>CM072822.1:42749902-43121604 GCA_036937905.1 Salvia rosmarinus | reverse complement strand
TAAATCCCATGAATCTAACTTTATGAAATCACTTACTTCATTATTAATGCACGTGTAACAATTATAGTTATAATATGTCTGACAATCATCAATAAACACCATATTACGCACAAACGTGTTGATAAGTGGGCCTTCTCCTCAACACCTCGCCAAAAGCCACCTGTACACATACCCTTACTAGCATCTGCTCAACATACGGCCGATATCGTTATTCTCTCGTAGATAGCAATATGCAATGCTAAAAATGCACAAGTCAATTAACTTTTGCAAAGAACGATATACCATGCTAGGTCAATGCATCCATAACTCAATTATTCATATCATATTATTATGAAAAGTAATTTAGTAGAAACTTTAGTCTTTCACTTTCTATATATATATATATATATATATATATATATATATATATATATATATATAAGAAACTCCTTTAAAATTAGAAGATAATTTAGCTTATTAACCTTTTCAATTAGAAACTTTGATCAAGTTAGTCTTGATCAAGTACAAAGATGAAAATCCATATTTTGAAATCAAATCCCAAATATCAAACCATAATCATAATGTCCTTTGTAATTATACAAACTAACAAAATCCAACTTTACATACTAGTATAGAAAATCTCAACAAATCAAAATAAGCTAATTTCATATGCTAGATCACAATTATGAAATCAAGCTAATCACATAAAATCGTAACAATAACTTCGAGACTCCATAAACATATCGCTTAGGGTTTTCAAACGAGTTGAATTGACTCAAATTCTTTCACAAAACAAGATCTAATACACTTAATTACATAACTACTAACTTAATTTAAACAAAAAGAACAAAATCACCTTGAAATCAAGCCCTAATTTTCGGTCATAATAGGAAAACGAGGGTTCGATTTTCGCTTCAACAATCGACTCTAAACATGTTTAAACACCTCCAATTAGATAGATATAAACTCAATTTAAACAATCAACATCAATTAATCAATATAAGAATTAGGGTTCTAGCAAAGTTGGGGTTTTGAAGATAATCAAATTAAACCATAATCCAAGCATAAAACACTTGTTTAAACTTGATTTAGCATCAATTGATCCATAACATGAAGATCAAAGTTTTCTTCAATTTAAGCCCAAGCGAAAATTATAGGTTCATAGAGGGGTTTTCATTATTTTCTCAACACAAAATCACTCATAAAGGGTAGATCTATGCATAAACGAGCTAAAGATCAAGAACAAAACTTGTGAGAAAAGGCCCATAATGGTCAAAATTTTGAGTGTTGGGGTAGGTTTTATTTTCAAATTTTCACTTCAAAACCTGGCTAAAGTTAGTAACCTACCTCTGGAGATTGACGGGAGAAAGAATCAAAAGGAGTGTGTGTGTTAAAGAGAGAGATAGGATGAAGATGGTGAATGAGGGTGTTTTGAAGCTAAAGCATATATATATATATATATATATATATATATATTATATATATATCATTTTCTCACTATTTCATTCTTCCATGATAAGTCCATTAACTTTCCATCAATTTCTAGAAAATTCTTAGCTTATCTCATGCTTTGGTCTGCAATTGGGTCTATTACTACATATTGGTGCTATGCCCAATTTATTGACGTTATGTCCTCATACGGATATATATATTTATTCGAAAAATAAAGATATAATGTATCATTTGAAATTAATAAATAAAAATAAATCAAATAGAAATATAGAAATTGTTAGTAAGTTGGAATTTTCATAATCTCTCTTCTAAAATAAACTTTGAATGTCACGCACCCATCCTGACTACCCAGACCGGAGGAGACTAATACTAGGAGTAGTATTTAGGGTTAGCTAAAATAGAGATGCATAACAAAATAAACTAACATGCTTGAACATATTATAAGATAATGTCATAACGGTTGAAAAAGGTTTAGGCCATCGGACCCAAAATCTGCCATGGTCCGATGGACCCCAATAGTTCATAAACATAAAGCATAAATAAAGGAGTTCAGAGTGTAGCAATAGAAAGTGTGTGAATACATATACGACGATATGCATTCAAGGTAAAACCACAAATTCTAAAAAGTTGGTCAAGGACACCGACTCCTCAACACATTCCCCATCATCACCATCGAGCTCAACCCGCACATTTAAAACAAACAGCAGGCTGGCACAAGAAATTGCACTCGGACTTATGCCGAAAACATTTGATAACATTCAATTACTCGCCAATATCGAGTAAGTCACAGTGGTTTTAGTTAAATGCCTTGGCTTACCAAATCATTTTCATAAACATAGCTCGCCGAGCATTTTCGGTGTGTATGGTCCATATCTCATAGTAACAATTCATAACAAGATTAAAAATTAAACCTCGAGAGGAGACCTCCCATCTACGACGCCGTGACCGTCGAATCCCGACAACAAGACACTACCTCTACAAGCATATGTTAACAACGAGATAGTTCCAACCTTCACGCCAATCCTAGCGACATTTATCATCCGCACAGACCCGACATTTAAAAGGTCACACCCAAATGAAATAACTCATAATAAAGTTCCAACCATCTCACAACCTTACCCGCAATGACAGACTCATACACAAAAGAATATTTTTGGTGTAATGTAGTAAAACATTTGTTCAATGTAGAATAAGTTCGTAAATAAACTCATTTGGAATAACAAGAAAGTCATATCTTGTTTGAAAAGAAGCCCACCGGACTATGGTTTGTTGTAAATGAGTCCTAGTTCGTCAGACGTCAAAATCCACCGCCGCTTGGCCACACCTTACAAAAGCGAGGCTTTAGTATCGCTCAAGTCTCTCGAGACTCCAAAGCTAAGATAAACTTCGATATTTCCTATCGATATCAATTCCTTAGTGAATTTAATACGCCAAACATGTATAATCAATTGCCTCGCTCGATATACTTTCAACGATAAGACGCTCGATATATGGATTTCATTTGTGAAATCTTTTCTTACTAATGAGGTATCATACTCAATTAGCATATCTTACGCAGTGACATGATTCATCAATCGTAAACGCACGCTTGACTTAAAAGTCAACGAAGTCAACACGTCAACAAAGTCAACACTTTGACTTTCAAAAGTAATTCTTACTATTTCGTTTATAAAATTTGATCGATTTGAAAACGTAAAGTCCTAATTCTCGATTTATCACGTAAATCAAGGACTTATAAATAATTTCGATTTAATAAACCTTTTATAAATAAACGCGTAATTTCGATTTTAAAACGTTATAAAATGAAGCTTGTCTCAAACATAGCAATCTATGTTTATAAAATTTTGTAAAATTTAATTATGTCCAGAATATTAATTAAACATATTTTATTAATAAACTGAATTAAAAGGATTTAAAATCCTTATTAATTATCGAAAATCTCGATAATTGATTTAAAATATCAAATGACTTTTGAAAATTTTTCTAAATTAATATAGTGCATTATTATACACTATGGTTCAGAATATGAATTTATAAAATCCATATGATATTGTTTGCTATTTATTACATATATACATATATATCTACGGTATTTCCATTAATTAGGAATAATTATCCAAAATTCCCAAAATTGATATATACATAGTATAATATCCCAACATCAATATAAATCACAATTATAACCAATAGTTCACCATAACCATTCATTTAACAATATATATAACACTTACGGTAATTACAAGATAATTACCAAATAATTACAAACAATTTCTAAAAATTCCAAATAAATTCTAACATGATTAAATATTATATATAACATTGTAACATCATAACATCAACCAAAACCATTTGAATCATCACCATATGGAGCTACAAGCTCTCGGTTTTTTGACCAAAATGGTATTTGATTTCAAAATTCCAACAATTATATACTATGTTTAT
This sequence comes from Salvia rosmarinus, assembly GCA_036937905.1. Lineage (NCBI taxonomy): Eukaryota > Viridiplantae > Streptophyta > Magnoliopsida > Lamiales > Lamiaceae > Salvia > Salvia rosmarinus. Next base: position 43,117,731 of record CM072822.1, on the reverse strand, counting down.
ACACTTTAGTATAGTAATATAACATCATAATTTTTATCAAAACCAATTAAATCATCACCATATGAGCTCATTGCTCTCGGTTTATTTGATTTAATTAGGTAAATGATTTTCAAAAATTCTAATAAATTCACACAACACACAAACAATATACTAAAGCATTAATACACCATTGCATGTTCAAAATAAAATCATACACCAACCTATACACTTATAATGCTCACGGTATTTTCAAGAATTATAGCATATGGTTTTCAAAATTCTAAATAATTCATAGGACATATAATCAAGGTTCTAAAGCATTATTATGTCATTGCATGCTTGAAATAAAAATTATACACCAAGTATCAAGTCATACATGTCTCGGTCATTTTAAAAAATAGCTAGGTTTTCAAAATTTCTAAATAAATTCCTATGTGTTCTAACCACATTATACAACAATAATCCATCATAAAATAAATAAAAAGCATTCGTTCTCATATGAACATTACATACATTTTTCAAAATCATTATAAGAGTCCTAGGGTTCAAAATGGCATATGCATACTAAATCCATTCGAAATTTCATATACAACATCATATGTTTAATTTAGCATACCATCTCATATTTTGTAAATAAAATCCTCAAGAACAATATGAACACAATATCTCATGCTCAAGAACATTTAAAACATATATCTATACATACAAAGGATTTTCAAACACACATATACATATATGAACAAGCTTCGATTTTTTGTACAAATGGAGATGTAAATCGGTACTTGGCCTTATTTACCTTAGAATGGTATAATGACAAGAGCAATGGAAATACCAAGCTTGGGTGAAGAAAGAAGAGAGGAAGAAGAAATATTTTAAAATGTGAGAGTGTCTCGTTTTCGAGGAGAATGGAGAGGATGAGAGTATTTTGTGAGTTCAAATGAGGAAATGATGTTATGGGTGTGGAAGTGGAAGAGTTTTATCAATTACTCTCTCTCTCGATTTTGCCTCACAAATGGGCTAAAATCTGCAACACATGATGAGTATTATAGTGATGATTAGGCTAGTGAAAAGCTGCCATGCATTGGGTAGAAAAGGTGAAGGTATGCTTGTTGGAGAGAGGGATCGGCGACGGGGGTTTAAGGCTGATTTTATTTTATTGTTACACATAATACATTGCATTAATCATATAATAGGTCATAGATATATAATACAAGCCATAAAATAATTAAATCATCACTTAGGTAATAATCGAAATTACCGATCCAAAATAGGAAAATAGGATTAAAAATATAAATTACACCTATTATTGATACTCATGTAATTTTCGATCATATATATCATAATATATGATTTAGATATTAAATAAAAGCATAGGATAAAATTATTGCATCATTTCATGCAATAAAACCCTAATTTCAAAATAGGTTTCAAATTATATAAATAGGCATTATCGATTTCTATGGTTCAAAACTGTTTTAATGCTTAATAATATCCATATATATCATAGTATATAGTTTAGATACCATATGACAATTTAATGGTATCATTTCATGTGATCAAACCCTAATTTATAAGTTTAGGGTTTTCAAATTAATTTAAATTATCGAGTTTAATAACTCAAATATTGATTTTAATAATCATTAATACTGTAATTATATAAAATAATAATAGTAAATTAATTATTATAATTTCGAGCATTAAACTCATTTTTCAAACGCCTCAGACGCCGACGCTCAAAACGCCTCAAACGCTCAAAATCGACTCATCTCAAAATGGTCGCAGTAAGTTCATACTTACTAAATAAATACATTCCATTTAATAAAGGAATTAAGATGAAATTAATTCCAAGCTTCACGCTAAAATTTCATGAAATCCGAGCCGATACGCTGCTGACGTTAAAATATATCGACGAATCATTTCGTAATATTTCAACCCTTTAATTCACAATCCTTAGTGAATTATGAAAAGGAATTGTTATAACGATATCGTATCGAAATCACAATATTCGATGTCGAAAAAATATACGCAAAACCCCAATTAGGGTTTAGAATCCGTAATCATATGTTCTTTCTGGGAATATTACATGAAATAAGACAATAAATTAAAATTTATTGTTAAATCAACCAACTTTAGAATTCTAAAATAAATCTTTGAAGAACTTTATGTTATCTTATCTCGAGGATGCATTGTTCCTAGTCAATTACATAATTAATCACGTAATTAGTGCCGATTAATGCTATGGAAATCCGGTATTACACTAACGACCAATCATTTGAAACAACTTTTAATTTTAAAATATTCCTTTTCCAAAATGTATTTCAATTTCCTAACAAGGCAATATTAGTAAGCCCTAAATCTTAAGACGATTTAACAGGACTAATACTGAATAATAATCAAAGTTTAACCATATATATATATATACAAAACTCATATGTTCGAAGTATTCAACTAATCAACATCATAAGATAAATTAATTCTATTGCGCGGAACGTGAATACAATATGACGATGTGTATTCGTTTCTAATATATCATAATCAAAAGGGTTCCGACCGCCCGACACATCTCCATCCATCTCGCTCAACCGCATTTAAAACAAACATGCGGTGAGTACAAGATTCCACTCAGGGCTCATGCCAAAATAATTTATCAAGTTTAAATTATCGCTATCTCAAGAAACACGAGGTTTTAATTTGAAATACTCTGCTTACTAAATAATTTCTTTCATTTTCCATAAAGATTCGTCGCCGACATTTTTCCATGTATGTATGATCCATATCCACCACAATAATTCATTAACTAGCTCCGCAGAGAGAGGCCTCCTCTCACAGACGCCGCGATCGCCGAGCACCCTTCCAAGACACAACACAAAATAATCGCACAAAATCCAGCCATCTCGACAGATACTAATTCTCCATCATCCTTGGGGTACTTCCAAGAATACGAATTCAAGCATGTTATAAGTGGAGTACTCAACATTATGCATCAACAATCATGGATTGGATACATACATAAAACATAAACATTTTGGGGTGTAATTAAATAAATCATTTCATAAATATTTGTTTGCAATAAAGCATCATAAATAAATCATTTGGTAAATTCTACCTTTGAGTATAGTAAAGCCCACCATTACTTTTGAACTTCGATTTTCGATCGCTGTTCTCTCTCAGTGTGGAGCCTTCACGTCCCACTTTTCGCAAAAATGTACGCTTAGTACGTTAGCACGCTTTCGAGATTTTTAAAGTTCATTCAACTTTGATAAATAAATTAAAAATTTAAAGTTTTAATAAACTTTATACGTCGCTTCTACGCGTATTTCAATAAAAATAATTCTCGTATCGAGAGACGTAATATGATCTTAGCCTCATTTTAACCTTTTGTTAAATAATGAACGATAATAACGTTATTCATAAAATGATTTCAATTATGAAATCTTTTCTCACAATGGAGATATTCAGATAAAAGTAATACGCTTTTCACGTATTAGCGTATTTAACTAACGATTTCAGACGTCAATTTCGAAGTCAACCATTTTGACTTTTCTTAATAAATCATTAATAAAACATATTTTAATGAATAAAATCAATATATTTCTTTTCATAAAGCTTTAATCCTCGATTTTTCACGCAATCGATAAACTTGATTAATATTTTCTTCCAATATTAATCTTTTAATACATTAGCATTATTTATGCTTTTAACGTTATTTAATATAACGCTTCATCTAAACATAATATACTATGTTTAATAATTCTCAAAATTCAATTATGTCTAATATAATTTTAGACATATAATATATTATTATCTTGATTAAAAGGAATTAAAATTCCTTATCTCCAAAGTATAGCTCACGGCTATCTCATAATATTTCAAACTTGTTCCAAAAATCTCTAAATTCATATAGCATATTATTTTACACTATGATCATTAATATGTATTATATCACTTATAGAAAATTTGGAACACACCTATATATACTATAGGCTCACGATTTTATCACAAATAAATCAATAAATTTCCAAAATTATAATAATTATACATTAGGCTCCAATACCAATGTATAACATAATTATAACCTAAAGTTTAATAAAATCAAACAAAACATCATAGAATCATCATAGGTAGCTCACGGCTACTTTGGTATTTCAAACCAAATAATTTTTATAAAATCCTATACAATTACACTATGCTTATATGCTATCATATAGACTAATACATCATAATATCATATAATAACACTATACAAACCATAGAACCAAACACTATGGGTCTCGAAAATTTTCCAAAATTATCCAAATAATTTCCAAAATTCCAATTAAATTATACAAGGCCTAAACTTCATTCTATATCATTAATCTAGCATAATTTCCAACATAATTAAATCCTACATCAATGAATCATTGTTCATAGCTTTCGGTCCTCAAACATATAATTATATATTTTCTACAAATCCTTGTAAATTCCTATAACACCTACTTTAGGCTCTACAACATTTATGTGTTATAAAATCACTTGAATATAAATTGTACACCAACCTAATATTTCTTCATCATTTTCGGTAGTTTCAATTTAATTTCAAAGGATTTCCAAAATTTCTCAATAATTCACAATAAGTCCTATTATCATCATGTAACATTTATTCATCAACAAAATGAACATTATAAATTTGAGCATTACTATAAAAATTCAAAACATGCTTAACTTTTAATTAACATTTAACATATGATCAATCTTAACAATATAAACATTATTATCAAACAACACAACATGCTAGAACATTCCTCACATTTTTCATTAAAAAATGCATACATATATAAATCTAACGGTTGGAATTCAAAAATTTTAACGATATAGGAAGCTCGTTAAATTCCTAACCTTATTGTGTCGATTTATTTGCAACGGATTTATGTATCAATGTTTGGGGATAAATAATGAAGAACACTCTAAGCTTTTATTAGAGAGGCTCACGGCGAATGATAGGAAGAGAAAAATGATTTCCTTTGTTTGTTATACAACACATAACAAAAGGAATAAATACTTTGTCCCTAAATTCCTACAACTCTCACGGTTGTTTTCACCACATATACAAATGCAAGAGACATTTCATTGCTTTATGACTCACCACTTAGTATGTTACCTTCTTACAAATTTTTAATGCACTTACACATATATTTTGAAAGAAACAAAATGATCAGCACTTTGGTTTAATAAGAGCCGCGACCTCAACCAACAATGGAGAAGAAAATCAGATTTTTATTTGTCTTATGCATGCAAAAGATTTTCACTCTATCCCAAAATTTACTTAATCAAGTATTAGAGTAGTAAACAAGCTTCTTACCTTATTTCTTAGTCAAAATATATGACACAAACAAAGCATCCAATTGATTTCCAATGTAATATAAAATACTTGGTATGTATCTTTGTCCCAAATGAATCAACTAGTTACGTAATGGTAAGGATAGTAAAATTTTTCATTTGTGTTAATACATTTTGTAAATCACGGCAACTTTAAGTAATAAGTGCAAAATTTGATTTTCAAAAGCCCTAAGTAGTTATATATCATAATATAGGTCTTAGATGATAAATTATATCATAGGAAAATAATTAGAATTAATCCATGTGTCAAACCCTAATTTTCGAAATTGGTTTTAAATGCTAACTTTATCCAATAATCATTCCTTAATTCTCTAACATTATTTCAATGCCAAAATAATATTTTAAATACATAAAATAATCATAGGAATTTAAATATTATAATTCGATCATTAGACTTGATTTTAAGTCATCTCTTAACGTTAACGTTGAAAGCGTCTCAAACGTTAAATATCGACTCATCTCAAAATGGTCGAAATAAAGTCGATTACGCTCCATTAAATATATTCCAATAATAATGGAATTAAATTCTAAGCTTAAAACTTAGAAAAGATTACGAGATTTCAATTATCGATTCGTAATCGACGTAGAAATAATACGTTGAAATCGTTACATATTCGAATTTCTCAATTCACATTCATTTGTGAATAAAATATAGGAATTTATTATTCAAAATAATCGAAATCATTATTCGATATTTTATTAATTCGATTATCGAGACGAAACCCTAATTTACGATTTTTATTATCGTAATTGGGCTTTTAATAAATCGGGTATTACATTCCACTCCTTAAAGAAATTCTGTCGAAATTTCTTTACATCAAAAGTATGGGCATCTTGGCACCATAACATCATAAATTCACGTGATTCCCTTTGTCCATGGTTTCTCCATCGGACTTTCATCAAAGACCCAATTTAATCCTCAATCATAATCATACGATCAAATAGTCGAGACGCTCATCACAACTCATCTTTGAGTTAAAGATCACGCATATAATGAATTACGTGATTTGGGTCATATTCATATTTCTTTAGCGTGATACGTGGAAAACATTTGTACATTCCCCAAATGTTTGGTAAGTACTAATCTATAGGTTATCGGGCCTATTATTTCTAGGATCTCGTAGGTCCTATAAAACGTGATCTCAACATTCCTTGTATTTGAACTTTATAATTTCCTCGATGGAGAAATTTCAGGAACTTTATTTTCGCATTCAAAATGCGGTTCGATCACGTAATAGCGTAAGACTTTTGTCTGCATTGCTTCTCTCGCCTTGCCTTATTTGGCAAATATCTTAATCATTTCATGCACGTTGTCAAGACTTTACACTTCTCTCACCTACTTCATTACAATAAAGTGGCGGTCGATATTTCTTTCCATAAATGCCACGGTGGCTATGTCAATCGTTGTTTGACGCTTATGGTCGACGTAAATTTAATAAGTGGTAAAACATGTTCCCACTTGTACCTCGATTTAACATGAATGTTCTCATCGTATCTTTAAATATTCATATTGTCCTTTTGTTGGATTTGTATCTTGAAAGCGTTTGGTTGAGCTTGTATACAATTCTCGTTACCACTATTACAATCTCCTATCGATTTGAATACTTGATTGCATATATCGTGTCCCTTATCTCATATATAAGTTAGATCATACAGGTGTAGAAGATCACGTAAGTCTTTATGATTGGTCAAGCTTAATGAGATATAAAAGTTTCCACCTGAGACAACTTGAGGTAGAGTTGTCGGATAGTCGCGTATAGATAAGTGACTTAACTTGGTTGCTTGTCTATCTTTGACGTCTCTCGGCGTATTGAAGGATCACATGAGATGAGTTCGTAATCCCAAAAATCAAGAATGGGGTAACGAATCCCCTATGCATATCTTCGATTACCCAAACCGTGGATCGCATGGAAGTGCTAGCTAAGAACATGCCGCATGCATCTTCTCGTTGAACATAGCTCCAATCAAGATGCTCATATCTTGTGAGAGGACAGTGTCGGCGTCGAACGGCCATGTAAGGTGAACGTGATGAGCGGTGGAAGAACGGACACGGATTCGATCGAGCTAGCCTCGATCTCGAGGCATCATAGTATGGAGTGTGCTCGAGTCCGAGTCCATGATCTTGGGCCATACGCCCGGACCGTACTCAACGCCCCTATGTAGTTTCCTCCGGATTCCATTGATGATTCCATTAAGTTCATCCACCGAGAGTTGACGGCTCATTGTCGAGCCGAACATGATGTAATCCGCATTCCGCTTGTCTTGTGGACATGGAGAGTCGACAAGAATTCGAAGTGTCGATCCGTATGTAAGATAATTGGCCGTGATAATCGAGTACACCCGACCTCTCGCCAACCACGCCACATCATTGGTTATACCCATCTTCGACACGATTGAGGCACATGAACCGTGAATGCCTATGCCGTATCTCACCAATCGATCCCAACGGCTCGACGAGTCACTCGGCCTCCGACTCCAAAATTTTGGATCGACATCTTGTGGTGCCATGCGTGGCTCGCCGTGAGGAACATCATGATGCTCATCGTAGCTCGTCTGGAGCTCATCTTGTGTCTCGTCGTGGGAAGTGGAGACAATGCTCTCGCCTCGGCCAGGACCGTGTACGCTGCATATCGCACTCTAAAAAGAATTTCAAAGTCAGCCCGTATGAATGAAACTATCAAAACAACGCCAACCCACAAAAATGCTCAATATAGATCCCCAAACTTCAACTTATTCAAATTATTTCCATATTTTCATATGATCTGCAAGACAACACAAAATGGGAAAACACACACAACCCAAAATTTGCAAAATTGGACGCTGGCGAAAACTAGCGACCACACCTCGGTCGCGAGGGTGATCGCAAGACAAGTCACGACCATCAGACGGGCGCAGCATACACAAGCGCAGCGCCAGCACATACATCCGCGCGAATACGGTCGCCGAGCACGAGAAAGTGAATTTTTCAAACGTATTTCAAATTATTAACCCAAATCAACAATGTAGGCACATTAGACTAACAATATACGTGTATAAACGTTAATAAACCTATCATTGACAAATCATGCTCAAACACCAAACAAATCTAACAAAATAAGCCCTAGTCTCTCAAATGTAATTAAACCCACTTCAATATGATAAATGGAACAAATCCTTCCTAATCATGCTCAATAAATGTAAACCCATGAAGAATGAAATAAATATAGCATACCTTGAGTGGATTTGGTGGAGAAATGCAAGAAAATTGGGAAGAGAGGTGCTTGGGTGCTGAGGAATGACGCTTTTCGTAAAAACGTGGTGTGTGTGTGTAGGTTAGAAGTTTGGGTAAAAATAGGTGTTAAAACGCTGGTCACGGCGGCTGGTCGACGCTGGTCGCGACGGATCTCGCGGTCGAGCTCGCGATCGCGAGCTTGGCAGCGAGCTCGCCGCCGTAGAACGCTCGCCACCTTCGCGACCACACCTCACGACTCGGTCGCTAGGTGGTCGCTAGGTACTTGTTTTTTTTTATTAAAGAAAGCTATTAAAACTTTGGAATCTCACAAAACAACGAGACACGACACAAAGAAAGAAACAAAACCAAAACAAAACGAAAACAACAAAACAAAAACGAAACAACAAAAACAAAAATATGTAAACGCTGGGATACCTCCCAACAAGTGCTAAAATTATCATCGCTAGCTCGACGGTACCTCTTATCATGGTTCGCTGAGCTTGGTCACCTTAACTTCTCGGTCAAGTGACTTGAAGTAGGATTTGAGGTACGCCGCTCATTTTAAAAATGTTGCCCCGAGTCTGGAGCTCAGAACTCCCATGCAAGTGCACGTAAACGGTATATGGCCCCGACCATCTGACTTGAGCTTTCCGAATAGACGAGTCGAGCATTGTAAGCAAGACTTCATTACCCGGCGAAAACTTTGGCACGAATGTGGAGGTCGTGGAATTTCGAGCTCTTTCCTCAGATATCCGAGAATTTCGAAGCTTCATTCCTCCACTCCAAGCTCCAAGTTGGTCACTTTCATCATACGGCCTCCTGAATCCATGTTGATTCTCCTCGTGGCCCAATATGCTTTGTGCTCCAATTCAACCGTAAATGGCGGATTTACCAAATACCATTTGATATGGAGATAGCCGAAGGAGCTTTGTACGCAATCAAGAAGCCCAAAGAGCATCATCCAACCGCTGCCCAATCCTTGCCGAACAACCGATTTCACTAAAATCGCTGATCTTGGTGGCGAGCACCTGCCCGCTTGCTTGTGGATGGTAGGAGGTGACCGATGCTTCACACCATATTTCGCTAGAACGCTTGCCAGCCACTTATTATTAAAATGCGACCCCATCACCGATCAAAGCCTCGACTCTAAATCGAGTCGAATGTTCTTGTGAAGGAACTTGATCACTACCTTGAGTCGTCGTGACTGGGAATTGCCTCACCCAACGGGAAACCTACTCCACAGAAGAAGAATATACGTAACCACAAGACAGGGAACGGACCCATGAAGTCGATCCCATACGCCAAATAGTTCCACCTCCATGATGGTTTTTCGTGGCATCTCGCCTTTCTTAGTGACATTCCCACTCTTTGACAACGATCACAACTCTTGATAAAAGATTGGCAATCTTTGAAGATCAAGGCCAAAAGAATCCACGTGGCAAATTGTCCTGCTCGCACGCAAAATGGCCTAATCAACGAACTATGGCACTCGTGATTATGTTCTCCCATTCTCCTGGGGAACGCAATGACGATCGCACCATCGGCACATCGGCGGTAGAGATGAGGATCGTCCCAATAATAGAACTTAACATCGTGGACAAACTTCTTTTCAAATGACTCGCACGATGGAGGTAGAACTCAATCGCCAAGTAATTTACAAAATCAGATACCATGGTGTGCGATCAATGACGCCAAGATGTGCTAGTCGGAAGTTCTCCTGATGCCAATCTTCTTATCCTCCTTCGATCGCTTCTCCAATCGCGAAGTGGTCGGCTACCACATTTTCCAGCCCTTTCTATCTTTAATTTCCATGTCGAACTCTTAAGAAGAAGGATCCATCTCACCATCTGGCTTTAATCTTTCGCGAACAAATGACGAATGGCGGCATGGTCACAGGTACGATGGGTGGTGCCCACCAAATAAGGTCTAAACTTATCGAAAGCATAGACCACGCAAGTAATTCCTTCTCCGTGGTGGTGTAGTTCATTTGAGCAGAGTCGAGAGTCTTACTTGCATAATAAATGATTCGGAAAAGCTTGTCTGCTTCGCCTAATACAACACCGATCGCCCAATCACCGCATCACACATCACCGAATGGTCGACTCCAATCGTGAGACCAAACCGAGTCGAGATCGTGGCTAACTTCAATTTCTCGAACGCCCAAACACTCATTTGTGAACACGAACTTCATATCTTCTCGAGCAAACCACACAATGGCTTCGTGATCGCCAAGAAATCCTTGATGAACCTTCTATAAAACCCGACGACCGAGAAAACTCCTCACCGATTGACATTTGTAGGCGGTAGTTTCTGATAGCTACTATATTTGCTCGATCCACTTCCAAACCCTCGCGAGACTTTGTGACCAAGCACGATATTCCTTCACCATGAAATGGCACTTCTCCCAATTGAGAACAAGATTCGCCTCACACCTTTGCAAAACTTGTGACAAATTATGGAGACAATGGTCGAATGAAGAGCCAAACACGAAAAGTCGCCATAAAGACTTCCATAATATTCTCGATCAACCCATGGAAGATGGACATCATGCACCTTCGAACGTGGTGAGCATTGCACAATCCAAACGGCATTCGCCATAGGCGAAAACTCCATACGGCACGTAACGCCATCTTGTCGATTTCGCGATGGCAACTGATTGTACCTCGAATATCCATCGAGAAAACAAGAGAACTCATACCCCGCCCGTCCAACATCCGATCAATAAAGGGGGAAAATGGTCTTTCCTCGGGTGTGTTCGAGCACGATACTCGATGCAAACTCGCCATCCCGTTATGAGTCTTGTTGCCACAAGCTCGCTTTGTCTCGCTCTCTCGATCACCGTGATACCCCTTTCGATACACTGAGTAGGCTAACCCACTCGCGTCGGATATGGCATAGATCATGCCTGCCTAAGAGCTTCAAGACTCTTTCTCGACGACCTCTTCGCCGGATTCAATCGGCGCTGAGGTTGCACCTTCGCTTGTATTCATTCTCCAACAGATCCGGCATGCAAATCGAGGGTCAATTCGATATCGTAAATCGCCCACCCAATCGCAGCATTGTACCGCTTCAAGACAACCATCGCTCGTGGTTCTCATCCGCCAAAGCCAAGATATTATCACCGGCACGCCTCGCCGCCTAAGAATGCATACCAAGGTGGTCCGCAACTCTTTCAACTCAATCTGGTGTAGTCTCTTCCTTCTTCACCATGGCGCCCTCTCCTCCAATCGGCTTCCTAACATCCAAATAAGGCACGACTGGGAGGGCCTCGACTTCATCGATGGACTCAAGATACTTAAAATCTCATCACACGCCTCATCAAGGTCTCGGTGAGAAAATCGAGTTCGCATACAAAACTCCACCGGATCGCGATTGAGTTGAAGGCGCAACCGCCTATAACTCGATAGTCTTCCATGGTCTTCGTCAGTCGCTTCATAGCATCGATATAGAGATTTTCATCTCCTCGCCGCTGACTCAAGGTGAGATCTCCATCTTGCACGCCTATCGTTCCCGGTAGCTAGGAATGGTCGCCCGAGAATAAGAGGTGTATTCCATCCTCCGCATATCGAGAACAACGAAATCACCGGAAGATGAAATTCAACTTTCACGAGCACGCCCTTCACTATCCCTTCGGATAAGTCACCGATGTGTCCGCCATTCAAGAGCTATGGTCGGCTGATATCCCCAATCTCCAATTCAAAATGGACAACGGCATCGATTGATGCTTGCCCCAAATCACACGTAACCTCGAGAATGTCCTCCGACGACACATGCTATGCGGTAGCTCGATCTTTCGCTTGAGCGGCAACTTCTTTGCAAGACAAGATCGCACTCTTGAGATGATTTATCGCCCGAATTTCCCAAGCTTCTTTTTATGGCAACGCATCCTTCAAAACTTCACGTAACCCGGCATATCTCGGTGCATCAAATAAAGGAATATTGATGTGCACCTTTAAACATCTCCATGAACCCGTTAACTTCTCATCGCATTGGCTGCTAAACGGTTGAAACGGAATTGGTGGCACTTACGCCGGAAATTTCTTCACCTGTTCTTTCATGAGCCTCGCGACCGCGCGGTCGCTAGCACATGTACACCATCTTCCTTCGCTCGCGGACAAGCGAGCCTAGCGCGGCCTCAAGCTTCAGACGATTTCGCCGCTGTAATTTCTAGCGACGCAGGTCACTCGCAGCCTCTGACCGACTGTCACGGGCGTGCTGACTTGTTGCGCCACCGAGCCGCCGCAACTCCATCAGACGATTCGCGACCGGGCTCGCGAGCTCTGGCCGAAGATTCTCTCTTGCTCGCCACCGCTCGCCTCTCGTGACTTGATAAGCTCGCCCACCTCAATTGAATGGCATTACATTGATTTTAGGGTTTACCTCCAGACACTCGGAAATTGGCCCGACTTGTGCTGCCCATTCACATTGCGGCTATCCGACTTATTTGATTCTCCATCATCTTCATATGCTTTCCATAGCCGCCACAAGGACTCCAAATGATTAATCTTCCGCCGGTTGCTTATAAATGAATTCGATTATACAATTGTTGGTTGCTTACAACCAATCGCTGCATCATGTCTCGAGACTCGCTTGCTCTCTTGAATCACCCGCTCGAATCGGTTACGCGAGGTCTGTTGAAAATTATCGTGATTTGGGTGATTTTGTTAGATTGTTCACGGATTCCCCGTGACGGTTGTTCCTCCGATTGATGTAATTCATGTCCTCACCTCATTCATCTCTCGACTCGCAGCCGCTTATCCGAGCCAGCCTTTTCCTTTCCTTTCTTTCTCAAATCGCTTTAACAAGGTGAACGCCCATAATATTATCGATCAATCACCTTCAACGGTAGCAGCCTTCACCACCGTGTCCTCCATCGCCATCGATAACGCTGGCCGCCATCTCTTCTATGATGCGGCCGGCCTCGCCTACACGCCTGCTCAATAAGCAACCCCCGCGATGCGCCAACAATACTCCTCGTGTGAGGTGTCACCACAGAAACTACGTAATCGCTGCTCCCTCGAGAATCCATGCCGGGCACCTTCTCAATAGACCCGAATCTTTCCCACGACTAATAAAGATTAATCACCTAACTGCGAGAAGGGGAAATCTCGCTATGATCTTCCGTGCCTTAGCCGAGGAAATTACTCAAAGGAATTTCTCACACATGCCCAAGTGTTGATGCCTGCACGATCTAAGGTCTCAACCTCTTTGCTTGATTTCGCAGAGAAAATCCGAACATCGCGATCCGGATTGTGTCTTGTGGCACCCATTCTTTTGATGGTGTCACAAATGTCGAGATAGGTCTCGAGACGGGCATTCGATCCTCCGAACTCCTCCACCGAACTGCTCCTCGAACCATGCCGATTAGGGCCTTCACCAAAATTGTTAGCTACTGGGCCCCATCCGCCTTGAAATTGCTCGAGGAGGTCCAGTACATGTAATTCAACGGTCTTGCCTCCGAGGTGGACAACGAGTCCCATGGTCGCCAATTGGCTACATTTGAAATCCCTAACAAAGGCAGTGCCTACTCGAGGAACGCCTCTATCGATTGTTCTGACATTGCCATTCCTTTCTTCTGCCGCCTCCTTCTCCTTTGTGAATTTTCGATTTGATCAAAGTGTAGTTCAGAGGTCCTGACCTTGTGAACATAAACTACCCGGAGAAAAGAAGGAAATCGAATGGCACAAATAAAAAAATAAAATAAAAGTACAACTTAATTAATAATTCCAAATTGTCAAGTTATTCCTATATGATCTTAACAATCCCAGAACGGCGCCTAAAATTTGATCGCTCACTTTTCTAACACAAAAGGTGTAAGTATAGGTGTAAGCATCGATCCATGGATTGTAATGCAAACACGTAGCTAACTCAACAAGGATTCATCATTATCCAAGCAACAAATATGGTTTGGTAGATTTGTGGCTTCGAATTCAATCCAAAACAAAGGTAACAAAATGTAAAGTAAAATAAAGCAATAAACACTGGATGTTGAAAACAGATAAAGACGACTAACCCTGGATGCATTAATCCTATCCACAACGATGTTTATCCTGCTCCTATTAACCAATTTTAATCCGCATAAGATGGAAGATCACATATATAACCGACAATTTCTTTATTAAAAGCGGTCAGATTACTAGTTTTCCTATTATCATTACGCCTCTAGGTGAAAACAAGCAACCCAAACGGATCACAAAGAATATACTTCCTACGAATATCCTATCTCGCCACGACTCAAGGCTCATTCAGTCATGCATTCGAGATCGATCGAAAATTAACACAATTACGTAATTAACCGATAACTAGATATGCATCAAGATTGATCGAAATCAACACATGTAAATAAGCACAATCGAATCATGAATCAATGCCGACGGTAAATAGCGATAACAGAATCACAACATATAGATCGAATCATGCAAACCCTGGATTAGAACGAAAAACTAGCTGTACATAATAAACGGAATAAAATACGATTTAACCATAAAAAGGAAATTAAATATATAAAACCCGTGATGAAGCGTTGATGAACAATCGCTGGGCTTAATCCCAACCTCAAAACGGAAAATTGAAAGATTGTCCGACAAAACGCTCCTGATCGTCGACAAACCGTGAAACAAATGAAGAACAATGCGAAATCAACTCTAGAATGAAAATATATGGAACCTAAAGCTAAAAACTGAAAACTTATGAAAACCGAGAAAAGAGGCTCGAATCGTAGGTATGCAGCAGTAGGCGAGTGCCATATATAGGCACACCCCAAACCCTAATTTCTCCTTCGCCGCTCGACTCGGACCACCCTTCGCGATCGCTAGGAGATCGCTAGGTATGTCTCGCGCCTTCGGCCGCCTCCCGCGCCGATGGTACCATGACCTGCCACGGTCGCTAGCACTCAATCGGTCGCGAAATCGCCCAGCTTTCTCGGCGCCGGTCAAGGCATGAGGTCGCGGTCACGGCCTGGTTCTCGCTGGGTTGCCAGCCTAGCGACCGCCAGGCTGGTCGCTAAACAGTCGATCAGATATCGCTCGCGGCCGCTCCTTGCTTCGATTTTCAACATACGGACCTACACAACACCAAAAGAACACCCAAGAGCAAGATCTTCTAGAAATAGATAAAACATTAGAATCGATACGTAAACGAATTAAACGAGCTAAACTCATCTTCAAATATCAACTATAAACGTAAATGCTGCTATCAATAAACTCGTGTTCCTTGGTTTTTTGTTAGTGCACAGGTGTACAAGTTGAGAGAAAGATTCGGCTATTCAAGAGTGGCCGAGCCGAAAACCATTGGTGAAGTTGGAGTTTCAAGGCTTGCTAGTTTTTATAGGAGGTTTGTACCTCAATTCAAAGACTATTGCAGCCCCATGACGGAAGTGATCAAGAAGAACGTGGAGTTCAAGGGGAAAGGCGCATGAAGATGCGTTCACTTTGAAGCACAAGTTGACTCACGCCCGTATTATCTCTTCCTAATTTTTCTAAGTCGTTGAGATGAAGTGATGCTCGGTGTGGGTATTGTGCGTGTTGATGCAAGAGGGCGTGTGCATTTCGAGAAGTCGAATGGAGCAACATCGAGCTATCCAACGATGATAAGGAGTTGTAGCGCTGGTCCGAGCATTACAAACAGCGATCTTCTTTGTTAGGATATCCTTCAAGAACTTCACATAATTTGGCATTTGTTCTAGTGCTTCCACCAATGGAATATTAATGTGCACTGCCTCAAGACATCTAGAATTCTCAAACCGAGTATCTTGCTTGTTTTTCAACCTTCGGAAAAGGTGGTGGTGGTCGATAAACCACCTCGCCATCGACTTCGCGTGGTTTCACCTGGTAGCTTCTTAGCATCAAGGGGTTTCTTTGAGCTCCACTTCTACCGATTGCTTTTAGTGTTTGAGGACTCCGCCTCTCTTCTGGTTCGCAGCTCGGTCGCATTTTCTTTCCACTCGTGGTAACGGCCTCGACATGTTCTTTATCTTTCGAGGGTTTTCCGTGTCACTGGCGATTACCAAGTGGCCTATTCCTCATCTCGTGGCTAATTGTCCGATCCGAACTTCCAAATTACGTAGCGTGGATCGCCTCGATTATCGCGATCTGCTTAGCCATATACTCCTTCATTAAAGTTTCAATAGACTTGGATGAGTGGCTTGTTGTTGCTTCGTTGGAAATTTTGTGGATATGTGTGATGCAGCCCAGGTTCGCTGATTCCAAACCCGTGCGTGTTCTTGGGCGGTTACAAGAGCACGAGCCAAGAAGTTCAAGGAGAGCTTGATGGGCTTAGTCCAAGAAGTGTGGGAGCAAGAGTTGAATATGAAGCCCATTGAGAGAGTGGATCGACCAGCCCAAGAATCATCAATTTCATGGAGATAAATGTGGAACTTGAAGATGTTTAGTCTTGATTTTATTGCATATTGGGCCATGTTATTTTATCCTTAGTTGTTTATTTGCATGGGATTATAAGGACCACTTTACATGTTATTTTGTGGGTTTTGGGCCTATTTTGACCATGTTTGACTAGGAGTGATTCCTTATAGATTAGGCCCAATCTTTGTTTGATTCCTTTTAGAACTAGGTTTCTTTTCACCTATATTAAGGCATGTAAGGGATGAACGAAATCATACCATCTTTTATGAATAAACGTGAGTTTTCATTCTCTCTTAGAGTATTCGAGTTCTTCTTGGTTTTGCCAAGTCGAGTTCATTTATCCGCTAATCAACGAGATAACCACCACTCGTTGTGTGTCATTCATCGTCCCCGAGTTGTCGCCAACTATCTAGTTGGGGTATAGGCGAAATGACCTATATCACTTAGGGTTAGATTCGAGGTTTTGGGATATCCACCGGTTCGAGTTTTATCAAGTCTTCCGCTCGCCGATTGATTCTCCATCACAAACGAGGATCATATCAATGTGTTTTCTCAAAATTTCCACCACCACTTGTCCAGCTCCTGTCCTCCCACGAAAAATTAGGATGTTGTCTCCACCCGTGATTATATGATTGTGAATACGGATTATTTCACTGGCCATTCTCGGTTTCCCATGTAGCATACCAAGCTTGATTTGATGGAAAACTATCAAAAGTATGCCCTCCCCACAAGAAACACACGACACTTCGCTCACTTGCATTGGGGCGACCATCGAACACTTGTCGCTGAGCATGGATTGGCTATTTGCAAGCCTTTCAACATATTGCTCATAGACGCCACTTGAGCGCTAGCCCGCAATGCATCAACTTCCAAAACACCGCAAATTTCTTCCCATTGAACTCGAGAATTGGACCATTGACAATTGTTATTAGCGATCCTTTCCAATATCTCATATGCCTCATTGTAGGATTTAGAGAATATATTTGCGAGCGCAAGCACCAAGCGTGTGGACGATTTAACCCATTATAGAAGGTCTCCAGTGAATGCAGGAATGCCGTGGTGAGGGTATTTCCATAGCATTTCCTTATAACGCTCCCAGCCTCGATACGATTCATCATCATTCTACTGAACGACATGATGTCATGCATTCTTCGTAGGCGGAAATACTTCATCAAGAATTTTTCCGAGCTCGCTCCACAGTGATAGAGTCCGATGGAATACCATTCAACCATGCTTTTGCACGATCTCGTAGCGAGAAAGGGAAGAAGTCTCGCCTCGCAAAACACCCGACAACTTGAATGAGTCCACCTCCGTGAACGACCGGTGGAGATGTGGATCCTCGTGCTTGCCCACCGAACGCCCCACCGCTTGGAGCATCGAACATAACCGCTTCATGAATCGGTTCGCTTGCACCTCGGTCCGGTTATTCCCGATTCACCATTAAACTGTTAGCGTAGTCACGATACCCTTTCCGGTCATCGGCGATGACTATGGCGCTTCTCCATTATTCCCATTACCGCCTAGTGCGGCCATTTTGGCTTGCGCCTACGGATGTTTTGACGTCGTCTTCCTCGACGGACGGTGCGCTCAATCTCGGATCTAGCGGTATAATACTGCGCCTTGGTTTTATGCGATATACCACGGCCCGTAAACATGATTCACGTAAAGAAAATAATGAGTCAACCACTAGTACTAAATAAACACAAAAATTGAAATATCAACGTAATTTATAATTGGCGTTCTCCGGCAACGGCGCCAAAAACTTGTTGTTGGATAAATGTATGCAACACAATTCTACGCAAGTGCACGTAATCAACAAGTAATATACGGAAATAGTCCGAGATCGAATCCACAGGGAACACACTTTTTAAACCACGTCGAAGACAATTTGTTTGTGATTATGAGAGAGAAACAATTAAAGAGAAATATTACACCGAGACGAGGTGGACTTTCAGAAAAATTATGATTAAACAACTGATATTAAGAGGAAAATAGACTTGACCACTGATTCCACCCATGTCTGCATCGCCACGCTTCAACATTATCTTTGCCTCGTTATTATGACATCAAATCTTCCAACTCTTAGTATTTTTCCAAATCTAAGATTATACCCTCTAAGCTCGTCAATATATTCCTATACCGAAGTGATTTAAGAGTATCTCTACCATTCTATTCATTTATGTCACGCAAGGCAAACACATATTCCTATGCTATTCACACACATAATATTTAAATCATGTTATTAAGGCCACTTTCTTGTTTTCCACTCTATGAGAGCTTCCCAGAAATCATAGAGCTAAAATCTCACCCATGGTAATCAATCACAAGCAAGATAAATAATCACCAAGAAAACGATAATAACTTAACAAGATAAGTAGAAAACGGAGCTCGTCACACGAGCATGGGTTTCATCAAAAGATCAAGTCCTACAAATTTAGCTCATAGCGAGTCAGGCAATGTAATTCAAAACACAAATGCCATAGCAAAGTCAAAAGAATTCGAGATTCAAAGTTAACACTGTCGCCGAATCACGTGCTCCTCCTCGATCGCCGCCTCTTCCGATAGCTTCTTCTCAAGGTGTTGCCCTCTGATTCCCTCTTCCAGATACTAAATAATGAATTCTTCTCCTGATTGTCGCCCTCTCTTTTAATAATCAACTCTGACACTTTTTAGGTGTACAGACTAGGCACCTGCAAACCCTTCATCCTCTGATCCTTTCTTTTTCCGCTGGCTCGCAAATGCACGCCCTTATGCTTTGTCGTGGCCGGCCGCCACGTGGTTGTGGTCCCGCAAATCTCTTTTTCGTTTTTTCATAAGCGCTTCATCCGCTGTCACGAGCTCCTCTACTCAGTTTGCACAGGCACGAGCTCGTCCCTCCTGATGAAGACCTCGCATCCGAAATCAACTCCTTACAAACTCGATTTCACATAAAGGTCCGTCCTCACGTCTGAGCTCGGCGTCGTGACATCGCCTGCTTTTCTTTCCTTTCTTTCGAGCTCGACCTTTGAACGGGCCTGACTTCGTTCATGAATCCGATCTCAGATGCGGTCATCATTCTCGAGTTCGGCTTAGAGTCTGACCTCACTTGTAAGTCCGGCCTCGCTTGTAAGTCCGGCTTCGCTTGCAAGTCCGGCCTCGTTTGTACGTTTTAGTATCGAGGTCGTCTTCATACTTGTGAACTTTTCATTTGAGCTCGGCTTAGGTTGCGAGCTCGGCTCTGTTCTCTTTCTTTCCGGAGTTCGGTTCTACTCATGAGCTCGGAAGTCTTGAGCTCGGTAGTCTTGAGCTCGGCTTCCAGACTTCGCTCCAGCCTCTTCGGTTTTCACTTTTCCCGAGCTTTGACTTAGTCCTTGTAGTTCGACTCTGCTCCCGTATTTTTCCAGCATTATCCATTCAATCCTTCCTCGACATCGAAGTCGCTCGCCACGAGTTCGCCTTGCTTGCTGCTCAACTTGGAGCTTTACTGACTCGGACTTCACCTCTTCTTCACTGCCATCCTTCCTGCTTCATACCATAACTAATAACGCATAAATGCCATTAAAAACCCTTTAAATTCACCTGACTCAATCCTTCACACATACACACGCAAACATAACATAAACATATAACATAAAAGCAAAATAACGAACAGAACCCGAAAAACTCAAGGATATTATCATCAAAAAGGTCATATAATAACTCTTTTATAAGAGTTATCAGGTTCCGAGAAATCAATCGAAAGCGCGTTAAAACTTAAAGAGTCGGTATTAACATGCCAAAACGGGCAATTTGACCAATCCTTCTCCCAACTACCACCAAGACCAATTTTAATGGGTAATGACAGCCCTTTAGGCTGCCAATACAAATGAGCAACTCGTCCATTACAGCCTCTCACTTTGGAACACATTTTTCTCTTTTTAAAATTCTCTCTTTGTTCTTCACACTTTTGAGTCTTTAATCCTCCATTTCAAACCTTTCCAACCCTCAATAATTATTCTAAGACCATACAAAGGTAGTACTCATCATTCTCTCCATTTGTAATGGAGTAGAATTTTTTTAGATTTTTCTTGAATTATTTCATGAAAAACCCTAGTTTTGCTCCTCATTTTTTTGTGACTTTTGTGCCACCAAATGCTCACAAGACGTGAATGAAAAATGCTTAGAATGATTTTCTAAGGCTGTAGTTAAAATTTCAGAATTTTTGGAGCATGTTTGATATTTTTCGATTTATGCTTTATTTCTTTTTATATGTGATAAAGCATGCTTTTGTGAATATTATTTGATATTGTTGCTTGTTGATGTATTAGGAGCATGTAGAATAAATATGGTAATTTTCAGAATATTTTTGAAATTTTCTTGTATTTGTATTTTATTTGTTGGAAAATAGTTGAGGTATAGTGTTTAATATATGATATGAACATCATATATTAATCTTGAAATTTTTGAAACACTACTCCTATTTTTCAAAAATGGGCAGAATATATTTAAGTATTTTTAAGCCATTGTTTGATTTTATTTGTTGAGAAATAGTTGAGATATAGTGTTTAATATATGATATGAACATCATATATTAATCTTGAAATTTTTGAGACACTACTCCTATTTTCCCTTTGAATACCGAAAACTATATGTTTTAACCTATGATTTGAAATTTTATATGATGATATTGAGTTGGTAATTAAACTCTATAGTATGATAGGAGTATAACATGATTTTATTGGAATTTATTGGATACATATGCTAATTGTTGCTAATTATCGAAA
Source organism: Salvia rosmarinus (assembly GCA_036937905.1). Classification (NCBI taxonomy): domain Eukaryota; kingdom Viridiplantae; phylum Streptophyta; class Magnoliopsida; order Lamiales; family Lamiaceae; genus Salvia; species Salvia rosmarinus. The sequence continues at coordinate 43,096,063 of CM072822.1, read as the reverse complement.
ACGTAACAAAATAGCTAAGTATGGGTTTACTTCTAATGTTAAATAATGCTATGATAGTGAAATTATAAGCTTAGAATAAATGGTTGCGATTATGGTGAATGAATGGAACATTTATGCACACATACACAATGATTGTATATTATGTTAGAAATTAGGGTTTTCTAATGCTTTAGTATAGTTTATGTTGTGTATGGTATTGTTGGTGTTGAATGTTTATGTTTATGTTAAATCGACAAACCAAAACCCCAAACATAAACAACATAATACTATATGTACGAGAATCCAAAAGAAATCGACCAATTTCGATAACTTAAGAATGAATCAACGAGAATCGAAGTTAGACATAAATTAGGGTTTGCAACTATTAAAAGGATACTCAAACGTGAGTTCCTAAGTTAGAAAAACCAAAAGCCGAGCTACAACGTTAATACTCAATAACGACAACCCAATACGATATTAGATTGATCGTTAAAACAACTCGATAACAAATAAAGATTATACGACTTATATAATCTCCGACGAGTTAAGAGAAACAAACAATGTCGTAATGTGTAAGCAAAGATTAGAACATAAGATGTCGATCCTTATGTCCCAAAAGTCGAGTTAATATTCCCAAAGCACTTCGTTTATTCTTAAGTACTTACTTACATGATAGCATGTGCTCACTTGAATCATAAGTCAATACTCCTCTTTTATTTGTCGTGCTAATACGACAAGTCGTCAAGCATAACCTACTAGGACGTAACTATAATTGTTAAGTCTAGTTAGTGGCTTGAGAATATCCTAATATACCAATCACAATTTGATTACCGACAATCTATAACGAATAACGCTTAGAATAAAACTAAGGTTAAGAGCCGAGGATGGACTCGAATATGTGATTCATAATCAAGTTTACCTATGAACGATGAAGTAATATAGCTTGGGAATTGGGAATGCAAGATAATAGAAATTATCTTAAAACAATCACATGAAATCATAAAGAAACCCTAATTGGGAACTTTAAGTCGTAATCTATAAACGACCTTCGATCGATAGAAAGAATCTAAGAAAGTTTATTTGCTTATGAAGGGTTTGATCGTACGCAGTCGGCGAGGAAGAACAACCACACCCTGCTCACTTAGACTTACTAGCTTTGGATTAGCAGGTGGGCTTTCTTGAAACAAAAATGTTATGCATATCTCAAAGCATGATTTACAAAGCTTTATGAAATATTATCACATGAAATGTTATTGACTGCCAAATGCATATGTTTTGTTGTTATCCTATCTGAGATTGGTATATCCAATGTGGTCCACCAACGTTAAAAAAGGGTAACGATCGGATCCGACTTAGCTAAGGAGTAACTCGGATTGTGTACACGTGTGACTGTGTGTTAAGGTTAGCTACCTCGACCGGTCACGGCGACTATGTGTAGGTGGCCACCTCCATAGTGCGCGAATGAATGAATGAATGAATGATCAGATATGGAAACAACGTCAATGAAATAGTCAGGCCTGACGCTTTTGAGAAATGATAAAATGTTTGATAGGCATGAGTCTTTCAACTAAAATCCTCATGTGATATTGTGGGCAGTTCAATAACTTCTGATATAGAAAATGTTTTCGGCAATGAGTCCACTGAGTACTTTTGTACTTAGCCCTGCATCTCGTTTTTGATGTGCAGGTTGAGCAAAGATCGATGATGGGTGCGAGGTGCGAGTAGCGATTGTTTTGATGCTTTATTAGAAAGGTTTCTAGAACCTGGGCATTCATCGTCATATGCATGTCCAAACGCTTATTTGCCGCCTAACTCGATATTATTTTGATGTTTTGATTATAACCGCTTTCATACCGTATTGAACTTGAGGTCGCACTGTTCCTCGAATTGTGCCCGATTAGGTTATATTTCAACTCGAACCTTTTGACGAGTCCTTCGCGACTCGAGTTGGTATGAATAGTCTATCCCTTTTTAGTCTATACGTTATTGAGTAGTTAAATGGTTAATTGCATTGATTAGTTGTGTTTATATCCGCTGCTTTATCATACCAGTGACGATCCATATGATCCGTACTTCCTTGGGAAGTCGGGTCGTCACATGAACCCCTATTTTCGAAAATATGTGTGTGAAAATATGTGTGTGAGTGTGTGAACCGTGAGAATTGGGGAAGAAATGGAGAAGAAATAACTTTGAAAAGTCTAAATATAACTTATGTAATAATTTAATTAAATTTTGATTTTCTTAAATAAGTGATTATTCATCACTTATCTAGAACCTTTTTCTTTTCCTTTCTTTTTCTCATTTCCTTTAATATAAAAATCATAGCTTTTGATTAGAAATTAAATATAATTATTGTAAAATTATGTACAATGTTTTTATAGCGAGAAATCGACACTAATTATCCGATAAAACAACCTCTATTTAAATCTCTACTTTTAAACTCAATAATTGCTATAAACATCAAAATATAATAATTAAACATATTTTTGACCTTAAAAACCATTTTAAATATTTTGCTCTTCATCCGAGCTTGATCGGCAAACGCCGACATCACAAAAACATAGATTTTGAAATTCTAAATTTTCTGAAATCAAGACTCATTTGATCATGTATATATCATCTAAAGACTATTTAAATCTAGTTCTTCTTATGTTCAACTAGATTTAAGAATCTTATCTCAGATTCTATCTCAAATCACGAAATTTATCGCCTCAACTCAAGCTTAACGCAAAAGCTTCTAACTTAACCAACTCTTTCTTAAGGATGCAATCCCTTCTTAATAAGCTCTTAATCATGAGCTAATCTCTGCTACAGAAATACGGGGTATTACAGATAATCATCATGCCTAAAATACTCTACACTAGCAGAATGCTCACAAGCTCGATATATCTCACCAAAATCAGCATCATTCGCATACACACTCTTAATGCACTCAAAACCAAGCAACTTAGCATCTAGAGTAGAGATCAAGGCATACCTTCGAGAAAGTGCATCAGCCACCACGTTCTCTTTACCTTGCTTATACTTGATGACGTATGGAAACGTCTCAATGAACTCCATCCACCTAGCATGCCTCTTGTTCAACTTGTGTTGCCCTTCAAATGCTTCAACGACTCATGATCGTGTGAATGACAAACTCATTGGCCCACAAATAGTGTTGCCAAGTTTGCAATGCTCGGACCAACGCGCATAACTCCTTATCATACGCTGGATAACTCAACGTTGTCTGCTCGACTTCTCGTCAAGTATGCCACCGCCGCCCTCTTGCATCAACACCGCACCAATACCCACACCAAGCATCACATTCAATCTCAAACGATTTAGAAAAGTTAGAAGAGATAATACCGGGCGTGAGTCAACTTGTGCTTCAAAAGTGAAACGCATCTTCTTGCGCCTTTCCCCACTGAACTCCACGCTCTTCTTGATCACTTCCGCCATGGGGCTGGAATAGTGCTGAATTGAGGTACAAACCTCCCATAGAAGCTAGCAAGTCCGTGGAAACCCTAACTTCTCCAATGGTTTCGGGCTCGCCACTCTTGAATAGCCCGAATCTTCTCCTCATCAACAATGTACACCCCTGCACTAACAACAAAACCTAGAAACACGAGTTTGTCCGTACAAAAGATGCACTTCTTAAGATTAGCGAACAACCTCTCTTTCCTAAGCGCATCTAAAACAGACCTCAAATGTCCCTCATGCTCATCATGACTCTTGCTATACACTAAGATATCATCAAAGTAGACAACTACAAATCTACCGATATAAGCACGCAAAACATGATTCATAAGACGCATAAACTTACTAGGTTCATTAGTCAATCCAAAAGGCATAACTAACCACTCATACAAACCAAGTTTATTTCTAAAAGCAGTTTTCCACTCATCACCCTCTTTAATTCAAATTTGATGATAACCACTTCTCAAATCTATTTTAGAAAACACACAAGAACCATGCAACTCATCTCACATATCATCCAGACGAGGAATAGGATGGCGATACTTTACCGTGATATTATTGATGGCTCGGCAATCACAGCACATCCTCCAAATCGAGTCCTTCTTGGGCACGAGTAGAACGGGTACGGCACAAGGACTCAAACTCTCCCTCACGTGCCCCTTGGCCAGCAACTCGCCAATCTGCCTCTCCAACTCCTTTGTCTCCTCCGGATTGGTTCGGTATGCAGGTCGGTTTGGAAGCGTTGCTCCAGGCACGAAATCAATTTGATACTCAATTCCCCGAATTGGTGGTAAGCCATGAGGTGTATCCTCGGGAAAGACATTGTTCCGATCAAATTGTTCTTTTCAGTCGCTCGCAATAGTACGAGGTCCTTATAGAGCGGTAAGGTCGACCCAAGTCGAATCTCTCGAGGAAGACTTAACAGGGCTACGGTTTTATGTCAAACATAGAAGCAGAAAAGAAATACTAACGTCCTAACATAAAGGGGGCTGTCACGAAAAGGACGAAAGCAGGAAAAGCGGATGCACTTGGACAACAATAGGAATTGACAGATACACGGAAATGGAGACGATGTTCTAGGGTTCGAATCTATCATCGCTATTAATAAATCAAGGACCGGTACACAATGCATAAAACACCCACGCCTCTCACCAAACGGTCAACACTAACTAATCTCTCGATTACGTCAACGTTAGACTCGAACTTAATGATAGGGGATCTCTCAATCAACCAACCATCAACTACGAAGGATATTTTATTGCAAGGCACACGATAGCAAAAACCCTAACCACATATATCATTTATTCAACAACAAACCAATCTCTCGATCACTTTCATTGTCAAACTTATATTTAATATAAATCTGCTCTCGCATATCTTTATAATCAAACATAAGCATACAATCAACCTACACTATTCTTTCGAACACCATGCATGAAGATCATAAAATAAACAATTTATACGGATGAAGAAATCGCAAATCATCAATTCAATAATCACAATTCAAGATAAGAACGATTAAACATATATTTCCCAACAATTCATAATTCATCTCATGATAAAAATTAATCCAATCCCAATTACATAGACATAATCAAAACCAGAAAAACTTACAACCATTCTGTCACGCCCCCGCCCCGGATAACCCGGACTGGAGGGTGAACTGATACTAGGAATAGTATCTGGGTTTCACGAAGGCTAATAAAAAGGTACATATCAAAGTAAACTAACATGCTTGAACCAAACATAAGGTGATATCAAAACAATTCAAATGGTTTAGGCCATCAGACCTAAAGACTAACAATGATCTGACAGACCTCAATAGTATATGTCACATTATCCTTCAACAGATCCAAAAGACATAAATGACCTGAAGGACTTTAACAATTCATAACAGTAAGCATAACATAAATAAGTTCAGAGTCGCAGCGGAAAGTGTGTGAATACATATGTGACGATATGTATTCAAGGTGAAACAAAATTTTAACAAAACAAACAACAAGGACACCTGGACCTCAACACTTCCTCCATCACCATCATCGAGCTCAACCGCACATTTAAAACAAACATGCGGTCGAGTACGAGAAATGCACTCAATGGACTCATGCCGAAAACATTTTCATAGTTGAATTACACTGCCAATATCAAAGTAAGTCACAAGGGTTTTAGTTGAAATGTCTTGTGCTTACTAAAACATTTTCAGTTCGTAAAAGTCGCCGCTGCTGTTTTCTTCAGTGTGTATGATCCGTATCCCATATTCTCATCATAACATCAAAGATCAAACGTCGCGGGCGAGGCCTCCTCAACGACACCGGACCGCCGTGAATTGCCCTTACACTCACGGTCCGCTCAGGTGTACACGTTAACCCTAGCCAGGCATAGTCTTCCGGCATAGGATCCGATATCGATTTCATAAAAAGGTTGGGCGCGACCCAACAAAATTCAAGACATTTCATATCATGTCATCCATCCTTCACACCATTCATACATTTCATATCATATCGTTCCAACCTTCACACCATTCATTCCGGATAGGATCCATACACAAAATAGAACATTTTTGGCAGGTAATACTGTAAACATTTATCAACAGATGAAAATAAGCGTTGTAAATAAATTCATTTTGGAAAAACAGCAGAGTCATATTTTGTTTGAAGAGAAAAGCCCACCTGGACTATGGTTCGCCTTAAATTTGAGTCCCAGTTCGATTGTTCGTCAATGTCCGGCCGCCTCGCTCGTGTCCACACCTTTACGCAAAAGCGATATTTTAAGACGTCGTTCACGCTTCTCGAGACTCTCAAAGTCAAGATAAACTTCGATATTTTATATCGATATAAACCGAATTCCTTAACGAATCAATACGCTTATCAATTACGTATTTCAATCGAATCTGCTCGCTCTTCGGACACGCTCAACGATTTCGCTTAACCTTCCGCTTAAACGCTCAACGAATATCAAGACGCGTTTCTCGATATAAGGATTTCACTTATGAAATCTTCCTTACTAATGAGGTATCTTACCTAATTAGTACGCCTTACGCAGATTAGCGTATTTATCGAACGATTTTTGACGCTTGACTTTAAAAGTCAACGAAGTCAACATACCAACAAAGTCAACGATTTTGACTTTTTAAATAGTAATTTTACTATTTCATTTTATAAATCGATTTTTAATCGATTTCAAAACGTAAAGTCCTAATTCTCGATTTATTACGTAAATCGAAGGACTTGTTAATATTTTCGCAAATATTAATCCTTTTAATCAATAAAACCATATATTTTTGTTTAATACGTTATTAAATATAAAGTTTGTCTCAAACATAGTAATCTATGTTTATTAAATTTTATAAAATTCAAATATGTCTAAAATAATTATTAGACATATAATATATTATTAAACTTGATTAAAAAGGATTTAAAAATCCTTATAAATGTTTAAAAACTTACGGTAATTATAGGAAATTACCAAATGGTTTTCAAAGATTTTTCTAAATTAATATAGTGTATTATTATACACTATGGTCAATAACAAGTATTAATATCATCCAAATGTCATTCGATTATCACCATTTTAATATACATTAAGTCACGGTAATTATTATAATTATGGAATAATTGTCCAAAAATTTCCAAAATTTTTATACACCTAGTACAATGTCCCAACATTAATATATGTCACAATTATAACCTATAGTCCATCATAAACACTTATACATCAAGGAATAAATTCAATGTGCAATCGGTAGTCACAAATTAATTACTAAAAAATTATCAAACAATTCTCAAAAATTCCAATAAAAATATATCATGCTCAAACATTATATTATAACATTGTAACATCATAACATCAACCAAAACAATTGAATCATCACCATATGGAGCTTATAAGCTCTTTTTTTTTTTTGATTCAATGTAGTATTTGGTTTCCAAAAATTCTAGCAATTATACACTATGTTTATACACTATAATACAACAATATAACATCATAACATTCATCAAAAACCAATTAAATCATCACCATCCTTAAGCACAAGGCTTTCGGTTTATTTGATTTAAAATTGGTAATTGATTTCAAAATTCCAACAAAATCATATAACACATAATTAATATACTAAAGCATTAATATACCATTGCATGTTCAAAATAAAATCATACACCAAGGTACACCATTATATTGCTCACGGTAATTTCTTAAAATTGGGCATTTGATTTTCAAAAATTCTAATAAATTCATAGAACATATAATCAAGGTCCTAGAGCATTAATGTGTCATTGCATGCTTAAAAAAAATTATACACTAAGATACATATGTATATGCTCTCGGTATTCTTCAAGAAATAGGCTAGGGTTTTCCAAAAATTCTAAATAAATTACTATGAACTCTAAACACATCATAGAACAATAATCCATCCTTAAAATAAATTAAAAGTATTCGGTCATTACATAAATTTTTCTATCATTTTCAAAAATAATTTTTATTATGCTCAAGGGTTCGAAAATAATATATAAGGGCTAGATCCTTTCATAAATTTCATCTACAATATCATATGACCATCTAAACATATATTCTCATATTTTTGTAAATAAAATCCTCAAGAACATACATGAACACATATTTCATATATAAGAGCATTCAAACACATACACACCTACACAAGAACATGTTCGAAAATTTTTAAACAATGGAGAAGGTAATCGGTACTTATGGTCTCAGATTTTACCTTTGAATGGTATCGATTCACAAGAACAATGTATGGTATCAAACTTTGTGAATGAGAGATGGAGAAGAAGAAGAAAAGTTTGAGAGATGGAGAGGAAGAAGCTCTCGATTTTTCTGCTGAAATGGGGAGGGAGTAGAGAATTTTGGTGTTCCAAAATTTGAAATGAGGATAATGAAGTGAAATGTGTTGAAGGGGAAGAGTCCTCCCTCCATACCTCTCTCTCTCGGCCCTCTCTCTCACACCAATAGGAAAAATTGCAGCATTTTAGGAGTGGTTTAGTGATGATTAGGCTAGGCTAAAAGGGTCTTCATGCATTGAGTGAAAAAAAGTAGAAATCACGCTTGTTTTATAGAGATGGCCGACGGTTTTAGGGGTTCCAAGGGTGGATTTAATTTTATTTGTACCATAATACAATATATAAATCATAGTATAGGTCATAGATATATAATACATGTCATTAAAATAATTAAATCATCACTTAGTACCATATTCGAAAATTAACGTGAAAAAATGTATAAAAATTATAGGTCACGCCTCCTTTAAATTCTCATGTCATTACCGTGCTAAATATACTCATATATGTCATAATATATGATTTAGATAATAAATAATAGCATAGGATAATTTAATGGTATCATTTTATGTGAAAACCCTAGTTTTAGAAATTAGGGTTTTCGAAAATATATATATATTCTCTATCGAGTTCTATAGCTCAAAAATTTATTTTAATGCTTAATAATACTGTAATCATATAAAATAATAATAGGAATTTAATTATAATAATTTTCGGGTCATTAAACCCATTTTTCAAAACGTCTCTAGACGTTGACGTTCAAAACGTCTCAAAACGTTCATAATTGACTCATCTCAAAATGGTCGTAGTAATCTCGTACTTACTTTATAAATATATTCCATTTAATATAGGAATTAATATGGAAGTTGATTCCAAGCTTCACTGCTTAGAAAATTTCATCAAATCACCGACGCTCGATACGCAATCGACGCTTAAAATTATATCGTCGAACCATTTCATAATATTCTATTCCTAAATTCACAATCCTTAGTGAATATGAAAAGGAATTCGTTATTAAGATATTGAATCGAAATCATTATTCGATGTCATACGAAATAATATACAACAAAACCCTAATTCACGGGTTTAAAGTTACCGTAATTAGACGCTCGCTTCGAATATTACACATTCATAGACAAATTCATCTTCCAAAATCCGGAATCGTACAATCCCAATTGTTAATCAAAAGTGCAAGAATTAAAAGGAAAAAGGAAAGAAAAAGAAAAGGGAAAAGAAAGCGAATAAGAACTGACGGAAGAAAAATAAAAAAATGAGGAACTAGGGTTTTTCGCGTGTATTTCAGTATTTATAACGGACGAAAATTAACTCCCCACGGACGCGACGCGACGAAGCCGGACGCGAGGAGTTTCTGACGTAACGGCCTCAAGAACCCAAAGACCGGACGGAGCAAAGCGCGGACGCGCCGAGCTTCTGAGACACGCCGGCGCGTACCGGGGAGCGCAGCACGGACGGAGTAGTGTATGAACTGGAGAAAGGGCGCCGCTGCGATTCTGCAGCACGGACGCGAGTGGAAGGCGCTGGAGCAGCAGCTGGAATGCCAAGACCGGACGGCGCCGGCGAGCGCGGCGGCGGCGCGCGGCGAGGGGCTGGGCTTCTTGTCCGTGGTGTCTCCACAGCAAAAATAAATCGGGGTATCGTTCTTTCATCGCCTCTTCAAGTTCCCACGTGGCTTCTTCTTGTCCGTGGTGTCTCCACAACACTTTGACTAGCGGAATCGATTTGTTTCGCAGTTGCTGAACTTTATGGTCGAGTATTGCCGCTGGTTCTTCTTCATAGCTCATGTCTGGCTTGAGAATCATGTCGTCTTGATGGATCACGTGCTTCGGATCGTGTACGTATTTTCGCAATTGTGACACATGAAAAACATTGTGCACATTTCCCAGATTTGGCGGCAGAGCCAACCTATAAGCTACTGGACCTATCCTCTCTAGGATCTCATATGGTCCTATAAAACGGGGTCTCAGCTTTCCTTTCAGGCCAAACCTGACAATTCCTTTCGATGGAGAAACCTTAAGAAACACTTTATCTCCATCTTCAAACTGCAGCTCAGATCTACGCGTATCAGCGTAAGATTTCTGCCTATCCTGAGCTTCTTTTATCCTCAGCCTAATTTGTCGGACGATCTCAATCATCTCGTTCACTGCTTCTGGCCCTATGATCTTTCTCTCACCTACTTCATCCCAATAAAGCTGTGATCTACATTTCTTGCCATACAAGGCTGCGTATGGGGCCATACCAATCGTCGCTTGATAGCTGTTGTTGTAGGCAAACTCAATAAGGGGTAAAATTTCTTCCCACTTTGCACCTCGATCCAACACTTACTGTCCTCAGCATATCCTCTAGTGTATGGATCGTTCTTTCCGACTGCCCATCAGTCTGTGGGTGAAATGCCGTACTGAAGTTCAATTTCATACCCAATTCCTTTTGTAAGCTAATCCAGAATCTGGATGTGAACTTGGAGTCTCTATCAGAGGTAATAGATTTTGGCACTCCATGTAGTCGTATAATTTCCTTAACGTACAGCTGGGCTAATTTATCAGATCCATAGGTACTTTGAATCGGCAGAAAATGGGCATTCTTGGTGAGTCTATCAACAATTACCCATATAGCGGTGTTTCCTCTTTTTGATTTGGGTAAGTTCGTAACGAAGTCCATCGTTATCTCGTCCCATTTCCACTCGGGTATTTCCAATGGCTGCAACTTTCCGTAAGGACGTTGATGTAACGCTTTCACTTGTTGGCAAACAAGACAGCGTTCCACAAAAGAAGCTATGTCTCGCTTCATGCCTTCCCACCAGAACTTTTCCTTCAGGTCTTGGTACATCTTAGTACTGCCTGGGTGGGCGGTGTAGGGTGTATCGTGAGCCTCACTCATGATTTCATTTTGAAGCTCTGCGTCGTCTGGAACGCATATCCTTCCTTCAAATAATAGGGCGTTGTCTGATGCTTCCTGGAAGTTCTTAAATCCTCCAGACCTTACCCTTTCTCTGATCTTTTCTAACTTTTCCTCCATCCTTTGTCTCTCGACAATCCTTTTTCTTAGATCAGACGTCAGCGTAAGTGTAGCGATACAACTCGTGATCATCTCGGGTTGTTCAATCAGTTCGATCCTCATTCTTCCAAACTCCTCAACGAGTTTCTCTTCTTGTATAAAGAGACATCCTAGCTTGGTATGGCTCTTACGACTTAAGGCGTCAGCTACTACATTCGCTTTGCCCGGGTGATAGTTAATACCACAGTCGTAATCCTTTACTAGTTCGAGCCATCTTCGTTGCCTCATATTTAAGTCTCTTTGTTCGAAGAAGTACTTCAAACTCTTATGGTCTGTGAAGATCTCACATCTCACTCCATAGAGATGGTGTCTCCAAATCTTCAGTGCATGAACCACTGCGGCTAACTCCAAGTCGTGAGTTGGGTAGTTCAGTTCATGGGGTCTGAGTTGTCGCGATGCATATGCTATCACCTTTCCGTCTTGCATCAAAACACAACCCAGTCCAGTCTTAGAAGCGTCTGTATAGACTACATACTCCTTGTCCGCTTCTGGAACTACTAGCATTGGTGCACTTGTCAATTTTTCCTTGAGTTTTTGAAAACTCGTCTCACATTCTTCAGTCCAGTTGAACTTGATTCCTTTTCGGAGTAGCTGGGTTATTGGCCTTGCAATTTTGGAGAATCCTTCGATGAATCTCCGATAGTAACCCGCTAGTCCTAGGAAACTTCTAATCTCATGCTGAGTTCGTGGCGATTTCCATCCTTGCACTGCCTCTACTTTGGCTGGATTTACCTTAATGCCTTCTGCAGACACGATGTGTCCAAGGAACATTACTTCCTTCAGCCAAAACTCACATTTGCTAAACTTAGCAAAAAGCCTTTCATCTCTCAAGGTTTGCAAAACCGTTCTCAGATGTTCCTTGTGATCCTCTTCATTCTTTGAATAGATAAGGATATCATCTATGAAGACCAAAACAAATTTATCCAAAAATGGATGAAATACTCTGTTCATGAGATCCATGAATACGGCTGGTGCATTGGTTAATCCGAATGGCATAACTATGAACTCATAGTGGCCATATCTGGTTCGGAATGCAGTCTTAGGTACATCCTCAGACCGTATTTTCAGTTGGTGGTAACCTGACTTGAGATCAATTTTTGAGAATACACCTGCTCCTCGCAATTGATCAAACAGGTCATCAATTCTTGGTAAAGGGTATTTGTTCTTTAGTGTCATCTTATTTAGCTCTCGATAATCGATGCACATCCTCAAAGAACCATCCTTTTTCTTAACGAATAAAACAGGCGCTCCCCAAGGTGAAACACTAGGTCTAATGAAACCTAGATCCAACAATTCTTGAAGTTGGATCTTCAGTTCCTCCAATTCCTTTGGGGCCATCCTATAAGGCGCCTTTGACACTGGAGCCGATCCGGGTTCCAAGTCGATGGTGAACTCTAATTGTCTATCAGGAGGTAATCCTGGTAGATCTTCGGGAAATACGTCCGAAAATTCTCGGACAACTTCAATGTCCTCAATCCTCGCTTCGGGTTTGTCTTCTCCGTTCAAGTAAACAAGAAATGCATGGCATCCTTTCTGGTTCATCATCCTTCTCGCCTGTAGCGCCGATACAATCGGGATTCTTCTTCCCATGCTGATCCCGTGGAAATGCGTAGCTTCTCGTTCAGGAAAGTGAAACGAAATTTTCCTTTCCTTGCAAAGAATCGTGGAATGATTCTTAGCTAACCAGTCCATTCCTAAGATTATGTCTACGCCACCCATGGGTATTATGTTCAGATCGTTCGCGTAACCTTAAGTGATCCTAGTGTCAACTCTAGGTTCGCGTAAAAATGTAATACCATAATCCCTCCTATAGGTGAAGAGATTCTCATATCCTGACTTGTCCTTTCAGACCTAAGTCCCATCATTTCTACGCATGATTCGGCTATAAAAGAATGCGAAGCACCCGTATCGAACAATATAATAACAGGTATGTTGAGAAGGACTCCCATACCGCCAGTTTCCCGATTTTGCTAGATTCGCCTCCGGTAGAGGCGTAAGCTCGGGCTTTGGGCGAGGAAATGTCGGGCGCTTGTCCTTGCGGGTTCGGCGGTGGTTGCACAGGCTTCTTCTCTCTTCTTGGTATTGTCATGATGGTCGACGCCTTTGTTGTTGTTGTTGAGGTGGCTGCCACGGTTGTTGTTGGAGTTGCTGTTGTGGTTGGGGTTGGGAATTGCGGAGGTTGAAATGAAATCGTATAGCCCTAAGCGGTTGGGCATCACAGTTGATTTGCCCTCACAATTGTTTCCGGGCATACCCCTGGGCAATTGTTGGCGTAATGCCCTCTCGCTCCGCACTTGAAGCAGTTCACATTGTTTGCCGTGCACATTCCTTTGTGCACCCTATGGCATTTAGGGCATGGAGGAGCCCTTACTTGTTCCTGTGGGCCTCTTGCCGGTAGAGCAAAAGCTACCCTCTTCCAACCTTGCCCTGGTTGGACCATATTTCCTTGCCATGGGCGTTTGTGACTCGCATCCCCATAGTTCCCTCGGTTGCTATTTCCGCGATTGGGTTCCCACTTCCCCTTTCCTTTGTCCATCGCGTTATGTGTCTGAGCCGACACTGACTTATCGTCGGGCATTGCTGCCTCAATATCCAAAGCTCGTGCAAGAGCTTCAGTATAGGTCAGGTCTCCATGGCTGGCGAGAGACATCCGTATCTCTGGCCTTAGACCTGATCTGAATTTTTCCGACATCTTCAGGTCGGTGTCTACTGTTCCGGTGCATATCTCGACATGTCGTCGAAAGCGCGATCATAGTCGGTCACGGACAGTTTCTCTTGCTTCAGCATGAAGAATTCATGCTCTTTCCTCTTCCTGTAGCTCTTCGGTATGTATTTCTCATACAACTCTTTCTTAAAGTCCTCCCACGAGAACTCTTCCAGTTGTTCAGCAGTGAAGGTTTTCTTTCTGGCCTCCCACCAGAAATCCGCGGGTCCGTTCAGTTGGAATGTTACACAGGACAGTCGCTCCTGCGCTGTGCATCTCAGAAAGTTAAAGATTCGTTCAATGGTTCTCACCCATTGCTCAGCCTCCTCTGGGCTCCCCTTTCCGTTGAAGACAGGAGGGTTCTGTCTTAGAAATAATTCCTCTACCCTGCGATCAGGTTGAGGTGGAGGTGGTTAGGGTATGTCTTCGACTTCTTGCTCGGGGATCCTACCCCTTCCCCTAGGTCTTCCCCGACCTCTGCCTCTGGGTTCTTGTTCCGGGTTTCTTCTAGGAGGCATTCTGCTATATAAAACATATAATCGTTAATCACTTGTCTCTTTCATAACTTAACACGCATAATACTATCATAGCCTCATTGCAAAATGATTTCTAAATAAAACATTTCACCCTTAACATACACAATTTGCCTCAAAAGCCCACTCGGGGTCATATATATATAAATATCCAAAAGCTCTGCCGTAGGCAGGATGTTCAAAAACCAAAGGTCATAAAACAAAACAACATAAATCCCGGCTCACAACGCCTTTCAAAACATCGAGTTTTCCAATCCATCAAAAACCATACATAGAAGGGAACTAGCATACAAGCTAATCCTAACAAAACTAATTAAGGCTTTATCCAATGCCTTCATCAGGTATGCTCCTACTCTTCATCTTCCTCAGGGTCCTCTTCCTCTTCAGAGTCTTCCTCTTCATCAGAATTATCTTCGCGAGCACGTGCCCTCGATGGTCCTGCTCCGTCATCTTCGTACATCGGTATGTCGCGCATGGGGTTGAAGTCGTCGTCGCCATATAGCTCGTAGTCATGGCGAATCGGGCTATAGCCATCGAAAGCATCCGATACGCTTATCCGCGCTGTCTGGCGGAAGTGTTCTACTGGAGGTAGTGGAGCCGTCATAGGTGGTAGGGGTGGTAGTGGTGGGCGTCTGGGATGTCCAACGAGCGATGGAGGAAAGCAGCTCCCCAAAGCTCTCGGCGTCTTTGCTCTATCAAGCGAGCGGGTCTGCGCCCTCATCAAATAGGAATGGAGGCACCACCGGGTCAATCATCTCGGGACCTCGAGATCTGACCACTCCGCGACTCATCCCGCCAGGTGTACTCCCGTGGAGGGAGATATGGTCCCCTCGGTGCGGCCCCGTAAATGCTGTATACGTAAGTCAGATGACTCACGAATCTAGGCAGATCTCCAAACAAATCGTAGCCTCCGGGCACACGATATATGTAATCTCCCGATACCTCTCGGGCATAATCCTCCCAATCGCATGGAAGTCTAGTCAAGAGACGTCTGATGCCGTCATAGTCCGCCGCTCCATAGGCTCGAGCATTCCTCCACAGTCGCAGGTAATACATGAGGAACTCGCCTAGGTCCTCACCAGCGCACATCCAACTCTCACGGTAGGTGCGCATCACCTCCTCGGGGGTAGGGTGTGGTCCTAGCCTCCTCCTAGCGATGTATCGCATCTCCTCCATCTGCCACGATCAAAACTAACATAAGTCAGACTAACGTCATCTCATAAGTAGATAAGGATAACTTAAGCATATCTGATAAGCAGCTAGGTTAACTAAACAGTCTATAAGGTAGGTAGCGTCATAAAGCATAGCACACATCATATCTTATACTCTTACTCTTACTCGAACACGTACTATCTAAAAGCGTTCTAAGATATAAACATGCTATGAGATCCTTGTCCTAAACAAAACACTTGAACTAACGATCAACAGACTCTAGCGTATTCTGGAGACAGAATTAGGAATTCTGTTCTTCATAACAAATGAAGATTAGGGCGTTAGGAGTACGCAGGTGAAAGCCATGCGTAAAACGGAGTTCTAACGAAAGAGAACTGGGTAAAACAAATTTACTGCACAGTGCAGAAAATTTGCGCGATCGTGCCAAAATATAATTTCGAGGTAAATGTCGACGTAATACGACAATCATATCCACGCCTTCAAGTCGATGCTTGGCCTTCTGAAGTCAAAGTCAAAGTCAAAGTCAAATCCACGTCATAGTTCAAGTCGACGGTCCCCATGACGAAGTCGTGATGTAATGCTGATGTTGTTCACTTCCAAAGTTGAGGTCGTCCTCGTTCATCTTCACGCTCGTCTTTTGCCGTTCGAGCTCGAAGCTATTGCCACTTTCGTTCTTCCTATCGTTCTTTTGTTCACGTAAGGGAAAGGAAGTTCATACTTCTATGTTCTTTCACGATACGTGAGCATGCTCCTTAGAGTCTATGTTCTTCTTGTTATAACATATCCATATGTCTTCATAAGTCTCAAGATTTGAAAATACAATTTCAAAACAACATTATAACAATTTTTGAAATTTGGAAGTAAGATTTCAAAATGACAACATAGCCAACTCATACTTGTATATCAAAAAAGGAATTCATCCTTTCAACATTGATCGATCAACATTGATCGATCAACATTGTTCAAACATGTATTTTCATCTAGGAACTTGATAACTTTCATAACTTCTCGTTTGGTTTCGAAATCAAAGTTTTGAAAAGTTTTCTTGCTCATACTTTCTTTCCCATCATCAAAATCTCATAATATCACAACATCATAATCTTTCTTTCAAAATATCCTTCCAAAAGTTCTTCCAACTTGGCCATCATTCAAAAATCTTCATTTCACGAGTTTGAGAAAGAAATTCAGTTACCTTTTTCCCGGTTGAGCTCGATGTGATGGAGTGTTGAGAGTAGTCAGAAGAATTCTAGAAGTCCAGTGACTCGATCTAAACTTAGAATTTTAAAAGAACTTGGGTTTCAAAGAGTAAAGGGCTCTGATACCACTCTGTCACGCCCCCGCCCCGGATAACCCGGACTGGAGGGTGAACTGATACTAGGAATAGTATCTGGGTTTCACGAAGGCTAATAAAAAGGTACATATCAAAGTAAACTAACATGCTTGAACCAAACATAAGGTGATATCAAAACAATTCAAATGGTTTAGGCCATCAGACCTAAAGACTAACAATGATCTGACAGACCTCAATAGTATATGTCACATTATCCTTCAACAGATCCAAAAGACATAAATGACCTGAAGGACTTTAACAATTCATAACAGTAAGCATAACATAAATCAGTTCAGAGTCGCAGCGGAAAGTGTGTGAATACATATGTGACGATATGTATTCAAGGTGAAACAAAAATTCTTAACAAAACAAATAGTCAAGGACACTGGACTCCTCAACACTTCCTCCATCACCATCATCAGAGCTCAACCTGCACATTTAAAAACAAACATGCGGTGAGTACGAGAAATGCACTCGGTGGACTCATGCCGAAAACATTTTCATAGTTGAATTACATCGCCAATATCAAAGTAAGTCAAGCGGTTTTAGTTGAAATGCGCTTGTGCTTACTAAAACATTTTCGTCAAAAGTCGCCGCGGCGTTTTCTTGGTGTGTATGATCCGTATCCCACATTCTCATCATAACATCAAAGATCAAACGTCGCGAAGGAGGCCTCCCTCAACGACACCGGGACCGGCCGTGAATTGCCCTTACAGCTCACAGTCCCGTTCAGGTGTACACGTTAACCCTAGCCAGGCATAGTCTTCCGGCATAGGATCCGATATCGATTTCATAAAAAGGTTGGGCGCGACCCAACAAAATTCAAGACATTTCATATCATGTCATCCATCCTTCACACCATTCATACATTTCATATCATATCGTTCCAACCTTCACACCATTCATTCCGGATAGGATCCATACACAAAATAGAACATTTTTGGCAGGTAATACTGTAAACATTTATCAACAGATGAAAATAAGCGTTGTAAATAAATTCATTTTGGAAAAACAGCAGAGTCATATTTTGTTTGAAGAGAAAAGCCCACCTGGACTATGGTTCGTCTTAAATTTGAGTCCTAGGTTTGATTGTTCGTCAATGTCCGGTCGTCTCGTTCGTGTCCACACCTTTACGCAAAAGCGATATTTTAGTACGTCGTTCACGTTTCTCGAGACTCTCAAAGTCTAAGATAAACTTCGATATTTTATATCGATATAAACCGAATTCCTTAACGAATTCAATACGCTTATCAATTACGTATTTCAATTGAACTGTTCTCGTTCTTCGAGACACGTTCAACGATTTCGGTTTAACCCTTCCGGTTTAAACGTTCAACGTAATATCAGTACGTTTCTCGATATAAGGATTTCACTTATGAAATCTTCCCTTACTAATGAGGTATCTTACCTAATTAGTACGTCTTACGCGTATTAGCGTATTTATCGAACGTATTTTTGTACGTTTGACTTTAAAAGTCAACGAAGTCAACACAGTCAACAAAGTCAACGATTTTGACTTTTTAAATAGTAATTTCTTACTATTTCATTTTATAAATCGATTTTTAATCGATTTCAAAACGTAAAGTCCTAATTCTCGATTTATTACGTAAATCGAAGGACTTGTTAATATTTTCGCAAATATTAATCCTTTTAATCAATAAAACCATATATTTTTGTTTAATACGTTATTAAATATAAAGTTTGTCTCAAACATAGTAATCTATGTTTATTAAATTTTATAAAATTCAAATATGTCTAAAATAATTATTAGACATATAATATATTATTAAACTTGATTAAAAAGGATTTAAAAATCCTTATAAATGTTTAAAAACTTACGGTAATTATAGGAAATTACCAAATGGTTTTCAAAGATTTTTCTAAATTAATATAGTGTATTATTATACACTATGGTCAATAACAAGTATTAATATCATCCAAATGTCATTCGATTATCACCATTTTAATATACATTAAGTCACGGTAATTATTATAATTATGGAATAATTGTCCAAAAATTCCCAAAATTTTTATACACCTAGTACAATGTCCCAACATTAATATATGTCACAATTATAACCTATAGTCCATCATAAACACTTATACATCAAGGAATAAATTCAATGTGCAATCGGTAGTCACAAATTAATTACTAAAAAATTATCAAACAATTCTCAAAAATTCCAATAAAAATATATCATGCTCAAACATTATATTATAACATTGTAACATCATAACATCAACCAAAACAATTGAATCATCACCATATGGAGCTTATAAGCTCGGTTTTTTTTTTATTCAATGTAGTATTTGGTTTCCAAAAATTCTAGCAATTATACACTATGTTTATACACTATAATACAACAATATAACATCATAACATTCATCAAAAACCAATTAAATCATCACCATCCTTAAGCACAAGGCTTTCGGTTTATTTGATTTAAAATTGGTAATTGATTTCCAAAAATTCCAACAAAATCATATAACACATAATTAATATACTAAAGCATTAATATACCATTGCATGTTCAAAATAAAAATCATACACCAAGGTACACCATTATATTGCTCACGGTAATTTCTTAAAAATTGGGCATTTGATTTTCAAAAATTCTAATAAATTCATAGAACATATAATCAAGGTCCTAGAGCATTAATGTGTCATTGCATGCTTAAAAAAAAAATTATACACTAAGATACATATGTATATGCTCTCGGTATTCTTCAAGAAATAGGCTAGGGTTTTCCAAAAATTCTAAATAAATTACTATGAACTCTAAACACATCATAGAACAATAATCCATCCTTAAAATAAATTAAAAAGTATTCGGTCATTACATAAATTTTTCTATCATTTTCAAAAATAATTTTTATCATGCTCAAGGGTTCGAAAATAATATATAAGGGCTAGATCCTTTCATAAATTTCATCTACAATATCATATGACCATCTAAACATATATTCTCATATTTTTGTAAATAAAATCCTCAAGAACATACATGAACACATATTTCATATATAAGAGCATTCAAACACATACACACCTACACAAGAACATGTTCGAAAATTTTTAAACAATGGAGAAGGTAATCGGTACTTATGGTCTTGTATTTTACCTTTGGAATGGTATCGATTCACAAGAACAATGTATGGTATCAAACTTTGTGAAGGAGAGATGGAGAAGAAGAAGAAAAGTTTGAGAGATGGAGAGGAAGAAGCTCTCGATTTTTCTGCTGAAATGGGGAGGGAGTAGAGAATTTTGGTGTTCCAAAATTTGAAATGAGGATAATGAAGTGAAATGTGTTGAAGGGGAAGAGTCCCTCCCCCTCTATACCTCTCTCTCTCTCGGCCCTCTCTCTCACACCAATAGGAAAAATTGCAGCATTTTAGGAGTGGTTTAGTGATGATTAGGCTAGGCTAAAAAGGGTCTTCATGCATTGGGTGAAAAAAAGGTAGAAATCATGCTTGTTGGAGAGAGATGGCCGACGGTTTTAGGGGGTTCCAAGGGTGGATTTAATTTTATTTGTACCATAATACAATATATAAATCATAGTATAGGTCATAGATATATAATACATGTCATTAAAATAATTAAATCATCACTTAGTACCATATTCGAAAATTAACGTGAAAAAATGTATAAAAATTATAGGTCACGCCTCCTTTAAATTCTCATGTCATTACCATGCTAAATATACTCATATATGTCATAATATATGATTTAGATAATAAATAATAGCATAGGATAATTTAATGGTATCATTTTATGTGAAAAACCCTAGTTTTAGAAATTAGGGTTTTCGAAAATATATATATATTCTCTATCGAGTTCTATAGCTCAAAAATTTATTTTAATGCTTAATAATACTGTAATCATATAAAATAATAATAGGAATTTAATTATAATAATTTTCGGGTCATTAAACCCATTTTTCAAAACGTCTCTAGACGTTGACGTTCAAAACGTCTCAAAACGTTCATAATTGACTCATCTCAAAATGGTCGTAGTAATCTCGCACTTACTTTATAAATATATTCCATTTAATATAGGAATTAATATGGAAGTTAATTCCAAGCTTCACGCTTAGAAAATTTCATCAACATCGACGTTCGATACGTAATCGACGTTTAAAAATTATACTGTCGAACCATTTCATAATATTCTATTCCTAAATTCACAATCCTTAGTGAATATGAAAAGGAATTCGTTATTAAGATATTGAATCGAAATCATTATTC
Organism: Salvia rosmarinus; assembly: GCA_036937905.1. NCBI lineage: Eukaryota > Viridiplantae > Streptophyta > Magnoliopsida > Lamiales > Lamiaceae > Salvia > Salvia rosmarinus. The sequence continues at coordinate 43,074,781 of CM072822.1, read as the reverse complement.
GATGTCATACAGAAATAATATACAACAAAACCCTAATTCACGGGTTTAAAGTACCGTAATTAGACGTTCGTTTCTTCGGAATATTACACATTCATAGACAAATTCGTCTTCCAAAATCCGGAATCGTACAATCCCAATTGTTAATCCAAAGTGCAAGAATTAAAAGGAAAAAGGAAAGAAAAAGAAAAGGGAAAAGAAAGCGAATAAGAACTGACGGAAGAAAAATAAAAAAATGAGGAACTAGGGTTTTTCGCGTGTATTTCAGTATTTATAACGGATTTAAAATTAACTCCCCAGTACCGACGGACGCGACGCGAGGAGTTTCGACGAAACGGCCTCGGCAACCCAATACGGACGGAGCAAAGCGCGGACGCGCCGAGCTGAGAACACGTCCGGCGCCGGCCGGAGCGCCAGCTACCGGACGGAGTAGGGTATGAATGGAGAAAGCGGCGCGGCTGCGATTCAGCGCCGACGCAGTGGAGGCGCTGGAGCAAGCGCTGGAATGCCACCACGGACGGGCCGGCGAACGCGAGCGGCGCGACGGCGAGGGCGGCGGGGCGCAGGGCGCGGCTTGGGTGGGGCGGCCTCGGGGCGGAGGCGCGGGCGGCGGCTGCGCGGCGGCGAGGGCGCTGGGCGTGCGGCGGCGTCGTGCGTGCTGCAACGACGCGTTCGCTCGGTTCTTTCTCGATCGAACTCCGATTTGCGAACCGTTTGCACCTACAAACTCTTGTCGAGATGCTCTTCAATAATACATGATCCTTGGTAGATTCAATTCATCATATTTCATGCCATTTTTCTACAAAACATCAAAACAAACGAAGTAAGTTCGAATCGACAAATATTAATCAAACCAACGGCATAAATAGGAAAAATCACTGAAGACGACATATAAAACAATACCAAAAATCAGCACAAATTCATACTAAACAACTCCCCCACACTTATCCATTTGCTTATCCTCAAGCAAAGTCTATACTAGTAAGAATAGGGAAGATAACTCATGCAGCTTTACTCTTAGTCTAATCAGTCAACCTTATTGCTTTTCCCCCACACTTGGTGTTTACGTATTCAAAAATAATGTGAAATAAATCTAAGACGGCAATTGATTTCCAATAAATAAAAGGGTAACCTCTGCTCAGACCCAACTCTCCATTAGGGGTGAACTAACTAATGTGGTCACCTTTAGCAACAAGTTTTTTTTTTTTTTTAAGCACATAGAATGTTTTAACAGATTTAGGAACAATGTTCGAAAGGTGAACCCTCGATGAACTCGAGTTTCCTATCGTGGTTTCCCATGTCCATTTCTCAAATTACGAGAAAGAGGGACAAAATCTCATCCTCCATTTCAACAATCTCAACAAACTGGAGTTTTCATTCTCCTCATTATCTACTCTTTTTCACTATTTTTTTTATAAGATGAAACAAGTATATAGGTAACCACAATGTTAACACTACCCCTAACATTAGTCGGACAAATCACATCAATTCTCCTCTATTCATTTTCTATCAATCACAATCTCGTCAATTCACATTACACTCGAATCATATACCACCAAAAGTTTCGGAAATTAAAAACAGTTTGACCAATACCACAGAGCTTAGTTGAACAAATCAAAATCCTAACTTACTCGCATATACAACACTTGAATCCAAGAAATCAAAATAAGCATAAATGCACATCACCAAGCATACAAATAGATAAGGTACGCACACAAACCGAGTAAACATCCCCACATAATCCGAACGCATCACGGTGCTCCAAACATTAATAATACAAAGGTCATAGAGGATGATACTTCCACGATAATGAGCGAGTGTCTTGTTGTAGAGTTGGAGCATCACGGCTTCACCACACGGATTAAAATGTCCCGAGAACTAAAGAATGATAACACCAAACACCGCACCACGTAAAACCAAAACAAAGACGAACCAAAAACACAAGCAAAACCAACAGAAAACAAGAACAAAACAGAAAAACAAGAAAACTCGTGGGTTGCCTCCCACGTAGCGCTCGTTTTAATGGCACGAGCTCCACCAATCAAAAACGGACTATCCATAGTCCTTCACTTGTAGTAGGAATACCATCTCAACCAGAGCATCAGTAGTAACAAGGTAAGCACAAAGGACAGTTAAGGTAGCAAATAATGAATTAATTAAATTCAAATCAAACATCTTATTCTCCAAAGAAAAATAGATAACTTCAACTCCAAAAGCACAATACTTTGGAGAATAAGGATGTTGAAAAATTATAGATGCTACCTGATCGTATGTCCTCTCTTCATCCTTCAACTGGATCGGGAAGATATCTGTTTGTTCACACTTAGTCTCGGCTTGATGAATCCTCGACTCTTCACTTTCATCATTTTCCTCGATTCTTCCCTCAACTTCATCATCTTCATAAACTATGATAGAAGAAGTTTGCTCCAATTATCTCGGCATCTCCTCCACACTTTGGTTGTGGACCAATTCTTCCACTATCCCGGCTAACCGACTGACTTGAGTCTCTAAACGCCGAGATGTTTCCAAAATCTCAAACCTTTGTGGCTTCACCGGTGACTCGCTTGAATGAACGCTGTAATGACTCCTCCAATGTCGGCTTCACGGCCGCTTCATCGGCCGACTACTTTGAATGAATGCTTGCAATGAATCCTCCAATGTCGGCTTCATCGGCTGTTGTTGGAAGAAGAAGTCCTGATTGTATGAAGAACTCTGAGGATGCCTCCAGTAGGGATCATAGGCTTGATGCTCACAGCCTGACGGGTATCCCTCAAAATAGTCGAATTGGGCTCCTTCTTCAAATGAAGAATTTGCCCAATACGACGAGCTTTCCTCCTCCAGGCCTGTCTGACCATATTCGTATCGCCGGTAACCCTGCATTAACAGACACCAACTACAAAAACAAGATCACACGAACCAGTTGGAGAAAATAGAAACAAAGAAAAAGAAAAAAAAAAGAAATAAAAAGAAGAAACACGGGAAGAAAGAAAAACAAAGCGACACAAAACCAAAAGCCTAAAGCCTTCCCAAGAAGCGCGCCAAAATTTTTTCCGACCAAATTGTTCTTTTCGATCGCCGCAATAGTACGAGGTCCTTATAGAGCGGTAAGGTCGACCAAGTCGAATCTCTCGAGGAAGACTTAACAGGCTACGGTTTTATGTAAAACACGTATGTAAAAGAAATACTAACGTCCTAACATAAAGGGGGCTGTCACGGAAAGGACGAAAGCAGGAAAAGCGGATGCACTTGGACAACAATAGGAATTGACAGATACACGAAAATGGAGACGGTGTTCTAGGGTTCGAATCTATCCTCGCTATTAATAAATCAAGGACCGGTACACAATGCATAAAACACCCACGCCTCTCACCAAACGGTCAACACTAACTAATCTCTCGATTACGTCAACGTTAGACTCGAACTTAATGATAGGGGATCTCTCAATCAACCAACCATCAACTACGAAGGATATTTTATTGCAAGGCACACGTTAGAAACGAAATAAGAATGTGGTCGAGAGCGGTTGATCTTGATCTTGCGGCGATATATAGAGCGAGAAATCTACGAGGTAACAGAATCTTAGAATGCTACTAGAAAACAAGATTCCCAATAGTTCAAGAAAAACTAGAGCATATGTGTATATGAGAACCTTTGATGACAACTAAAATGAGTTGTATAAGGTTTTGAATCTTATTCATAGCCCAAATTCTGTCATTGAGTTTAACTCTATGATCTAGTTCCAATAGGGATGTCGTTTGAGTTCTCACTCCTCGTGAAAGAAGTTTCTGATCGTAAAATTTCATAAAGCATTCTTTTGAAACCAAACCTCCATGTGTTGAGAAAGTATTTGTGACGGCCCGCCACCCCATATGACCAAAGAAATCTCAAAATTATTATTCTGGTCTTCGGACCCTAGCTCCCGATTATTCAATTCAAAGAACATATTATTCCAAACCTTCAGAATTGTTATCTTGAATTATGAACCCATACCTCTTGTGAGTCCTCATGATGAGTTTTCTTCAATCCTTGAAACCAATAATTATGATAAAGGATGACGTATCTTGTCATCTAAAAGCTACAGATCAGTAGAGTGATAGACATCAGGATATGATGTAAAGAAGTTCTCGATGAGACAAGATATATACTTTTATGATACAAATAGGTGGATCGACCCTTGATGGGTTTTCCCAATACTGATGACAGTACAGTTATACCTCCACGCGAGTATATAATAACTAAGTTATGAACGAGATACTCTTTAGCATTTAGTGCTGGAATAAAGTAAAGAAAAGTGTATGAGATCCTTGGAATATACACTCCTCTTATTATGTCATAATAAGAAAGAATCCAACTTATCTTCAATATAGTTGATTGTCCCTAAGACCTCGATAGTAGGTCGGACGTGTTTAAAGTATAAAGATGAATAAGACTAAGTTGATGAATATAAAGGAAGAATAGTATCTCAGTATCAAGTTTTCCGCTTTATCCATAAATCGATAAAGATTATGTTTAAGTAGAATCGTTCCCAAGTATTTTAGACTTTGGTTAAACCAAAAATAGTGTGATCAATGGATCAAGTAACGAGATATGTGAACAGCCAGGCTATTCCTAGTGTTTAAACCAAGAATGGAGGAGAAGATACCCCGAAGTTGAGACTTGGCAATAGAATATTGGTACTTGGAATTTAAGTTATAGTGTACAAACGTACTACCTTACCCGCATAGATTAGAATGATGATGGTCTTAATCCTAAAAGTAAGGACTAAAGTATAAAGAAAGTAATATAACTTCGGATAACATACCAAGAAAAGGAGAAGAGTTAAGAGAGTGAGAAAATTTCCAATATACGTTATGAGATAGTAAACAAGGGATAAGTTTTACAAACAGTTTGATTACGATGAGTAAAGTAAATTCTTTGAAGGAAAGAAGTAGATTAAGAAGTAGAATTGCTATTTGAGATGAAACTGCCATACACTAAGTATATAACGATAGAATGCTTATCTTATGTGAGATTTAGTAATTATTAAGCAAGATAATTGTTAAAGACGTATGCGAAGGAAATACGTTCAAGCGAAAGCGAAAGGGATTCACAAGGAAGGACCTTAAGGTGAATCTAATTGGAAGGTTATTCCTCATACTTATGCAGTGACCAATAAAGTGAAATATTGGGTACCTCAGCATTGAAATGAAGTAAACATAGAATGTCGAGAAGATAGTAAAGATAGATATGACGTCAAGGCAAAAGTATGATGCGTCCTCAACGAACAAGGGATTTTAATTTATGCGAAAACCACTTAGTCAAACCAATGAAGATTAAGGGAAATGACGTATATCCAAAAAGGATATTACGTATGATAGCATAGTAACTGCTAATATAGGAATTCTTCTTGAAAGGATTTTAAAAGAAAGAATATATGGAAGATATATTCTTAAGAGCGATAAAGAAGAGAAAGGAAGCTGAATCATTCATACTAGTTAGAAATTATGATAATGATGGAAAGAATAAAACCAGGAAAGCTTGGTAGGTACGAGAAAACTTCTCAGTATACCTAAAAAACTTTTGTTCGAGACAAGTGCTTCACATTCTGTTATCACGAGAATAGTAATGCGTGGACACGTTAGAACTCAAATCGTAATAAGCTTAATCAAAGGATGAGGATTTCTTTACTTAAAAGAAGGATCATGGTTGCCACACGTATTTACTCGAACTTAGAATCGAACCTAGATCACTTAAGGTTGGCAAATGACTTGAGCGTAATACCTATAGAAGATGTAGATACGACCTAAGAAAGGAATGATGAATCACAAATCATTCTCACGAGCATGTGCAAGAAAAGTAAAAGCACGCACCATTTTCCGGTAAAGGAACTACAGGTCCTATGGAATCAGCATGGAGAAGAAAATTCCAATAATACCCACACTACCTCTAAAGAGAATGATGAATAAGGAGGAATGTCGACCATTCCTTGGCTATCTAACCAAAGGAGAGAAAGCGAGAGAAAAGATTAAGGATATGGAAATTATTTAAGAATTGCCAAACGTTTTCCCTAGCAATTTACCAAGAATTACCCTGATAGGCAGCTAGAGATTATCTATAAATCTAGAACCCCGATTAGCTCGTATCAAAAGCACGTGTAATGAATGGCTTCAAGGAAGTTGGAAGAACAAAGGAGTAAATCTAAGAATTATAGGATTTAAGTTTTATCGAACCTAGTGTATCACCTTGGGAAACACCGGCTTATCTATAAAGGAGAAGGATGGGTTTTTTTAGAATATGTATTGATTATCAAGAATTTAACCAACTGATGCTTAAACAAAAATACACCACCAAAGATAAACGATTGCTCGATCAGTTAAAAGAAGTGGGATTATCCTCGAGAATCGATCTTAAATGAGGATGTCATCAGCTGAAGGTACAAACTGACAATATACCCAAAATGGCTTTCCGAACAAGTTATGGCTACTATGAGCTTATAGTTAAGCCGTTCGGACTAACGAATGTACTAGCCATATTCATGAGCCTCAAAAATCGAGTGTTCCACCCTTACTTAGATAAATTTATCTTAGTTTTCATAAGAGATATCCTTATCCATACAAAGAGAAAGGAAGGACATAAGTAACACTGAGGATTGTCTTAAAAATCTTAAGAGCCTAATAATTTTTGCCAAGTCTAGTAAATGAGAAGTTTGGCTTAAAGAAATAATGTTCCTCGGACATATCGTGTCATCAAAAAGGAATTAAAGTAGATTTGGCTAAGGTTAAAGCAGTGCAAGAATAAAACTACCCCTCTCACAACTTAGAACTAGCAACAGTAATACACAGGCTAAGTTTTGGAGATATCACCTCTAAGAAATGATGTGTGAAATTTTCATCGATCATAAAAGCTCGAAATACTTCTTTGAGCAAAGAGTTTTGAACATGGGAAAAAGAGATAAGCTCGAATTAGTAAAAGATTACGACTATAGTATAAAATATAACCCAAGAAAGGCACACGTAGTAGCTGAGGTCTTGAATTGTAAAAGTCAATCCAAGCAAGGATGTCTCTTAGCAAGAAAAGAGAAACTCGCTAAAAGATTTAAGGCGAATGAGCGAGAGAAGCACATGTTAGTGTCATATTGTTTAAGGAAGGATACGTGTTCCCAACAATAATGAGTTAAAGAATGAAATCATGAGTAAAGCTCATGATACTCCTTATACCACCCATCCAGGCAGTATTAAGATGTATCAAGACTTATGAGAAAAGTTCGATAGGAAGAGTTGAAACAAGATATAGTCTCATTCATCAAAAGTAGAGGCATTACATTATCAAACTTATAAGAAAGTTATAGCCTTTGGAGGTACCCCACGGAAATGGAATGGCATCGTAATGAAGTTCGTAACTGATTATCAAAGTCGAAGAAGTGACACTACTATATGAATAGTAGTGATCGACTTGTTAAAACACATATTATTCGACCTATTCAGATTACTTATGAATCCGATGAGCTAGCCCAAGAAGACGTAAAAGAAATCATACGTGTACATAGAATACCAAAATCTATCATAGTTGATAAAGATTACAAGTTCCAAATTAATTAGTTAAAGTGTAATGACCGCCAATCTAAAGTGCGGATTAACGGACTGTTACCATTAAACATGGATTAAGAACATAAAATGATAAGAGATGATAAACAATCTTATAATATATCAAAAGATAGGAGGTGATCATACAACGTAATTCATATAACTAGACCAGCGGATCTATAATGAGAGGTTCGGTGATCCGAAGGTGATATGCATCAATAATCAAAACATAACTATGTGTTTAAACAATGGAAAGCATGTGAATGCATATATGACGATATGCATTCAAGGTTAAACTATATCGGTCGACAAAAACTCCATTGCTCAACACTTGTCCATCCATCATTTCAACCGCACATTTAAAAACAAACATGCAGGGCTAAGTACAAGAATGCACTTAGTGGACTCATGCCAAAATACTTTTATTAAATTACACTGCCCATTAGTATAGCACGAGGGTTTTAGTAGAAATAACTCGTGAATACCAAAATACTTTATCACTTTTCAAAAGATCGCTGCGGGCATTTTACGTATGTATGATCCGTATCATCGTAGACACTTTCTCATAACTCTGTTCTGTTGTAGAGGTAGGCCTCTCCTCTGCACGCCGCGACCGGCCGAAGATGTTGCTAACGGCTCACAGTCACCTATGGTGTACACGTTAATCCAGGCTAGGAATTCTGCATCTAGCACAGGATCCGATATCGATTTTCTATAAAGTTGGGAGCTACCCAACAACTGATAACTTTCATGGTTCGCTAACCGTCTCATGATAGGATCCATACATAAAACATAAATACTTTGGGCATGTAATAACAGTTCATAATTATTTCTCAGTGAAAGCTTTATAAATAAATACTTTTCAAGAAAGCGTCGTAAATAAAAGGGTTTTTTGAGTAAAGCCCACCTCGTATACGTAGGTCTTTATACTATGGTTCCCTTTCTATGTCGATCGCTCAAGTCCACGTATCACCTTAATGTAAGAATGATTTTAGTATGTCGGTCACGTTCGATAGAGGCGAACATAGTCTATAACGTTCTACGCATCAAATAGGGCTATCGCCGGACTTATTTTGACGTTTCCTATTTAATTGATATTGATTATGAATTTTTTTCAATTTATAAGAGTTATTCTATCTTTTTAGTATGTAATGTACGTTTTAATGTACTTACGTAACGTAAGTTACATTCTTACTAAACGTACTACGTTACATAGATCGCGTATTATTGAATTGCGTGTCCGTTGACCTTGGTCAACGATTTTGGTCAACTATTTTGACCAAGTCAACAAAAAGTCAACAATTTTGACTTTGGTCAACATAAAGTCAACATTTTGACTTTTTCAATTTCTTATGCATTTTTCGATTTTAATGCACAATTCTTGTTCCAAAATTCCTATAAAATCATACTATGTCTAAAACATTATTTTAGATCATATTATGTATTTACTTTGGTCAAATAAAATCATATGAATTATCTTATAATTATTTTATATGGTAAGTAAACCATTTTAAAAATTCCAATAAATTCACATAACACTTAATCATCCTTAACTATGCTTACTATAACATAATTGTTATTTATTATGAACTATTGAATTTTATTTACCTAAGTCATATTTGAAACTTTGACTTAGGTCGATTAATTTTATAAATTTGATAAATTCCTACAACCATATCTATGAATCTACATCATCAATATGACATGATAACACTTAAATATGGTTTATATCTCAACATCATATCATATATTATAATTTTGATAGTCTTGAACTTAGGTACTAAAGTTCTCCAAAATTCTATATAAATTCATATAAGCTTGTTTAATACCCTAGATTATTATTCCATGCTCAAATTAACAATTAAAAATCAAAATCATCAACATATGTCCTTCCTATATTTCGGTCCAAATTTTAAATTTAATAGCATGCTTAATTTCATGATATAATTATACTATATGCTTAATAACATCATATAAACATAATATCTAAACATATTAGCATAAGTTATGTAATTTTCGAAAATCATATGAACACACTAAGCTTATAACATAAATTCTAATGTATATACAAAGTTTGTAAGAAATCTAACCTTTTAATCGGATTAGAAACGATCGGCGAACGTTTCTTTGTTCTAAGCTCGGGTTTGAAAGGATTGGAGAACACTCTCTCTTTTCTCTCTTATGATTTTCGAAATCTTGGTGTAGTATGAAGAAATGAGAGCCTTCTTTGGGTATTTATAGACTTAGGTTAATTATTTTATTATTATTTTATGAAAATATCTAAGCACACTTGTTGCAAACCTTATCTCTAACCTTATCAAGAATCTTTTCAAGAACCTTATCATATCTTATCTTTTATTTGGTGCATTGAATTATTCATACACTTGTATCACACTTGTCTTAAAATAATTAATTCACAATTTTATAATATTTATCTAGCAATTTTCGCCAATAGGAAGCAAGGCTTAGGTTACTTGATCAAATTGTATACTACTACTACTTTACACCTCATAATATGATAAGATCATATCTTATCTCTTTCATTAATTGTAGTAAGATTTTGTTCACAAAATCTTATAAAATGTGCAATTTTAGTCCCTATGTACAAGTGTGCCTCCACTTGTGCCACTTGGTATAATACTATATATTATCCTTAATAATATCATTTTAATATAATAATTATGATACATCATTAATTGGATAAGAATTAAATTAAATATCATGCTTAGAAAACCCTAGTTTTCGCCAATCACCATATATATGTCACCCAACTTGTGCAACTTGTAATACACCTCATTTTATCCTTAATGATGTCATAATAATATAATAATTATCATATATCATTAATTGAATAAGAATAAAAATTAATTTGTACTTAGAAAACCCTAATTTTCGAAAATCACTAAGTTGTTCCCAAACATTTTATTTCTTTGTATAAAATAGCTATTACATACTTATGTGACATATTATATGTCTTAGATAATAATTTAATCATAGAAAAGTATTAAAATAATTTAGATTCACAAAACCCTAATTTTTTTGGAAATTAGAGTTTTCGAACCCTAATTATTGGGGCTTTAAATTCTATAATTCTCTAGCATTATTTTGATGATAAATAATGCTCTTATATCATAAAATAATTATAGGAATTTGAATTTTATAATTTCGAGATCATATGCTAAAGTTATCGCATTATCTCTAGCGTGAGCGTTTGAAAGCGTCTCTAAATTCTCATAGCTTGATTATCTCTAAAATGTTCAAAATAAAGTTTATTACAACTTTATTTATTCCTATAATAATAGGAATTTGAAATTAAGCAATAGCTTAACAATCGTAGAAGCGTAATTGTCGAATTTATTCGACGTTAGAAAATACGTTTGAAGGAATATTGGAAGTTATATTCCTTAATTCACTAAGCATCGATGAATCTTATACGAAATTATCTAATTATGCTTGGTCAAAGTCGAGAGTTGACTAATTAAGATTTTAATTATTAATTAATAATACTAATTACGAATTTATTATCGTAATTGATTATTAAAATTACGGATATTACATTCTACCCCTTAAAATAAATTTAGTCCTCGAAATTTGCATACCTCAAAGAGTTCGGGTATCGCTCTTTCATGGCGTCCTCGAGTTCCCACGTGGCTTCTTCGTCCGTGGTGCCCATGGGACTTTCACTATTGATATTGATTTATTCCTCATTTCTGAACCTTACGATCTAAAATAGCGTAGGTTCTTCCACGTAACTCATGTCGGGTTTAAAATCACATCATCATGATGGATTACGTGCTTTGGGTCATACACGTATTTTCTCGATTGCGATCGTGGAATACATTATGGACATTGCCTAAACTTGGCGGAAGTGCTAATCGATGAGCTACGGGACCTATTCTTTCAAGGATTTCATAAGGTCCTATGAAGCGTGGCCTTAACTTTCCTTTCACTCCGAATCTTATGATCCCTTTAGATGGTGAGACTTTAAGAAAAACTTTGTCGCCACATTCAAAGTGTAGCTCGGTTCTACGTGTATCGGCATAAGATTTTGCCTATCTTGAGCTTCTTTGATTCTTTGCCTAATTTGGCGAACAATTTCAATCATTTCCTCTCTTGTATCAGGCCTAAAATTTTCCTTTCACCCACTTCATCCCAATAAAGTGGTGATCGGCATTCCTTCCATACGATTGCCTCATATGGGGCCATATCAATCGTTGCTGATAACTATTATTATAAGCGAACTCTATGAGTGGTAAGACATATTCCCAAGCTTCGCCTCTATCCAAAACCACCTGCATTAGTAACATGTCCTCAAGTGTTTGGATTGTTCGTTCGGATTGCCCGTCTGTTTGTGGATGGAAAGGCGTGCTAAAATTTAATTTCGTTCCCAACTCTCTTTGCAAGCTAGTCCAAAATTTTGATGTGAACTTTGAATCTCTATCGAGTGATAGATTTTGGTACTCCGTGTGGCGTCGATCTCTTTCACATATAGTTGGGCTAACTTATCCGATTCATGAGTAGTTTTGATAGGCGAAAATGAGCACATTTGGTAAGGCGATCCACTACTACCCATATAGCGATGTTTCCTTCTTTGACTTTGGTAAACTGTTACAAAGTCCATTGTTATATCGTCCCACTTCCACTCGGGAATCTCCAAAGATTGTAGCTTTCCATAAGGTCGTTGATGTAGTGCTTTCACTTGTTGACAAGCTAGCGATTCGACAAAAGAGGCTATATCTCTCTTCATACCTTCCCACCAAAACTTTTCCTTTAAGTCTTGATACATTTTGTACTAAGGGGTGGCGGTATAAGGAGTATCATGAGCTTCACTCATGATTTCATTTGAAGATTGTTGTTATCTGGAATGCACAATCTTCCTTCAAACAATAGGGCGTTGTCCAGGTCTTCTTGAAAACCTTTTAATCCTTGACCCTTACCTTGGCTCTTGCTTTCTCTAACTTTTCCTCCATCCTTTGTCAAAGTCTATTATCCTTTTCTTAAGTCGGATGTCAAAGTGAGTGTAGCAATATGACTCGTGATCGTTTGTGGTTTTCAATCATCTCTATTTCCATCCTTTCAAACTCTCTAATGAGTTTTCTTCTTGTGTGAAAAGACATCCCATATTGGGTTGATTCTTACGACTCGAGGCATCGGCTACCACATTTGCCTTGCACAGGTGGTAATTTATACCACAGTCATAATCTTTTACTAATTCGAGCCATCTCCTTTGCCTCATGTTCGGATCTTTTGCTCGAAAAAGTATTTTAAGCTTTGTGGTCGATAAAGATTTCACATCTCACCCGTAGAGATGATGTCTCCAAATCTTTAAGGCATGGACCACATTGCCGGTTCAAGTCATGAGTCGGGTAGTTCAACTCATGTGGTCTAAGTTGCCGTGATGCGTATGCTATTACCTTCCTTCTTGCATCAACACGCAACCAAGTCCATTCTTGGGCGTCGGTATAGACAACATACTCTTTGTTTGAATCGGAACGGCTAATCTTGGTGCACTAGTTAACTTTTCCTTAAGTGTTTGGAAATTCACCTCGCATTCGTCCGTCGAATGAATTTAATTCCTTTTCGAGATGGTGTGTCATTGGCCTTGCTATCTTGGAGAATCCTTGATGAATCTCCTATAATAACCGACTAATCTAGGAAACTTGAATTTCATTTTGAGTGGTCGGTGTTTTCCATCCTTATCTGACCTCGACCTTTGCGGATCAACTTTTATTCCTTGGCGACACAATGTGTCCGAGGAATATTACTTCCTTAAGCGAAATTCACACTTGCTGAATTTAGCATAAAGTTGTTCGGCTCGTGAGGTGCGTAACACTATTCTCAAGTGTTCCTATGTTCTCCTCGTTCTTGAATAGATGAGAATATCATCTATGAAGACCAAGACAAACTTATTCAAATATGGATGGAACACTCGGTTCATAAGATCCATAAATCTGGCGGTGCATTAGTCAGACCGAACGGTACAACTACAAACTCGTAGTGCCCATATCTTGTTCGGAATGCCGTTTTAGATATATCTTCTGGTCGTATTTTTAGTTGATGGTATCCCGATTTAAGATCGATTTTCGAGAATACGCTTGCACCTCTTAACTGATCGAACAAATCGTCTATCCTCGGTAGCGGATATTTGTTCTTAAGCGTCAGTTTGTTTAATTCCCGATAATCGATGCACATTCGCAACGAACCATCTTTCTTCTTGACGAACAGGACAGGTGCTCCCCATGGTGAAACACTTGGTCTAATAAAACCCAAGTCCAATAATTCTTGGATTTGAATTTTTAGCTCTTCGAGTTCCTTTGGTGCCATTCTGTATGGCGCTTTTGATACTGGAGCTGATCCGGGCTCCAGATCAATTGTGAACTCTAGCTGCACATGTCGGGGTAGTCACAGTAGCGTGTCGGGAAAGGCGTGCGAAATTCCCGAACAATTTCCACGTCTTCGACCCTTGTTTTCGCTTTTTCTTCTCCATTTAGATAAACAAGGAATGCTTGACATTCCTTTTTGTTCATCATTCTCCTTGCTTGGAGTGCGGATATTATTGGGATTTTCTTTCCCATACTAATTCCATAAAAGTTCGTAGCTTCTTTTCCCGGTGGTTGCATCGAAATTCTTCTCTCTTTGCATAGGATCGTGGAATGGTTTTCGGCCAACCAATCCATTCCTAGGATTATATCTACATCCCCCATAGGTATTACGTTCAAGTTATTTGCTAGAACCTTAAGTGAGCCTAAGTTCAACTCTAAGTTCGAGCAAGCCTGTGTAACGGTCATAATACCTCCTATAGGTGATGAGATTCTCATTTCCTGATTTGTTTCCTCAGGTTTAAGTTCTAACATATCAACGCATGCTTTTGAAATGAAAGAATGTGAAGCACTATATCGAACAAAAGTATAATAGGTATATTGCAAAGTAATCCCATACCCGCTAGGTTACCTTGGTTTTGTTCGTTTTGACGCCTATGTAGCGCATAGGTTCGGCTTTGTGGGTGTGGTTGGCGGTGCTTGCCTCTGATTGATATCTTGGTTGTTGCCTTTGTGGTTGTTGTCGCTGCTGCTGCTGCGGCTGGTACTGTATTGCCCTCAGGGGCTGGGTTTGATTTGGTTGATTGGGCCTCCCTTGTCCTCCCGGGCGTAATCCGGGGCATACATTTGCGTAGTGGCCTTTCATGCCACATTTATAGCAACCGACACTGCCTAATAGACATACACCTGTGTGCAGCCTATTACACTTTGGGCAAGGAGGAACCTTTCTCTGCTCCTGTTGTCCTCCCATGGGCGTGGAAAGTACTGGTTTCTTCCACTCTTGCCCTTGGGGTGCCATGTTACTCTGCCATGGCCTTTTGAAACCTCCTCGGTTAAGGTTGTTATTATAACCTCCTTCCCATTTTCGCTTTCCTTTGTCACTGAGAATTTGGGATTGGGTTGATGCAGGTTTTTCTTCGGGCATCGCGGCTTCGATGTCTAGAGCTCGACTTAGAGCCTCTGTATAGGTTAAGTCTCCATGACTTGCCAAAGACATTTTAATCTCAGGCCTTAGTCACCTTACGAACTTTTTCGACATCTTCATGTCGGTGCTAACTAAGTCAGGGCGTATCTAGACATATCACGAAAAGGCGGTCGTACTACTGTCACCGTCGTCTTTCCTTGTTTTAGATTGAAAAATTCAATCTCCTTTTCTTCGATAACTCTTGGGAATGTATTTCTCATATAATTGATCTTAAAATCATCCCAGTGAGGTATTCCATTTGTTCGGTGTTAGCGTCTTCTTGCCTCCCACCGAAATCGCCGGTCGGTGAGTTGAAGCGCAACACAAGATAATCTTTCTGTGTGGTGCGGTGAAGGAAGTGAAAATCCTTTCTATGGTACGAGCCATTGTTGGCGTCTTACGGGCTTCCTTTGCCATTGAAAGAAGGTGGGTTTTGCCTAAGGAATAACTCCTCAACCCTACGGTCAGGTGGAGGTGGAGGTGGTTGTGGTATCATTTCTTCTTCTTCATCTGGTTGGGGTACTCTGCCCCTTCTCCTTCCTCGCCTCCTATTTTCGGGTTCTGGTGCGTGTCTGGGCGGCATTCTATTATAAAAACGTAGTCAATATTTGTTTATCGCAAATTACTATTCATAGCATCTTTGTGTAATGTTAAGCATAGAAACAGCTCTAGTAAAATTACACATCCATCTAATACTCACTTTGTCGCAAAAACCCTTCTAGGGTTATTGTATATATATAAGGAAAATGCCTCAAAGAGGACTATTCTGTATAAGTCATAAGACTTCAAAAGATCTCATAGTGTTTACAAGGTACTATCTTTCTATAACTTTGTTAACATCGCTACTACATATTACATACTACTCGTATACTAATATTCATTCTCGTCCATGTTCCTATGGTTTTCTCTTGCAGCTCCGTTTTCACTTGGATCTTCTTCAGGGTCCTCCTCTTCTTCGGGGTCCTCCTCGGATTCTTCCTCCGAGCTTTCCTCTCGAGCACGCCTACGTGACGGTCCAGCTCCATCATCACCTACAGCATACACGTCTCGCATAGGAACATAATCTTCCTGAGGATCATGTGCCCCTATGGATGTTCCCTCGTGATAAGGTGCTGTCATTGGTGGTGGAACTGGTGGTGCCGATCGCGTCGGATGTCCGAACGTCATAGGTGGAAGAACTGGCACTCCCAATGACCTGGGTCGCGATGCCCTCGTCACATGCTCGGGTCGATCCCCCGCTTCCAAGAACCTTGGCACTGCAGGGTTGACCACTCGAGGAACTTCCGTGTATACCCATTCCGGTGTGTCGTCCTGCCAAGTGTACTCCCTCGGTGGTAGATAGGGCCCTCTTGGCGCTGCTCTATATATGCTATAGACATATATGAGATGACTGACGAACCTCGGTAGGTCTCCAATCAAATCATAATCGATGCCTGCACGATAAATGTAATCGCCCGATATTTCTCTAGCATAGTCTTCCCAATCAATTGGCAAACGAGTGAGTAAACGTTTGATGCCGTCATATCCTGTCACACCGTATTGATGGGCGTCCATCCATAATCGTAGATAGCTCATCAAGAACTCGCCTAAGCTGTCGCCCCAACTCATACTATAAGTGCGATAGGCTTGCGGGACTTCTCACGGTGTGAATCTCGGCCTTATCGCCGCCTTGGTGAGTAATATGGCCTTGCCATCTTACGAGACAATACTAGCGTAAGTCGATCTATATCGATAAGCGGATAAAAGAATGGAATATATCATTAAGAAGATAAAGCAAACATATCGATAAGCGGATAAATGTTTACTGACAAGGATCTATGTTCAACATACATCACAACACCCACTACGTACTAAAGAAGTCTTACTTTCAACAATTTTCTAATTTCTTTTCTTTCCACCAAGGTCCTTATTCTAGGCAGATTTTCAATCTGACTTTAGCTGTCTCTCACGGATTTTGGATAAGGATTTAGGAATATCATCCTTCATACGAAATAAAGCTCTTTGAGATAGGAGTATGTGAACGAAAACTGTTCGCAAAACAGAGTTCGGGTGAAAGAGAACGAGTTAAAACAAAAACACTGCGCAATGCAGTTTTCTGCCTGCGTGATTTTCCGTGAATGTTTCTTGCCACTTGGCCGAGTACTAGCTCACTTTTATGCTTCGTACGAGTTTCTTTTCAAAGTTCGTTTAGCTTTCCATGTTCCATATTGAACCCGTGCATCTTGCACCCTTGATCCCTTTTTCGTCAGCCTTTCATTGAAAACTCAAGTTTGTTTTCAACTAACTTTTCATTCGTCCGTAAGTCACTATTTTGCTATAGTTCTTGCAGGGGAATAAAGCTTCTCTATTTTATACTTCTATGTTCAAGAGGTGAGCATGCTACTTATAGCATCTATGTTCTTTGGGATAACATATCGATTTTCATAAAAACTTTGAAATTTAAAATAAACTTTCAAACTTTCAAATAATCATAACAGATATTATACTTTCTGTATTTCTGTGATTCAATGATCACCTTTGACATAGCTATGTCGCTGTTTCTTGTTCTCTGTAAACTCTGTATCACTTTTTGACATATAATTGTCAACTTTTCTCATTTTATTGTAAAATTCTTTTTGGAATACTTTCCAAAACATTTCAACTTTCACATCTTTCACTATTTTCAAAATATGAGTTCAATCTCGTTTTCAAAGCTTTTCAGTTCAACTCTATCACTTTCAACTTTCAAATTTCAAAACTGAAAAGATGGTTTACCTTTTTCCCGGTTGAGCTTGATGAGATGGAGTGTTGAGCATAGTCAGCTGATTTCTAGAAGTCTAGTGACTCAATCTAGACTTTGACTTTTGAAAGAAAAGTTTTTAAGGTTCAAAGGACGACCCGCTCGATACCAGCGTGTGACCCGCCAATCTAAAGTGCGGATTAACAGGTTGTTACCATTAAACATGGATTAAGAACATAAAATGATAAGAGATGATAAACAATCTTATAATATATCAAAAGATAGGAGGTGATCATACAACGTAATTCATATAACTAGACCAGCGGATCTATAACAAGAGGTTCGGTGATGCGAAGGTGATATGCATCAATAATCAAAACATAACTATGTGTTTAAGCAGTGAAAGCATGTGAATGCATATATGACGATATGCATTCAAGGTTAAACTATATCGCGACAAAAACTCCGATTGCTCAACACTTGTCCATCCATCGTCATTTCGACTGCACATTTAAAACAAACATGCGGTAAGTACAAGAATGCACTTAGTGGACTCGTGCCAAAATACTTTTATTAAATTACTGCGCCCGTTAGTATAGCACGAGGGTTTTAGTAGAAATAACTCGTGAATACCAAAATACTTTATCACTTTTCAAAAGATCGCCTGCAGGCATTTTCTGGTATGTATGATCCGTATCATCTGTATTACTTTCTCATAACTCTGTTCACGCTGTAGAGGTAGGCCTCCCTCTACAGACGCTGTGACCGGCCGAAGATGTTGCTAACGGCTCACAGTCACCTATGGTGTACACGTTAATCCAGGCTAGGAATTCTGCATCTAGCACAGGATCCGATATCGATTTTCTATAAAGTTGGGAGCTACCCAACAACTGATAACTTTCATGGTTCGCTAACCATCTCATGATAGGATCCATACATAAAACATAAATACTTTGGGCATGTAATAACAGTTCATAATTATTTCTCAACTGAAAGCTTTGTAAATAAATACTTTTCGAAGAAAGCGTCGTAAATAAAAGGGTTTTTGAGTAAAGCCCACCTCGTATCGTGAGTCTTTATCTTATGGTTCCTTTCTATGTCGATCGCTCAAGTCCACGTATCACCTTAATGTAAGAATGATTTTAGTATGTCGGTCACGTTCGATAGAGGCGAACATAGTCTATAACGTTCTACGCATCAAATAGGGCTATCGTCGGACTTATTTTGACGTTTCCTATTTAATTGATATTGATTATGAATTTTTTTCAATTTATAAGAGTTATTCTATCTTTTTAGTATGTAATGTACGTTTTAATGTACTTACGTAACGTAAGTTACATTCTTACTAAACGTACTACGTTACATAGATCGCGTATTATTGAATTGCGTGTCCGTTGACCTTGGTCAACGATTTTGGTCAACTATTTTGACCAAGTCAACAAAAAGTCAACAATTTTGACTTTGGTCGACATAAAGTCGACATTTTGACTTTTTCAATTTCTTATGCATTTTCGATTTTAATGCACAATTCTTGTTCCAAAATTCCTATAAAATCATACTATGTCTAAAACATTATTTTAGATCATATTATGTATTTACTTTGGTCAAATAAAATCATATGCCTTAGAATTATCTTATATGGGTAAGTAAACCATTTTAAAAATTCGATAAATTCACATAACACTTAATCATCCTTAACTATGCTTACTATAACATAATTGTTATTTATTATGAACTATTGAATTTTATTTACCTAAGTCATATTTGAAACTTTGACTTAGGTCGATTAATTTTATAAATTTGATAAATTCCTACAACCATATCTTATGAATCTACATCATCAATATGACATGATAAAACTTAAATATGGTTTATATCTCAACATCATATCATATATTATAATTTTGATAGTCTTGAACTTAGGTACTAAAGTTCTCCAAAATTCTATATAAATTCATATAAAACTTGTTTAAGACCTAGATTATTATTCCATGCTCAAATTAACAATTAAAAATCAAAATCATCAACATATGTCCTTCCTATATTTTGGTCCAAATTTTAAATTTAATAGCATGCTTAATTTCATGATATAATTATACTATATGCTTAATAACATCATATAAACATAATATCTAAACATATTAGCATAAGTTATGTAATTTTGAAAATCATATGAACACACTAAACTTATAACATAAATTCTAATGTATATACAAAGTTTGTAAGAAATCTAACCTTTTAATCGGATTAGAAGCGATCGTGACGTTTCTTTGTTCTAACTTCGGGTTTGAAAGGATTGGAGAACACTCTCTCTTTTCTCTCTTATGATTTTCGAAATCTTGGTGTAGTATGAAGAAATGAGAGCCTTCTTTGGGTATTTATAGACTTAGGTTAATTATTTTATTATTATTTTATGAAAATATCTAAGCACACTTGTTGCAAACCTTATCTCTAACCTTATCGAGAATCTTGTCGAGAACCTTATCATATCTTATCTTTTATTTGGTGCGTTGAATTATTAAATACACTTGTATCACACTTGTCTTAAAATAATTAATTCACAATTTTATAATATTTATCTAGCAATTTTCGGCCAATAGGGAAGCAAGGCTTAGGTTACTTGATCAAATTGTATACTACTACTACTTTACACCTCATAATATGATAAGATCATATCTTATCTCTTTCATTAATTGTAGTAAGATTTTTGTTCACAAAATCTTATAAAAATGTGCAATTTTCGTCCCTATGTACAAGTGTGCCTCCACTTGTGCCACTTGGTATAATACTATATATTATCCTTAATAATATCTTTTTAATATAATAATTATGATACATCATTAATTGGATAAGAATTAAATTAAATATCATGCTTAGAAAACCCTAGTTTTAGCCAATCACCATATAGATGTCACCCAACTTGTGCAACTTGTAATACACCTCATTTTATCCTTAATGATGTCATAATAATATAATAATTATCATATATCATTAATTGAATAAGAATAAAAATTAATTTGTACTTAGAAAACCACAATTTTGAAAATCACTAAGTTGTTCCCAAACATTTTATTTCTTTGTATAAAATAGCTATTACATACTTATGTAACATATTATATGTCTTAGATAATAATTTAATCATAGAAAAGTATTAAAATAATTTAGATTCACAAAACCACAATTTTTTGGAAATTAGAGTTTTGAACCCTAATTATTGGGGCTTTAAATTCTATAATTCTCTAGCATTATTTTGATGATAAATAATGCTCTTATATCATAAAATAATTATAGGAATTTGAATTTTATAATTTCGAGATCATATGCTAAAGTTATCGCATTATCTCTAAGCGTGAGCGTTTGAAGCGTCTCTAAATTCTCATAGCTTGATTATCTCTAAAATGTTCAAAATAAAGTTTATTACAACTTTATTTATTCCTATAATAATAGGAATTTCGAAATTAAGCTTAATAGCTTAACAATCGTAAGCGTAATTGTCGAATTTATTCGGCGTTAGAAAATACGTTTGAAGGAATATGGAAGTTATATTCCTTAATTCACTAAGCATCGATGAATCTTATACGAAATTATCTAATTATGCTTGGTCAAAGTCAAGAGTTGACTAATTAAGATTTTAATTATTAATTAATAATACTAATTACGGAATTTATTATCGTAATTCAGTATTAAAATTACGGGATATTACATAAAGAAAGAATTGGAGACGAGATTGAACTAGAGCATAATTTTCGCTCATAGATGGACAGTCAAAAGATAACACAAACGTTTTAAGATATAAGACATTAGTGTCGAATCGAAGTACGAGTTGGAAACATATTTTTCCACTGATATAGCATCGCTACTGACGATGGTCACGTAGAGATGGTCAATATGGGCCATATGAGATATTATGCGAAAGAAAGTGTTGATCACTTCTTTATTATGATAAGGTAGGTAAGAGGGAAGTTCCAGGGTCTAACACCCTGAGTAAAATAATCAAGATTGTCTGTCAGAAGCAGATAAACGATAACGAAGCTCATGAGAGCAAAAGTTTTACGCAGATACGCGTAAATAAAGTTTTCTTAAGGTCTCTCCATCGAGAGAGTTAAAGATGAATGAAATGCAAGTTAGAATCACGTTTTATAAGACCGTATGGGGATCTTAGAAAGGATAGGCCCGTAGCTATAGATTGGTACTTCCACCGACACGGATTATGAGGAAAGACTATGATGATGTTGAATCGTAAAAGTATAACGGTCAAGAAACAAGTTTATACCGTTAGTGAAAGTCCAATGGAGAAACCATGGACATGAGAAAGCCATGAGAAAACATGAAAAAGAGATGACAAGAAAAGTATCCCACGCTTTTGAGGTATGCAAATTTCGGGACGAAATTTATTTTAAGGGGGGTAGAATGTAATATCCCGTAATTTTAATACGTAATTACGATAATATAAATCGTAATTAGGGTTTTAAGCTCGATAATTAAAATCTTAATTAGTCAACACTTGACTTTGACCAAGCATAATTGGATAATCTCTGTGTGATATTCACTGATGCTTAGTGAATTAAGGAATATAAGTTCTGATATTCCTTCGAACGTAATGTTCTAACGTCGGATAAATTCGACAGTTATGTCTTACAGTATTATTAAGCAGTTAAGCTTAATTTCAAAATTCCTATTATTATGGAAATAAATAAGGTTGTTACAACTTTATTTTGAACGTTTTAGAGATAATTCGCCTATGAGAATTTTGAGACGTTTCAAACGTCGGTTTTTAGAGATGAGTCAATAACTCAGTCAAATGATCACGGAATTATAAAATTCAAATTCCTATGATTATTTTATAATATAAGAGAATTATTTATCATCAAAATAATGCTAGAGAATTAAGGAATAAAATGTACCAAATGTTAAAAGTTTCGAAAACCCTAATTTTCAAAACTAGGGTTTTGTGGTCTAAGATTGTTCTAAATATTTTTCTATGAATTCATCATCTAGGATTTATAATATGTCACATAGCTATGTATTAGCTATTTGTTATAAGGAAATAAAATGTATAGTATTACTATACTATAGTTGGCGAAAATGTGCACTTATGTGTACTAAGGAATAAAATTTCTACCCAATTGAGGATATATGAAAATTATTATATTAATATGATATTATTAAGGATAATATATTGTAATACCCAATTTCGGGCTTAAAATTTTGAAAATAAAGAAGGAACAAGACGATAGAAACGAGTATGAAAACGAGCGTCAGAATCTATCGATTTTGAATAAATCGAAATTTCTCTTGAAAATTTGAACGAAATAATTTTTAAATATGTTTTAAGTATATTTAGGATATTATTTGCACTAAAGAAGGAAAAGAAATATTTTTCCTTATTTAATAGTGATTTTCAAAATTTAAAGTACAAGGAATTAATTTGTGATTTATTATGTGATCACTTGATTTTATGTGATGAGTTGTCATGTTTATCTTATATTATATGATAAGATAATTATCTTGAAACACCTAAGCATGAGGTGGATGTGATAAGGTTGGAAAATGACATTAGAGATAAGATGTTTATTAAGATATTTTATTAAAAGATAAGATAAGATCATAATTAATTAAGAGATAATGTTTATCTCTTAGAAATGTGTAGAAATGTGTAGAGTATCATAGGAAATAATATTTTGAATATTTATATGCATGATTTTCGAAATTAATGTATTATTTTATGTGTAATTTTGAAAATCATGATTTTTATGTGATAATTATATTAAATAATTTATTTAAATTATATACTTGATAAATATCATGGTTCTAGATCAATCTTATCTCATGGGAATTATAGAAATTTCGAAATTTATGAAATAAGGTAAGAATAGGATTTTATAAAATTAAATCTGAAACCCTAGTTTTCGAATAAATTGGGAAATTGCTTAGAAAAATCCCAAAATTTATTTTATGATATAATATCATTATATTGATATAATAACTCATAAAATAATATTTTTATGAAAAGAATCATAGTTTGATAATTTATCCTTAGCTTTGAATTATTTGCCGATAACTTTACATTAGTACATGAAATTGATCTTAATTAATTTTCTTATGATAAAATTATTATCTAAGATCAATATTATGTCACATAGCTATTAATTGGAAGAAAATAAATTATTTAGCATATATTATATATAGGGCTAAAATATTGATATTTAAGTGTAAATTGGATACAAATATCATACAATAATTAATGAAGGATGATGATTATGATCTTATCATGTTATGAGTTGTAAAGTAGAGATAGTTAGCAATTAAAACAAGTAACCTATTGTGTTACCTCCCTAGTGGTAAAATTGCCACAAATATATTATAAAATTTGTAATTTAATTATTTTAGGACAAGTGTGATGCAAGTTGTATAAATGATTCAACGAACCTATTAAAAGATAAGATATGATAAGGTTTTGATAAGGTTTTGATAAGGATAAGGATAAGAATTGTAACAAGTGGACCTTAGATATTTTCATATAATAATAAAAAATAAGTAGCCTAAGTCTATAAATACCCCATGAGAGCCTTCATTCCTTCATCACCACCAAAAGTTTCAAAATAGTGAGGAGAGGAAGAGAGTGTTCACTTGTGCAAGAGTCCAAACTTAGATCGACTAGACAACACCGATCAAATCCATACCGATTAAAGGTTAGATTTCTTACGAGCCTTGTATATACGATAGAATTTATGTTATAAGTTTAGTTTGTTCATGTGATTCTCGAAATTATGTAACATATGCTAAAATGTTTAGATATTGCATTTATATGATGTTATTGAGCATGTAGTATGATTATATCATAAAATTAAGCATCTATTAAATTTAAAATATGGACGAAAATTTGAAAGTGTGATACATTGATGATTTTGATTTTTAATTGTCGATTTAAGCATGAAAACATAATCTAGGGTATTAAGTAAGCTTATATGAATTTATATAGAATTTTGGAGAACTTTAGTACCTAAGTTCAAGAATTTCGAAAATTATAATATATGATATGATTTTGAGATATGAACCATATTTAAGTGTTATCATATCATATTAATGATGTAGATTCATAATATATGGTTGTGTGAATTTATTGAAATTTATAAAAATTAATTGGACCTAAGTCAAAGTTTCGAAATATGACTTAGGTAAATTAAATTCAATAGTTCATAATAAATAACAATTATGTTATAATAAGGATAATTAAGGGTGGTTAAGTATTATGTGAATTTATTGGAATTTTGAAAAATGTTTAGTTGGTTAATTATAAAACGAAAATCATACCTTATAAGTATTAATGATATAAATTTATTTTATCAAGAATAATTACATAATATGATCTAAAATAATATTTTAGACATGGTATGATTTTATGGGAATTTTTGGAACAAGAATTGCACATAAAATGATAGAATTTCATAAATAAATGAAAAGTCAAAATGTTGACTTTTGTTGACCAAAGTCAAAATTGTTGACTTTTGTTGACTTGGTCAAAATAGTTGACAAAAACGTCGACCAAGGTCAAAGAGCACGTAATTCGATGTCGTGATCTATGTGGCGTGAAGACGTTTAGCAACAATGTAACTTCGTTACGTAAGTACATTAAAACGCACACTATATATAAAAAGGTAGAATATCTCTTATAAATTGAGAAAATTCATAATCGACATTAATTGATTAGGAGCGTCGAAATAAGTCGGCGTTAGCCTTATTCGACGCCAGAGAACGTTATAAACTATGTTCGCCTCTATCGAACGATTTGAACAAAGGAATGAATGGAAGGATAAGACGACGTTGGTTGGATCGAAGAATCTTACGTGACATGATGATATGCTAAAATTTCGTTTCGACATTGATAAGGTTTGACTCGGAGGAGAGGAAAAGCCAAGTAAAACCCTAAGTGACCTAAGAACTTTAAGTTCTCGGGTGGGCTTTCTTACCTAAACCCGCGTGGGCTTTCTTACTAAAACCTTTTATGAGCTTTTTGAAAAATGTTTCTTTATTATTCTTCGTCTTGTTTCTTTGCAAAATTTTGAGATACGATATTATCTCGCGAGAAAATGTTTTATGTTTTGTATATGTCCATTCGGGTTGCACAGGGCAACAGAAAAGTATTACAATTCGGATCTAATTTGGAGGTGAAGGGAATCCTAGCTTAGGGTTGTGTACACTTGACACGAATCGCGGTTGCGATCGGTTGTTTCACCTCCGAATCGCGGTTGCGATCGATCGTGCGTCCGGGTGAAGGAGGCCTCACTCCCTGCGTTAATCCATATGCCGACTTGGAATATCGTTGTAGTGATGTGAAAATGCTTGCAAGCGATGATTTTGAGAAAATGAAAATGTATTTTGTAAGCCTGCGCCTTTTCAAATAAAACCCTCGGTCTCATCGTGATGAGGCGATCAATATTCGTAAAGTAAAAATGTTTTCGCAATGTGTCCACCGAGTGCAAATTATCGTACTCACCGCATGTTTGTTTTAAATGTGCGAGTTGAGCGGTGATGGAACAGGCGGAGTTGAGCGGAGTTCTTTTGTCAAGTAGTATAAAGTATTTTTGTTCGCCTTGAGAATGCATCTTCATATGCATATCTCACACGTTATTCACCGCCAAACTCTTGAGACTCATTATCTTTTGTTACTATGTTAAGCTTTGCAAAAGGCTTGCATTTTGTTGAAACCATGAAAACACCTTATATATATATAAGCTATTTTGATTCATCGTGATTCTCGCTTCATTTGAAACATCTATATTTCTTCGTAGATGAAATGAGTTGAAACCCTTATTCTTTCATATTTACTTAAACCGAACCCCAAGTCACGGTCCAAGAAGGATAAGTCGAACCGGGCTGTGACATATATGGTGTTACATCAACTTGCACAAGTGGGAGATCTTTTGTAGGAAAAGTGGCGAAAATTGTGTTATTCTATGTGATAAGATTAATAAATATCCAACTATAATTAATGAGAGGTTATGAGTTGGATCCTATCATCATATTAGGTGTAAAGTAGAGTTAGTATCCAATTTGAACAAGTAATCTATGGTTCAATTAATGACATAGCCGAAATTATTGAAAATTAAGTGTGAACAAGTGTGAAATTAATTAAAGTCATAGTGTAAAACTTTGGCTTTTCAATTATGATCTCATCCTAAAGTAATATTATAGTATATGATACTATAAAAAAATGATATTTCTCTCTATCAATTGAAGATGGTCGAACACATACATATAAGGTATATAGGATGAGATTTTTCTTTATCTTGTGATAATGATAGGAGTTGATATTATTGACTTTCAAATTGTATTTTCTAAAGCATGATTAAAGAATATTATCACTAAAATAATAAAAAAATCATTTCATGCAACTTGGAATTGCCGTGAGAATAAGTATGAATGGAAGGAAATTTATTCTCTTTCATTTAAAGTAGTTGCCGTGAACAATTAAGGCAAGGGAATAGATATTTCAATTTTGATAAGGATTATGATAGGATAAAAACAAAATTAATTAAAAACCTTATCCTATACTAAAGCAAGTTGGACGAAAACTTTAACCACTTGTGTAGGAATATTAATTATCATTTTATGTGATAATTTAATTAATTTAAGGAAGATTCAATGTATCTAATTAAGGGATAAGATACATGATGAGTTGTACATGATAAGGATCAAAAATATTGTCCCTAGCATATGGAGGTGGCCGAATTTCTTGACCAAAGTAGGCAAGTGTGTAGTAGATATTTTAATGTAATAATTATAGCACAAGTTGATCAACATTATAAATATAACCTAAGCTATTCATTTCTTCATTTACACACCTTGAGGACCGAAAATTTAGAGAGAAAAAGAGAGAGTTCATCCAAAGTTTTGATCCCAAACTTAGATCAAATAAACCTCCGCCGATTAAATCGATTCGATTAAAAGGTTAGATTTCTTCTGAGCCACGTATACATGCTAGAATTTTCGATTTTCAGTCTGTTAGAATTTATATTATAAGTTTAGTTTGTTCATGTGATTTTCGAAAATTATGTAACATATGCTAAGATGTTTAGAAATCATGTTTATATGATATTATTAAGCATGTATTATAATTATATCATAAAATTAAGCATGGTATTAAAAATTTCATGTGGACCAAAAACATAGGAGTGCCATATGTTGACGATTATGATTTTTAATTGTTGATTTGAGCATGAAATAATAATCTACGGTATTAAATAAGCTTATATAAATTTATATAGAATTTTTGGAAAACTTTAGTACCTAAGTTCGTGAATTTCAAAAATTATAATATATGATATGATATTGAGATATGATCCATATTTAAGTGTTATCATATCATATTGATGATGTAGATTCATAATATATGGTTGTGAGAATTTATTGAAATTTATAAAAATTAATTGGACCTAAGTCAAAGTTTCGAAATATGACTTAGGAAAATTTTATTCAATAGTTCATAATAAATAACAATTATGTTATAATAATGATAGTTAAGGATGATTAAGTGTTATGTGAATTTATTGGAATTTTTGAAAAATGTTTAGTTGATTAATTAAGATGACCGAAAACTATACCTTATGTGTATTAATGTTATAAATTTATCTTATCAAGTATAATTACATAATATGTTCTAAAATAATGTTTTAGACATAGTATGATTTTATAGGAATTTTTGGAACAAGAATTGTACATTAAAATCAAAAATTTCATAAGAAATTGAAAAAGTCAAAATGTTGACTTTGAGTTGACTAAAGTCAAAATTGTTGACTAAAGGTTGACTTGGTCAAAATTGTTGACCAAAATGTTGATTAAGGTCGAAGGACACGAATTCGATGTCGTGATCTATGTGACGTAGTGCGTTTAGTAACAATGTAACTTACGTTACGTAAATACATTAAAGCGTCGTTATGTGCTAAAAAGATAGAATATCTCTTATATGTTAAGAAAATTTATAATCGACACCAATTGATTAGGAAACGTCAAAATAAGTCCAACGTTAACCTTATTTGATGCATAGAACGTTATAGACGATGTTCGTCTGTAATATCCCAAAGAATTAAATGCCTAATTACGATATTTAAAATTCGTAAATTAAGATTTCGCCGAAATAATTGAATTAGTAATTTATCGAATAATGATTTCGATTAATTACGAAGTAATGAATTCCTATTTTATATTCACTAAGGATTGTGAATTAAGGAATATAAATATATAAAGTGTTTTGGTAGTATTTTAACGTCGATTGAGTATCGATAGTTAAAATTTAGTAAAATTTTCTAAGCAACGAAGCTTAGAATTAAATTCCATTATAAATGGAATAAATTAATAAAGTGATTACGACTTTATTACGATCTTTTGAGATATGTCGATAATGAGCGTTTGAGGCGTTTCAAACGTCGGCGTTTAGAGATGAATAGAAAAATGAGTCTAATGATCAAGGAATTATAATATTTAAATTCCTATGATTATTATATGTAATTAGAGTATTATTTAGCATTAAAACAATGCTAGAACATTAAGGATTAATTATTGAACAAGTTTAGAATTTTCGAAAACCCTAATTCGAAAATTAGGGTTTTCACACATGAAATGATTCTAATAGTTTTTCCTATGATATAAATTATCATCTAAGGCATATATTATGATATATATCTATAATTTGCAAGAGAAATCAAATTATAACTATTTGAGGATCAAAGTGCCGTGACATGTATTTGAGAAACAAGATTTACGTAAATTTCATGCTTGAATTGCTATGATATGAATTGAATTATTCAAGTAGGATTTATTTACACACTTACCAAGAGAATCAAATGGAGATCAATTTTTCTTGCAATTGTTTGAGAGTAGCGTAATTATTGACTTCTAATTAACTAAGAAGCTTGTTTACACCTCTCGATACTTGATTAAATATATTTTGGGATAGAGTGTTGAGATGGTACATGCATGAGGCAATGCAAATCAGATTTTCTTCCCCTTGGTGCATTGTTGACGGCAATTGTGAATTGCTAAGTCAAGATATTTGTTTTCTTCAAAAACTTTTGTTGTAGTGTATTAAGTATGTGTAAGAACATTTATTAGCATGACATATACACCTTGGTGAGTCATATATATTTTGTCTTGCAAAGTGTGTGTGTACCGTGAGATATGAAAAAAAATTAATTCATTACTTGTTTAATTCCTTAGCTTATTACTTAAGTGATTATTACATCAAAACCAAAGAACACTTTCTCTTCCCATTTCTCCTCTTCGCCGTGAGCTTCCTCAAGAGAAAACTTGAGTGTTCTTGTTTTCTATCATCTAAAAGCTTGTTCTAAAATCATTTCACGATAAATCGATACCGTTAAAAGGTTAGGAATTTAACGAGCTTCCTTTATACGTTTAAATTTTCGATTTCTACGGTTCGATTTTAATATTTATGCTTTTGTTCTTAATGATAGAAATATGAAGAATTAGGCTATCATGTTTAGTGGTTTGTAAATATTGTCTAATATGTTAAGAATGGTTCATATATAATGTTTTAATTAAAAGATAAGCATGCTTTGAATTTTTGCATGATGTTCGAAAATTTATAATGTTCATATGTTAATGGATTTATGATATATGATAATAGAAGCTCATTGTGAATTATTGGCAATTTTAGAATTTATATGCAATATATTTGATATTGCCGAAAATTCTTGAATTCATAAGTCGATGTACAAATCATGTGTAATTGATATTATAGCATATAGTTGATCTAGAGCCTAAATTAAATACTACATGATTTTATCAAGAATTTTAGAATTTATTTGCCCAATTTGTTCAAAGTGAACACCAATTTCCTATAGCTTATAACTCTCGAATTTTCTCCAAAAATTACCAAACTTTTCGAATTCGAGAGTTAATACATATTAGTGATACTATGATAAAATAGTACACTATATGAATTTAGAAGAATTTTTGGAAGAAGATTGGAATTTATAAGCTCGAGAAGTTCGTGAGCTTTTTAAATAAATTAAGGATTTTAAATCCTTAATATCAAGAAAAATAATACATTATATGCCTAGAAATTATTTTAGACATATTAAGAATTTATGAAATATTATAAACATAGAATACTATGTTTATGGCTAAACGTTATATTAAATAACGTTAGAAATGAAAACGATGTTTAAAGAATAAGTTAATTAATATTTAAGAAAATATTAATAAAGTTTATCGATTTGCGTGAAAATCGAGAATTAGGGCTTTATGAAAAGAAATCGATTGAAAATCGATTTATATGGAAATTAAATATTAAATATGTGAATTATTGAAGAATTTATAAGAAAAGTCAA
Organism: Salvia rosmarinus; assembly: GCA_036937905.1. Lineage (NCBI taxonomy): Eukaryota > Viridiplantae > Streptophyta > Magnoliopsida > Lamiales > Lamiaceae > Salvia > Salvia rosmarinus. The sequence goes on along the minus strand of CM072822.1, from coordinate 43,043,651 downwards.
AATTGTTGACTTTTGAAATTAACGTCTGAAATCGTTCGATAAATACGCTAATACGTGTAAAACGTATTAAATTTATAAGAAAATCTCATTGGTGAGAAAAGATTTCATAATTGAAATCTTTATATCGAAAAACGTTAGAATATGTTGAGCGTTTAACTAAAGGGTTAAAATTAAATAGTTGAACATATCTCGTTTCTATTAAAGTACGAGAAATGCTTAGTTTAAGATACGCGATTGATCGCGTATTGAATTAGTTAAGGAATTCAATTATTATAATATAAGTTATCAAAGTTTATTTTAAACTTTGAAAATCTCAACGTGTGATGACGTCTTGAAATCGCTTTTACGTAAAGGTGAGACGGATGCGATCGTTGGCGTGAAAGGAAGCGAATTAAGAAAGCTTACGTGCGGTGGGCTTTTCTTATCCTCGAGGATAAAATGCTCTATTTATGATGCTTTCTTGAAATGAAAAGTAATTATTTATGATGCTTTCTTGAAATGAAAAGTAATTATTTATGATGCTCTCTTTTGAGAAATGATTATGAAATGATGATGAAATTACACCTTGACAAAATATTTATGTTTTATGTATGTATCCTATCCATGGATGAATGAATGATGAATGTTGTTGGGTCGCTCCCAACTTATGAATGAAATCGATATCGGATCCTATCTTGGGAAGGCTTATACCGCTAGGATTAACGTGTACACCTAATGGTGATCGTGTCTTTGTAAGGACAATTCACGGCGGTCACGGCGACGTAGAGGAGGCCTCCTTCTACGGCGTTAAATGATAATGTTATGATGAGATGAAGGGATATGGATCATACATACAAGGAAAATATCGCCGCATTTAACGATTATGAAAATGATGAAAATGTTTAGTAAGCACAGGCATTTTAAATAAAACCCATGTGTCTTACCATAATGAAGCGATGTAATTTAAAGAATGTAAAATGTTTTGGCATAAATCCATTGAGTGCATTATTTGTACTCGACCGCATATTTGTTTTAAAATGCAGATTGAGTCGGTGATGCGATGGAGCGGTGTTGAGCAATAGGAAGGTTGTCATTGAAAGTTATACCTTGATAGTACATCGTCATATGTACATATCACATGTTTTCATTGCAAAGAACATAAGTTATGTAGTAAAGTCCAAAACATAATTGATTATGTATTACGGTTTAATGTTAAATGGTCTCATTGTTTATTCATCCTGTTTAGAGTAATAATCCCCGCTAAATCGTACTTAGGATTTAGGGGTCATTCAGAGTGGTTTCGAGAGCGGTTCGCTCTTTGAACCCAAAATCTCTTTTAAGGTTAAGTCTAGATTGAGTCACTAGACTTCTAAAGGTCAGCTGACAATGCTCAACACTCCATCACATCAAGCTCAACCGAAATGAGGTAAATGATTCCTTTTCAAAGTTTTGAAATGAAAAGTTGAAAGAGAAAAAAGAATGAAAGATATGAAAGATGAATGATATGAAATGGAAGTTATGAATACTGTTGGGAATGAAAGTTATGTAAAGTGATCAAAGTTATGAAATGAATGCTTATGAATGATAATGGGCAAAATGTGCCAAGAATGAAATGTTGAATTTGCAAAATTCAAGTAATACATGCATTCAATAAGTAAGTTATGAAATTGAACAAAGTTTTCAAGTTTTCATAACCAAATTCGTTCAAATTTCAAGATTATGTATGATGAATGAATATGCTTGGAATGAACGTGAATGGCCAAAGTTGGAATGATGAATTCTTCGAAATTCAAAGAAATGTGCATGTATAAATGAACTATGTTTTCATTATTTGAAACTTTAGTTTCAAATCACAAGATTTATTATGACAAATGATATGTCATCTCAAGAAGAACATAGACGATATAAGAAGCATGATCACGTATTGCAAAAGAACATAGAAGTACGAACTCACTTCCCTTACAAGAACAAAAGAATGACATGAACAACGAAAGTAAAGTTAGACTCGAGCTTGGAAGGCAAAAGACGAATGTGAAAATGTGTGATTACGACTTCGGCATGTGCGACTCGACTTCGACCTCGGCATGTGCGACTTCCACCTCGGCATGTGCGACCTCGACTTTGACCTCGGCATGTGCGACCTCGACTTTGACCTCGGCATGTGCGACCTCGACTTCGACCTCGGCATGTGCGACTTCGACCTCGGCATGTGCGACCTCGACTTCGACCTCGGCATGTGCGACCTCGATTTTGACCTCGGCATGTGCGACCTCGACTTCAATCTCGGCATGTGCGATCTCGACTTCCACTTCGGCATGTGCGACCGTCGACTTTGACTTCGGTAATTTTAACATCGACTTGAATATGTCGACCTTGGTAGCCTGTACTACCCGGCATCGGCAGCGGCATGCGCGACAAGGTCGGCATTGCCAAAATCTCGGCGTGTGTGAAAATTTTCCCCAAGACCGCGGTGATTTTGTTTTAACCCATTCTCCTTCGTGTGAACTCCGATTTACGTACGGTTTCGCCACGTGCCCCTAATGCACTGTACGTTATTTCTTATGAAGGACCAAATCTCGATTCCTACTCCGAATTTCGAGGATCGGTTGAAGTTATTTCTATGATTTGTATAGAGTAAGAACGATATAGCATGATAAGAATTTTAGAATGTTACTAAGAAAGTAAGATTTCGATGTACAAGTAGAGCCACGGCGCATATGAGAACCTTTGTTGATAACCTATTACGAGTATATAAGGTTTCAAAATTCTATTCATTACCCAATTTCTGTCATTGAGTTTAACTCTATGACCTAGTTCCAATTGAGAAGTCATTTGAGTTCTCACTTTTTCTGAAGGAAATTACAACCTAAAACCTTATAAAGTGTTCTTTGAAACCAAGCCTTGTGTGACTGAGAAAATAATTGTGACGGGTCTCGCCAGCCCATATGACCAAAGAAATCTCGATGAGTCGTCATTCGGTCTTGGACCCTAGATCCCAATTATTCAGTCCAAAGAGCATATCGATTCAATCATTAAAAAGATGTTAATTTGATTTGTGAGACAGTACCTCTTGTAAGTAGTCGTGATAATTTCTCATTGATTCTTGAAACCATCAAGTATGATGAATGTTGACTTGCCTTGTCATCTAAGTGCAAATTAGTAAAGAGATAAACATCAGGCATGATATAGGTAGACTTATTTCAGTCACCTAAAAATTTCAGACCAGTAAAGTGATAGACATCAAGAAATTATGATGTAAAGAAAATCTCGATGAGATGAGATATTTTCCCTATGATACACATAGATGTGATGACCCTTGATGGGCTCTACAAAGATTGATAACAGTGAAGTTATACCTTCATATAACTGTTATGATAATAAAGTATGAATAAGATACTCTTTAGCATTGAATGCAAGAGTAAAAGTAAAGAAAAGTATATGATATCTGTGGGATATAATTTCCCCTCACCATGTCATAACGAGAGATAGATTACAACTTATCTTTAAGATAGTTGTTTGTCCCTAAACCCTCGTTAGTAGGTTGGACATGTTTAAAAGAATAAAGATGCATGCAAGATATTCTTTTCAAAGAATATATATATATATAAAGAAATGATAGCATCTTAGAAAATAGATCTCTCGCTTTATACCTCAATCAATGAGATTATGCTTGAGCATAATCGGTTCCGAGTAATTAAAACTTGGTTAAACAAACAATAATGAGATTGAGGAATCATAATCCTTGAGATTGTGTGAACGACTAAGATAGCCCCAGTATGTAAATCAAGTAGGAGAAAATATCTCCAAAGCCAAGACATGGTAATAAGATGCTTGGAATTTAAGTCATGGTGTACGAATGTACTACCTTACCAAGCCATACGACAATAACGACGGTTCTAATCACGAATGTGAGAATCAAGTATAAAGTAATATTATTTTCAGAGACGATGTTCAAGAAAAAGACAAAAGTCGGGAATAGTCAAGAAAGCGTGAGCTATCTAATTATAAGATAGTTACAATGACCGCCAATCTAAAGTACGGATTAGGACGGATTGTTACCAACTAAACAGGATTAAGAACATAATGACCAACAACCTTTCAAGATTTCAAACCATTATAGATAAACACACAACGGTTTCATACAAACTAGACCAACAGATCATCAACAAAAGGATTCGGTGATCGGAGATAACATAAGTAATATCGAAAATATAATAAAGTGTTTTGAGCAATGGAAAGCATGTGAATGCATATATGACGATATACATCCAGGTGAACTATTAGCGACAAAAACTCCATCGCTCAACACTTGTCCATCCTATCACAGACTCAACTCGCACATTTAAAACAAACATGCGAGGCTAAGTACAAGATTGCACTTAGTGGACTCATGCCAAAATAATTTCATTTAATTACATCGCCCATTAGTATAACACGAGGGTTTTAGTTGAAATAACTCGTGAATACCAAAATACTTTATCATTTCACAAAAGAATCGCTGGCGGGCATTTTACATTCGTATGATCCGTATCATTTACATAATCGTCCATAATCGATCTCACGTCGTGAAGTAGCCTCCTTCATCGACGCCGTGATCGGCGAAGATGTTGCTAATGGCTCACAATCACATGTCAGGGATTCTGCATCTGACTAGGATCCATGACCGGCCGATGATGTTGCTAACGACTCACAGTCACAAACTGGTGTACACGTTAACCCTAGCCAGGAATTCTGCATCTGACTAGGATCCGATATCGATTTACTGATAAAGTTGGGAGCTACCCAACAACTGATTCACTTTCACGGTTGGCTCGCCCAACCACATGATAGGATACATACGTTAAAACATAAATACTTTGGGCATGTAATTGAATAACAGTTCATAATCATTTCTCAACTGAAAGCTTGTAAATAAATACTTTTTGAAGAAAGCATCGTAAATAAAAGGGTTTTCGAGTAAAGCCCACCTTGTACACGTAGGTCTTTCAACTATGGTCTCTTTCCTACGTCAATGCCCCGTCCACGTATCACCTTAACGTAAGAATTATTTTAGTACGTCGGTCACGATTGATAGAGACGAACATAGTCTATAACGTTCTACGTATCAAATAAGGCCAACGTCGGACTTAATTTGACATTTCCTAATCGATTGATGTCGACTATGAAATTTCTCAACATAGAAAGGGTATTCTACCTTTTTAGTATATAATGTACGTTTTAATGTACTTACGTAACGTAAGTAGCATTATTACTAAACGTACTACGTCACATTGATCACGACATCGATTATGCGTGCCCGTTGACCTTGGTCAACGATTTTGATCAACAATTTTGACCAAGTCGATCAAAAGTCAACAATTTTGACTTTGGTCAACAAAAGTCAATATTTTGACTTTTCAACTATTATGAAATTCTTATCATTTTATGTGCAATTCTTGTTCCAAAATTCTATAAAATCATACTATGTCTAAAACATTATTTTAGATCATATTATGTAATTATTCTTGATAAAATAAATTTATAACATTATTACACATATTATGAAATTTTCGGTAATTACAAATTAAATAGCTTAGACTTGTGCAAAAATTCCTATAAATTCACATGTCACACTATTTTATCATGTGATTAATAATATATAATTACCTTAGTCAAATAAAATTTATACACCTTAGTATTATACACTATAGTTTTCGGTTCCTATAATTAACCCAACAAATTATTTTTAAAAATTCCAATAAATTCATATATCAATTAATCACCCTCAATTATGCTTACTATAACATAATTGTTATTTATTATGAACTATTGAATTTAATTTACCTAAGTCATGTTTGAAAATTTCAACTTAGGTCCAAATAATTTTTAGAAATTTCAATAAATTCTCACAACCATATATTATGAATCTACACACTTAATATGCTATTATATCACTTAAATATGAATTATATCACAACACTATAACATATACATATATTTTCGGCATTCATCAAAATATAAGCTATAGTTTTCCAAAAATTCTAAATAAATTCATATAAGCATATTTAATACCCTAGATTATTATTCCATACTTAAATCAACAATTAAAAATTAAAATCATCAACATATAGTACCCCTAAGTTTTCGGTCCACATGAATAATTTAATACCATGCCTAACTTCATGATATAATTAATATACATGCTTAATAACATAGTATAAACATAATATCTAGACATATTAACACAAGATCTAAAATTTTCGAAAATGATATAAACTAAGATCATAACTTAAAATTTAACGGACGAAATTCGAAAATTTAAGCATGTATACGAAGCTAGGACGAATTCTAACCTTTTAATCGGTACGGATTTTGATCGGCACGGCTTATTTACTAAGGATTTGGGATTGGAATTTGATGAACTCTCTCAAAATTTCTCACTCAATTTTCGGTAGTTTAGGTTTGTAAATGGGAGCATGTAATGCCCAACTTATATTTATAGACTTATACAAGTTGTAGCTTAATTATTACACTAAAAATATCATTAATCCACTTGCCATTTTTTTCAACAAAATCGGCCACCTCCTTAGGCTATGAGACAAAATTTGATCATTATCTTATATATATCATGATTATCCTTAATTAAATACATTGCATCCTATTTTAATTAAATCATCACATTGTAGCAAGTTGTGTGTGTGTCGCCTATTTCTATAGACTAGGATTGATTATTTATTTTATTCTTATGTTATATACTTTATTATATAATATTATCATTAAATTAATAAATTGTATCATAATATCATGAATTATAGGAATTATTACATTATAACTCATTTGTGACATTCTCGCCACCTTCAATACATTAGGCTTAGGATTTTATTTAATTTTTATATTATATACTATATTATTATTATAGTATAAAATTAAGTTTGAAAAGTCAATTATTTCAACTATACAAGTGGCCATATCATATAGTATGAAATTAAAATTTTTCAACCTTGTTTTTCAACAATTTCGGCCACTTTAATAAATGAGCATGAGATTACTTGTTTTAATAGCTAATGATCTCTACTTTACACCTATTATAAGATAGGATCCAACTCATATTCTTTTTTTAATTATGAGATGATAATTATACATAAAATCATACTTTAAAACCTTAAATTTTCGCCACTTTTGGGAGCACAATTGTGCCTCCACTTGTGCAAGTTTTAATACACCTCATTTTGTCCTTAATGACATCATAATAATATAATAATTATCATAAATAATTAATTAGATAAGAATTTAAATATTAAATCATGCTTAGGAACTCATATTTTCGAAAATCACCAAGGTAATTCCAAATATTTTATTTCTTTGTATAAAATAGCTACTACATATTTATGTGACATATTATATGCCTTAGATAATAAATTTAATCATAGAAAAGTATTTAAAAACAATTTAGGTCATAAAACCCTAATTTAAATATTTAGGGTTTTCGAAACCCATTAAATAAGGTACATTGCATTCTTGAATTTTCTAGCATTATTTTATGATAAATAATGCTCTTATATAATAATATAATTATAGGAATTTGAATTTTATAATTCCGAGATCATATGCTAAAGTTATCGCATTATCTAAAGCGTAGGCGTTTGAAACGTCTCTAAATTCTCATAGGTTGATTATCTCTAAAATGTTCAAAATAAAGTTTGTTACAACTTTATTTATTCCTATAATAATAGAATTTGAAATTGCTTAATCGCTTAATAATCAGAAGGCGAATCGCGTCGAATTTATTCGACGTTAGAAAATTACGAAGGAATATTGAAATTATATTCCTTAATTCACTAAGCCTCGATGAATCTCACACGTAAATTATCCAATTATGCTTGGTCAAAGTCAAGAGTTGACTAATTAAGATTTTAATTATTGAATTAATAATGCTAATTACGGAATTTATTAACGTAATTCAGTATTAAAACTACGGGATATTACATTCTACCCCCCTTAAAAAAAATTTCGTCCTCGAAATTTGCATACCTCAAAAGAGTTCGGGGTATCGCTCTTTCATGGCGTCCTCGAGTTCCCACGTAGCTTCTTCCTGTCCGTGGTGCCTCCATAGGACTTTCACTAATGGAATTGATTTATTTCTCAACTGTTGAACCTTATGGTCCAAAATAGCCACAGGTTCCTCTTCGTAGCTCATATCAGGATTTAAGACCACGTCATCATGATGTATTACGTGTTTTGGGTCATACACGTATTTCCTCAGTTGAGACACGTGGAACACATTATGAACATTACCCAAACTTGGTGGTAATGCTAGTCTATAAGCTACATGACCGATTTTCTCAAGGATCTCGTAAGGTCCTATAAATCGTGGTTTCAACTTTCCCTTTACCCCAAATCTTACAATGCCTTTAGACGGAGAGGCTTTAAGGAAAACCTTGTCGCCACACTCAAATTCTAGCTCGGATCTACGGGTATCGGCATATGATTTCTGCCTATCCTGAGCTTCCTTTATTCTTTGTCTTATCTGGCGCACAATTTCAATCATTTCTTCCACTGTATCAGGCCCTAAAATTTTCCTTTCACCAACTTCATCCCAGTAAAGTGGTGATCGACATTTCTTCCATACAATGCTTCATATGGGGCCATGTTGATTGTCGCCTGATAACTATTATTGTAGGCGAACTCAATAAGCGGTAAAACTTGTTCCCAAGTTGCGCCTCGATCCAATACTACCGTTCTCAACATATCCTCTAGCGTTTGAATCGTTCGCTCAGTTGGCGTCTGTCGTGGATGAAAAGTCATCTTTGAATTTCAGTTTAGTCCCCAATTCCTTTTGTAAGCTTACCCAAATCTCGAAGTAAACTTGAATCTCTATCAGTGATAGATTTCGTATTCCATGCGGACGCACAATTTCTTTCACATATAGTTGGGCTAGCTTGTCGGATCCATAGGTGATTGAATTGGTAGGAAGTGAGCACATTTGTAAGGCGATCCACTATTACCCATATAGCGATGTTACCCTTTTGTGACTTTGGTAAACCCGTTACAAAATCCATAGCTATGTCGTCCCATTTCCATTCGGGTATCTCCAAAGGTTGCAGCTTTCCATATGGCCTTTGATGTAACGCCTTTACTTGTTGACAAGTAAGACAACGTTCGACGAACGAGGCTATATCTCTTCATTCCTTCCCACCGAACTTTCCTCGTAGGTCTTGGTACATTTTGTCTTGCTGGATGGGCGGTATAAGGAGTATCATGAGCTTCACTCATTATTTCGTTTCTAAGCTCGTCATTGTTTGGAATGCATAGCCTTTCCTCAAACAATATAGCATTATCAGATGCTTCTTTGAAACCTTTCTGTTCTCCCATTCTCACTTTAGCTCTTATCTTCTCTAGTTCCTCATCCTTTCTTTGTTCTTCTATGATTTTGTTCCTTAAATCGGACATCATAGTAAGTGTAGCCACATTATCCATGATTGTCCTTGGTGGTTCAACTATCTCTATTGACATTTTCTCAAACTCTTCAATGAGTTTTCCTTCCTTTGTCAAGAGACATCCAAGCTTTGATTGACCTTTACGACTCAAGGCATCAGCCACTACATTAGCTTTTCCTGGATGATAGTTTATGCCACAGTCGTAGTCCTTTACTAGTTCGAGCCATCTTCTTTGTCTCATGTTCAGATCCTTTTGCTCGAAAAAGTATTTTAAACTTTTGTGGTCAGTAAAGATTTCACATCTTACTCCGTAAAGATGATGTCTCCAAATCTTTAGTGCATGGACCACAGCTGCCAGTTCTAAGTCATGAGTTGGGTAGTTCAACTCATGTGGTCTAAGTTATCTTGATGCGTAAGCTATTACCTTCCCCTCTTGCATCAATACGCAACCAAGTCCATTTTTGGAAGCATTGGTATAGATAACATATTCCTTGTTTGAATCTGGGACAGCTAACACCGGTGCACTAGTCAGTTTTTCCTTTAACGTTTGGAAACTTGCTTCACACTCATCAGTCCATGTGAATTTGATCCCATTTCGGAGTAGCTGTGTCATTGGTCTTGCTATCTTGGAGAATCCTTCAATGAATCTCCTATAGTAATCAGCTAATCCCAGGAAACTCTGGATTTCTTTCTGAGTGGTCAGCGCTTTCCATCCTTGTACAGCCTCGACCTTTGCCGGATCGACTTTTATTCCTTCTGCTGACACAATGTGTCCAAGGAATATTACTTCTTTAAGCCAAAATTCACACTTGCTGAATTTAGCATAAAGTTGTTCGGCTCGTAGGGTCTGTAACACTGTTCTCAAGTGTTCCCTATGTTCCTCCTCGTTCTTTGAATAGATGAGAATATCATCTATAAAGACTAAGACAAACTTATCCAAATATGGATGGAATACTCGGTTCATAAGATCCATAAACACGGCAGGTGCGTTAGTTAGTCCGAACGGCACTACTACAAACTCGTAGTAGCCATACCTTGTTCGGAATGCCGTCTTTGATATATCCTCTGGTCGTACCTTTAGCTGATAGTAGCCTGATTTAAGATCGATTTTCGAGAATACGTTTGCACCTCTAAATTGGTCGAACAAATCGCTCATCCTTGGTAGCGGATATTTGTTCTTAAGCGTCAATTTGTTTAATTCTCGTAATCGATGCACATTCTTAACGAACCATCCTTTTCTTGACAAATAGACAAAGCGCCCCATGGTGAAACACTGGCCTTATAAAACCCAAGTCCAATAACTCTTGAATTTGAATTTTCAACTCTTGAGTTCCTTGGGTGCCATTCTCAGGCGCTTTTGATCTGGAGCCGATCCGGCTCCGGATCAATGTGAACTCTAGTTGCCTATCCGGGGTAGTCCGGTAATGTCTCGGGAAAGGCGTGCGAAATTCTGAACAATTTCACGTCTTCGACCCTTGCTTCCTGTCTTTTCTCTCCATTTAGATACACTGAGGAATGCTTGACATTCCTTCTTGTTCATCATTCTCGGGCTTGGAGTGCGGATATTATTGGGATTTTCTTTCCCATACTAATCCCGTAAAATTGTAGCTTCTTTTCCGGTGGTTGCATCGAAATTCTTCTCTCCTTGCATAAGATCGTGGAATGGTTTTCGCCAACCAATCCATCCCTAGGATTATATCTACATCCCCATAGGTATTACGTTCAGTTATTTGCTAGAACCTTAATTGAGCTAAGTTCAATTCTAAGTTCGAGCAAGCCCGTAACGGTCATAATACCTCCTATAGGTGATGAGATTCTCATTTCTGATTTGTTTCTTGAGGTTAAGTTCTAACATATCAACGCATGCTTTTGAAATGAAAGAATGCGAAGCACCCGTGTCGAATGCAATCAATAGGTATATTGCAAAGTAATCCCATACCCGCTAGGTTACCTTGGTTACTAGTTCGCTCGACGCCTATGTAGTGCATAGGCTCGCCTGAGCTGGTTGCGCCGACGAGGTGCTTGCCTCATTGATTCTCGTTGTTGTTGCTGGTTCTTCTTGTCTCTGTTGTCGCCGTCATTCTTTATTCTTCTTTGTTGTGGTTGGGATTGGTCTTGAATTACCCTTAACGGTCAAGGGGGCCCGATTGATTTAGCCTTCCATGGTTATCTGGCGAATCCTGGGGCATTCATTTGCATAGTGGCCCCTTACGCCACACTTATAGCAAATGGGATTTACCATGCACACCCCGTGTGCCTTTTATTACATTCGGGCATGGTGGAATCCTTACTATCTCTTGGGTAGGTGGAGTAAATCTGTCTCCTCCAACCTCGCCTTGTGGAGCCGTGTTATTCGCCATGGCCTCTTGTTCTTGTTGTTAAAGCCTCCTCGGTTGAAATTGTTGTTGTTAGAACTTCCTTCCCATTTGCGTTTCCCTTTGTCACCGACATTCTGTGACTGGGTCGGTGCAGATTTCTCCTCGGGCATTGCAGCTTCTATGTCTAATGCCCGACTAAGAGCCTCTGTATAGGTTAAGTCGCCATGACCTGCCAACGACATCCTTATCTCATGTCTCGCCCCGCTTGAACTTTCCCGACATTTTCATGTCGATTCACTAAACCGGGCGATCTAGACATATCGCGAGCGATCGGTCGTACTCGGTGGCCGACATCTTGCCCTAACCGGTGAAAAATTCAATTTCCTTTTTATTCCGATAGCTTTTGGGAATGTACTTATCGTACATTTCCGTTTTGAAGTCGTCCCAGGTAAAGTATTCCAATTGTTCCGGGGTCAGTACTTTCTCCTTGCTTCCCACCAGAAGTCAGCCGGTCCGGTGAGTTGGAATGTCACGCAAGATAACCTCTCTTGCGTAGTACAACGAAGAAAGTCAAAAGTCGCTCGATAGCCCCGACCCTTTGCTCGGCATCCTCGTGGCTTCCTTACCATTGAAGGAGGGAGGTTACATCTTAAAAGAGTTCTTCCACTCTACGGTCGGTGGAGGTGGGGTGGCACCGGATCTCTTCACTTTCAGCCGGGTATTCTACCGCCTTGCCTCTTCCTCTTCCCCTGCCTCTCACTTCCCGCTGAGGTTCACGTCTGGGCGGCATTCTTGTTAATAAAACGTAGTTAGTATTCGAATAACGTTCATTACAGTTGAATATACGTAACATCTTTATAAAATCGTATCATAAAACAACTTAAACAACCATCATTCTTTTCGCACAACTTATTGTCACAAAAGCCATCTAGGGTCATCATCATATATATATGGAAAACTTTGCCTCGAAAGGACTATTCTATACAAGTCATTGTTTAAAAGGCGACTAAGTACACACCGCATAATGTATACCACCGCAACTACATCTTGGTTATAAGCGTCTTAAAATACTATGCTTCTATATTGTTTGTTAACATCCTTACTACATACTACATACTACATACTACTCGTATACTAATATCCGTTTTCGTCCATGTTTCTATGGTTTTCTCTTACGGTTTCGTCTTCACTTGGATCTTCTTCTGGTCCTCCTCTTCTTCCCGGTCCTCTTGGATTCTTCCTGAGCTTTCTCTCGAGCATGCCTACGTGACGGTCCGGCTCCATCATCACCTCAAGATACACGCCCCGTAGGAACGTAGCCTTCCGATGGCGTATGCTTCCATGTATGTCCTCTCGTGATAGGGTGCCGTCATTGGTGGTGGAACTGGTGGTGCCGGTCGCGTCGGATGTCCGAACGTCATAGGTGGAAGAACTAGCACTCCCAATGACCTGGGTCGCGATACCCTCGTCACATGCTCGGGTCGATCTCCCGCTCCCATGATCCTTGGCACTGCAGGGTTGACCACTCGAGGAACTTCCGTATATAACCATTCCGGTGTGTCGTCCTGCCAAGTGTACTCCCTCGGTGGCAGATAGGGCCCTCTTGGTGCAGCCCTATATACACTGTAGACATATATGAGATGGCTGACAAACCTCGGTAAATCTCCAATCAGGTCATAGTCAATGCCCGCACGATAGATATAGTCACCCGATATCTCTCTTGCATAGTCTTCCCAATCAACTGGCAATCGAGTGAGTAACCGCTTGATGCCGTCATATCCCGTCACACCGTACTCATGGGCGTCCATCCATAATCGCAGATAACTCATCAGAAACTCTCCTAGACTGTCGCCCCAACCCATACCGTAAGTGCGAGCAGCTTCAAGGACTTCTCTCAGGGTAACCCCGGCATCATCCTTCGCCTCGGTGAGTAATAACGACTGACCATCTATCACAGACAATACTAGCGTAAGTCAATCTATATCTGATAAGCAGATAAATGTTTACATCAAAGTTCCTATGTTCATCCTACATCATAATTTCACTTATGGAATCTCTACTTTTAACTTCTTAAGTTCTCTATTCTTAGCAAAAATTTTCAGTCTAACTTCAACTGTTCCTCACGAGTTCTGGAGAAGGATTCAGGATTTATGTCCTTCATATGAAATGAAGTTCGTTGAGATAAGAGTATGTGAGCGAAAACCGTTTGCAAAACGGAGTTCAAACGAATAAGTTCGAGTCAAAACAAAAACATTGCGCAGTGCAGTTTTCTGCTTGCGCAACTGTGCGCCGGGAATTACTTTCTTCCGGACGATTGCGAGCTCATGTTCTGCTTCGTACGAGGTTTTTATCAAAATTTGTTTAGCTTCCTTTGGTCCTTATCGAACCCATGCATCTTGCACCTCTGATCCTTTCTTTTGCTTTCGTCAGCTTTTCGTTGAAACTCGAGTTCGTTTCCAATCGACTTTTCGTTCGTTCGTAAATCAATTCCTCACTATTGTTCTCAAAAAGGGATCAAGCTCCTAGAACTCATACTTCTATGTTCAAAAGGTGAGCATGCTTCTTAGAGCATCTATGTTCTTTTGGGAATAGCATACCCATTTTCAAAATAAATTGTAAACTTTGAATAAACATTTCAAAATCGTAACATAACTTCACGTACTCATGCTTTCAGGAACTCAAACATCACTTTTGACATTATCATGTCAACTGTTTCTCATTCTTCGTAAACTTGGTCTCATTTCACTGATAACTCATTTATCTTAAAACTTTTGACATAACACTGTCAACTTTTCTCATAACTCTGAAAAATTCTTTTCGCAATACATTCCAAAACTTTCATAACTTTTACTGCTTTCAAAATATGAGTTCAATCTCATTTTCTAAAATTTCAAGTTCACTGTTCAAACTTTCAACTTCCAACCTCAAAACTGAGAAAATAAATTACCTCTTTTCCGGTTGAGCTTGATGTGATGGAGTGTTGAGCACAGTCAGCTGATTTCTAGAAGTCTAGTGACTCAATCTAGACTTAACTTTTGAAAGAAGGTTTTAGGGTTCAAAGGATAACCTCGCTCGATATTAATCTGTAAATACCGCCAATCTAAAGTATGGATTAGACGGGATTGTTACCAACTAAACATGGATTAAGAACATAATGACCAACAACCTTTCAAGATTTCAAACCATTATAGATAAACACACAACGGTTTCATACAAACTAGACCAACAGATCATCAACAAAAGGATTCAACTGATCTGGAGGTAACATAAGTAATATCAAAAAATATAATAAAGTGTTTTGAACAGCGGAAAGCATGTGAATGCATATATGACGATATACATCCAAGGTGAACTATTAGCGACAAAAACTCCGACTGCTCAACACTTGTCCATCCCATCAGCAGCTCAACCTGCACATTTAAAAACAAACATGCAGGGCTAAGTACAAGATTGCACTTAGTGGACTCATGCCAAAATAATTTCATTTAATTACACTGCCCATTAGTATAACACGAGGGTTTTAGTTGAAATAACTCGTGAATACCAAAATACTTTGTCATTTCACAAAAGAATCACTGCCGTGCATTTTACATTTCGTATGATCCGTATCGTTTACATAATCGTCCATAATCGATCTCACGCCGTAAGTAGGCTCTTCTACCGACGCCGTGATCGGCCGAAGATGTTGCTAACGGCTCAAAATCACATAGTCGTGATTACGCATCGCTAGGATCCACGGCCGCCGATGATGTTGCTAACGGCTCACGACACAATGGCCCGGTGTACACGTTAACCCTAGCCAGAATTACGCATCCGACTAGATCCGATATCGATTATCGATAAAGTTGGGAGCTACCCAACAACTAATTCACTTTCACGGTTGGCTCGCCCAACCACATGATAGATACATACGTTAAAACATAAATACTTTGGGCATGTAATTGAATAACAGTTCATAATCATTTCTCAACCGAAAGCTTGTAAATAAATACTTTTCAAGAAAGCATCGTAAATAAAAGGGTTTTCGAGTAAAGCCCACCTATACACGCAGTCTTTCAACTATGGTCTTTTCCACGCCAATGCCCCGTCCACGTATCACCTTAACGTAAGAATTATTTTAGTACGTCGGTCGCGATTGATGAGGCGAACATAGTCTATAACGTTCTCACGTATCAAATAAGGCCAACGTCGGACTTAATTTGACATTTCTAATCGATTGATGTCACTATGAAATTTCTCAACATAGAAAGGGTATTCTACCTTTTAGTATATAATATGCGTTTTAATGTACTTACGTAACGTAAGTAGCATTATTACTAAACGCTTCGTCACATTGATCACGTTATCGATCATGCGTCTGTTGACCTTGGTCAACGATTTTGGTCAACTATTTTGACCAAGTCAATCAAAAGTCAACAATTTTGACTTTGGTCAACAAAAGTCAATATTTTGACTTTTTCAACTATTTATGAAATTTTATCATTTTATGTGCAATTCTTGTTCCAAAATTCCTATAAAATCATACTATGTCTAAAACATTATTTTAGATCATATTATGTAATTATTCTTGATAAAATAAATTTATAACATTATTACACATATTATGAAATTTTAGGTAATTACAAATTAAATAGCTTAGACTTGTGCAAAATTCATATAAATTCACATGTCACACTATTTTATCATGTGATTAATAATATGTAATTACCTTAGTCAAATAAAATTTATACACCTTAGTATTATAAACTATAGTTTTGGTTCTATAATTAACCCAACAAATGATTTTAAAAATTCCAATAAATTCATATATCAATTAATCACCCTCAATTATGCTTACTATAACATAATTGTTATTTATTATGAACTATTGAATTTAATTTACCTAAGTCATGTTTGAAAATTTCAACTTAGGTCCAAATAATTTTAGAAATTTCAATAAATTCTCACAACCATATCTATGAATCTACACACTTAATATGCTATTATATCACTTAAATATGAATTATATCACAACACTATAACATATACATATATATTTCGGTATTCATCAAAATATAAGCTATAGTTTTCCAAAATTCTAAATAAATTCATATAAGCATATTTAATACCTAGATTATTATTCCATGCTTAAATCAACAATTAAAATTAAAATCATCAACATATAGTACCCTAAGTTTTAGGTCCACATGAATAATTTAATACCATGCCTAATTTCATGATATAATTAATATACATGCTTAATAACATAGTATAAACATAATATCTAGACATATTAACACTAGATCTAAAATTTTCGAAAATGATATAAACTAAGATCATAACTTAAAATTTAACGGACGAAATTCGAAAATTTAAGCATGTATCTGGGTTAGGACTAATTCTAACCTTTTAATCGGTACGGATTTTGATCGGCACGGCTTATTTACTAAGGATTTGGGATTGGAATTTGATGAACTCTCTGAAAATTTCTCACTCAATTTTCGGTAGTTTAGGTTTGTAAATGGGAGCATGTAATGCCCAACTTATATTTATAGACTTATACAAGTTGTAGCTTAATTATTACACTAAAAATATCAGTAATCCACTTGCCATTTTTTTCAACAAAATCGCCACCTCCTTAAAGCTATGAGACAAAATTTGATCATTATCTTATATATATCATGATTATCCTTAATTAAATACATTGCATCCTATTTTAATTAAATCATCACATTGTAGCAAGTTGTTGTGTGTCGCCTATTTACGTAGACTAGGATTGATTATTTATTTTATTCTTATGTTATATACTTTATTATATAATATTATCATTAAATTAATAAATTGTATCATAATATCAAGAATTATAGGAATTATTACATTATAACTCATTTGTGACATTCTCGCCACCTTCAATACATTAGGCTTAGGATTTTATTTAATTTTTATATTATATACTATATTATTATTATAGTATAAAATTAAGTTTGAAAAGTCAATTATTTCAACTATACAAGTGGCCATATCATATAGTATGAAATTAAAATTTTTCAACCTTGTTTTTCAACAATTTCGGCCACTTTAATAAATGAGCATGAGATTACTTGTTTTAATAGCTAATGATCTCTAATTTACACCTATTATAAGATAGGATCCAACTCATATTCTTTTATTAATTATGAGATGATAATTATACATAAAATCATACTTTAAAACCTTAAATTTTCGCCACTTTTGGGAGCACAATTGTGCCTCCACTTGTGCAAGTTGTAATACATCTCATTTTGTCCTTAATGACATCATAATAATATAATAATTATCATATATAATTAATTAGATAAGAATTTAAATATTAAATCATGCTTAGGAACTCATATTTTTAAAATCACCAAAGTAATTCCAAATATTTTATTTCTTTGTATAAAATAGCTACTACATATTTATGTGACATATTATATACCTTAGATAATAAATTTAATCATAGAAAAGTATTTAAAACAATTTAGGTCATAAAACCCTAATTTAAATATTTAGGGTTTTCAAACCCATTAAATAAGGTACATTGAATTCTTGAATTTTCTAGCATTATTTTATGATAAATAATGCTCTTATATAATAATATAATTATAGGAATTTGAATTTTATAATTCGAGATCATATGCTAAAGTTATCGCATTATTCTAAACGTAGAGCGTTTGAAACGTCTCTAAATTCTCATAGGTTGATTATCTCTAAAATGTTCAAAATAAAGTTTGTTACAACTTTATTTATTCCTATAATAATAGAATTTGAAATTAAGCTTAACCGCTAATAATATCTTTGTAAGACGAATCGTCGAATTTATTCGACGTTAGAAAATTACGTTCGAAGGAATATTGAAAATTATATTCCTTAATTCACTAAGCCTCGATGAATCTCACGTAAATTATCCAATTATGCTTGGTCAAAGTCAAGAGTTGACTAATTAAGATTTTAATTATTGAATTAATAATGCTAATTACGAATTTATTAACGTAATTCAAGATTAAAACTACGGGATATTACAATAGCCCACGACATAATATAAGCTTGAGACATATGACTTGATAAATAAGAATTTCCCTTGAAAAGAGTTAAAGTAAGGATATATGAGAAATATATATTCCTAAGATCGATAAAGTGAAAAGAGAATTGAATCATTCATATCTTGGATTAGGAATGAATGATAGTGATAGAGACATGACGATCTCTACGATAAGATTTAATTATCGAAATATCAATATCAAGGATAGGTTGATGTAGACCTAACCACGAATGCTATTGGTAAAAGCATAACGGCATCGACACCAGAAGGTTGGGGTGAATGAAATGACGAAGGCCATAGCAAGGAACATAATGTCGATGGAAAGACAATGACATATGAAATAGATGTTTACTTGAATGAGCGGAATACCGTAGATCAAAGCCTATACTTCACAGGAAACCGAGCGAACAAAACCGAAGGCACGATAGGTATGAGAAAGATTTCTCGGAATACCTATAATATTTTCTTTACCTATAATAGTTTGTCCGATATAGGTGCTTCATGTTCTAACATCGCACAAGTATGTGGACATGATAGAACCCAATTTGGGGTAGCGAATCGAAATGAAGATCTCTTCACCTATTTGAGAAATATGGCCGTCGCGGTGTTGCTCAAACTTAGAATTGAACCTAGGATCGCTAAGGTTCTATCCAATGATTTGGATCATTATATCTATGTGGAGCGTAGATATGATTCTAGAACAAGAAGTTTGAAATGGTTGTCATTCACGTGATCGATGACACGGGCCTTGTCTCTTCGTTAGAGGTTTTACGTGACATGATATTAGCACCCACTATTTGCTTATGCGAATAAATTTAGAGCGATATCATTGGTGGTGTAAAGCGTAAAATGAGTGATAAGATAAGTGTCATGAGTCGTGACGTAAGTTGTCTACGAGTTATATATGCCTTAAAGTGTTTAATTCTTTAAGAGATCCTTCTTGTTTAAAATTCCTCTATTGCTTTGATTTAAGTCGACTTATCTAGAAATATACATTTACGGATGTTAGGAAAAGTGAATAATACTGGTAAGAAGATAACCCTGAGGCTACAAGCTTAGAACTCACACAGGCATATCGGCTCTTATACTATAATCGGGCATGAATTTAGGACAATTTTGGAGGAATTTACGCACCGTTGGAAGGATGCTCGTAACTATGGGGTTACGGATGAGGATGGTATCCAAAGGCTTATTAAATCGTTTGCCAACAGATCGGCAAAAGTTTGCAAAAGAAATATCGAGAGAATATCTTACGCATGTAGAAAATTCCAAGACTTGGCGAGACTTACGAGATTTGTCAATGGCTCAAGCATACATATTATGCGTATGGAAGCTGCACCTACTAGCACTTGTCCCGGTCCTCGACAAGTCACCCAAGTATGGTACAAAGGGTGGTTGTACCACGATGTCCCAAACGCCGCCCCCACGTCTGTGCCGCGGATTATACCTGAAAGGGATGAGAATGGCAAGAGGACAAGATCATACCGCCCTCGTGGACTGGGGAGTTACCTCTACCAACCCAACCATACTTTCGATAAAGTAACACAAACTTGGTCTTTGAAGAAGAACGGGAACGACTTGACCCTCGGCTCTTTGAGGAGATAGATCATCGGAGTATGAAACAAAAGCGCACAAGAAGGCAAGTTTCAAATGAAGAGTACGATTCGATGAAGACCACTCGAGACGTAGAATCTAATGATGATATGAGACTTATATGTAGATAATGATTTATGTTGAAAATGGTGTGGTTTGAATATGTAAAATAAGCGTGGTTTGGAGTATTTTGTAAATATGTTAAAATGGTGTCAAATTTTGAATGTAAAGGAACTAGATGCCATGTAATTAGTCGACGATAGATCGACCCTCGTAATTAATATATGAAAAGTCCTCACCGAGGCATTTTGATATATATTTTATATGATCCTCCTAGAATAGTATCCAAAATACGAAGATGAATGGTTAGAATAAGATATGGTTACTATGAGATTATAGTCACCGCCACGGACAAGCTAGTACACCAGCCCTATTCATGAACCTCAAAATCAAGTGTTCCACACATACTTAGACAATTTTGTCTTAACCTCTATGAATAACGTTCCTATCCATACGAAGAATGAGAAAGAGCGTAAGAACGTCGAAGGGCTGTCTTCACAATTTTAAGAGCTGTGCAAATTTTGCGAAGAACAAGATGTGAATTTCGACAAGAAATATTCCTCGGGCACATAGTGTCTTTAGAAGGAATCAAAGTAGATCTATCGAAGGATAAAGCAATTAAGAATGGAAGTCACAATGACCTAAAATGAGATCGAGAATTTCTCAAGATTAATTGACTACTATCGAGATCCATTGAGAACTCTCTAAGGTAGAAAGGCCGATAACATAGCTACCCCAAAAGAAATCAAATTTACATGGATTAATAAAAGAAATGCTATGTCTTAATATGAGAAATATAATAGCTTACGATCACAATGACTTAAGCCACACGAACGAAATTCCCAACTCACGACTTGATATAGTAACAAGGGTATAAATATCAAAGTCTTGGAGACATCACTCCTATGACGATAAATTAAGAATTCTTCATAGATTACAAAAGTTTGAATAAATTCTTCAAGCAAAGAGACTTGAATACGGGATAGAAAAGATGGCTCCAATCAGTAAAAGATTACAATTGTGTTTATAAATGATCACCTAAGGAAGGTTAATGTAGAATCTAATGCCCTAAGTTATAAAATTCAGTCTAAATTATGATATGTCCCTATAGAAAAGGAAAACTCATTGGAGAGTTTAAGAAAATGAAAACAGAAATAGTCGGGCAATCAAGGACGAACGTAAGTTGTTTTCTCACACTCAAGATGACATACGACTAAAGAAAAAGGATGATAAACGAAAAGAGAAAGGATGAAGATGGGAATAGAATACGAATTAAGATAAGGAAAGAAGTGCTGAAGGATTTTTAAGAAGCACGGGACAATGTTGTATTGTCTGAGAAAGGGTTATATGTATATATGTTTCAAGCAATAATAAGCTTAGAAATGAAATTCATGACCCTTCTCATACCGCCCAACCAGGCAGCATTAAGAGATATTATGATTTACGAGAAAAGTTAGATAGTAAGAAATAAAATGAGATATAACCATATTGTCGAGCATTGTCTCGGTTATCAATAAATGAAGGCATTGTATCAATGACCTTATAAGAGGTTATAATTTCTAAAGATACACAGATGAAAATGGAATGATGTAGCAATTGATTTTATGACGGGTTCTGCCAAATTCATAAAGAAGTAACACTGCTATATGGGTAGCAGTGGATTGACTCACCAAATATGTTCATCTCCGCCTATTCAGATGACTCATAGATCTGATAAGCTAGCTTAGTCGTACATAAAGGGAATCGTAAAATCTACAGGGGATACCAAAACCTATCACTTCAGATAGAGATTCCAAGTTTACCCCTAAATTTTGAACTAGCTCACCAGAAAAGAGTTAGACACGAGATTGAGCCTTAACATAGATGTCCACTCACGGACAGATGGACGATAAAGAGGACAATATGGACATTTAAGCATACGATAGAACATTAATGTTAAATCAAGGTACAAGTGGGAACGTATTGTACCACTTGTTAAGTTAACGTACGACCATAGCTGTCAAGCAACGATCAATATAGCCTTATGAGGCATTATGCGGAAAGAAATATCGATCACCACTTTATTGTAATAAAGTAGGTGAGGGAAGTATAAGGTCCTGACAAGGTAAATGGAATGATTAAGATATCTGCCAAATAAGGCAAAGAATAAGTAAAGCTCAGGACAGACAAAAGTCTTACGCTGATACGCGTAGATCTAAACAGCATCTTAAATGCAAGAAAAATAAGTTCTTAAGATTTCTCCATTGAGGAAAATTTTAAAGAGGTACGAAGAATGTGGAGATCACGTTTTGTAGGACCTTACGAGATCCTAGTAATGATAGGCCCAGTAGCCTATAGATTGGTACTTCCACCAAATTGGGGAATGTACGTAATGTTTTCCACGTGTCACAGTTAAGGAAATATGAAAAGTGACCCAAATTATGTGATCCGCCATGATGACGTGATCTTTAACCCAGATGAGTTGTGATAAAAATCTCGACTATTTTGATCGTGCGATTCAACGATTAAAGAATCAAGTTTGGTCTTTAATGAAAGTCGATGAAGGAATCATGGACAAAAAGAAATCACGTGGAAAATTTCAGATATTATGATGATAAGATACCCCATATTTTATGAGGAATGCAAATTTGGACGAAATTTCTTTTAAGGGGTAGAATGTAATATCCCAAAGAATTAAATGCTGATTACGATATTTAAAATTAAGTAAATTAAGGTTTCACGAAATAATTGAATTAGTAATTTATCGAATAATGATTTCGATTAATTACGAGTAATAATTCTATTTTATATTCACTAAGGATTGTGAATTAAGGAATATAAATATATAAAATGTTTGACGATAGTATTTTAACGTCGATTGAGTATCGATAGTTAAAATTTCGTAAAAGTTTCTAAACAACGAAGCTTAGAATTAAATTCCATTATAAATGGAATAAATTAATAAAGTGATTACGACTTTATTACGATCTTTTGAGATATGTCGATAATGAGCGCTTTGAGGCGCTTCAAACGTCGGCGTTTAGAGATGAATAGAAAATGAGTCTAATGATCAAGGAATTATAATATTTAAATTCCTATGATTATTATATATAATTAGAGTATTATTTAGCATTAAAACAATCTTTGGAACATTAAGGATTAATTATTGAACAAGTTTAGAATTTTGAAAACCCTAATTCAAAATTAGGGTTTTCACACATGAAATGATTCTAATAATTTTCCTATGATATAAATTATCATCTAAGGCATATATTATGATATATATCTATAATTTGCAAGAGAAATCAAATTATAACTATTTGAGGATCAAAGTCTTGTGACATGTATTTGAGAAACAAGATTTACGTAAATTTCATGCTTGAATTGCTATTATATGAATTGAATTATTCAAGTAGGATTTATTTACACACTTACCAAGAGAATCAATTGGAGATCAATTTTTCTTGCAATTGTTTGAGAGTAGCCGTAATTATTGACTTCTAATTAACTAAGAAGCTTGTTTACACCTCTTGATACTTGATTAAATATATTTTGGGATAGAGTGTTGAGATGGTACATGCATGAGGCAATGCAAATCAGATTTTTCTTCCCCCTTGGTGCATTGTTGACGGCAATTGTGAATTGCTAAGTCAAGATATTTGTTTTCTTCAAAAAACTTTTGTTGTAGTGTATTAAGTATGTGTAAGAACATTTATTAGCATGACATATACACCTTGGTGAGTCATATATATTTTTGTCTTGCAAAGTGTGTGTGTACCGTGAGATATGAAAAAAAAATTAATTCATTACTTGTTTAATTCCCTTAGCTTATTACTTAAGTGATTATTACATCAAAACCAAAGAACACTTTCTCTTTCCCATTTCTCCTCACTGCCGTGAGCTTCCTCAAGAGAAAACTTGAGTGTTCTTGTTTTCTATCATCTAAAAGCTTGTTCTAAAATCATTTCACGATAAATCGATACCGTTAAAAGATTAGGAATTTAACGAGCTTCCTTTATCGTTTAAATTTTGATTTCTACGGTTCGATTTTAATATTTATGCTTTTGTTCTTAATGATAGAAATATGAAGAATTAGGCTATCATGTTTAGTGGTTTGTAAATATTGTCTAATATGTTAAGAATGGTTCATATATAATGTTTTAATTAAAAGCTAAGCATGCTTTGAATTTTGCATGATGTTAGAAAATTTATAATGTTCATATGTTAATGGATTTATGATATATGATAGTAGAAGCTCATTGTGAATTATTGGCAATTTTAGAATTTATATGCAATATATTTGATATTAGCGAAAATTCTTGGAATTCATAAGTCGATGTACAAATCATGTGTAATTGATATTATAGCATATAGTTGATCTAGAGCTAAATTAAATACTACATGATTTTATCAAGAATTTTAAATTTATTTGCCCAATTTGTTCAAAGTGACCGAGCTTCAGGGCTTGATACATGATGATTAAGTTGTATTTAATGAATATTATGATGAAATGTTGCTACAATCAGTAGTGTGTAAGTATTGTATAATTTAATTGGAATTTTTTATAAAATGTTTGGCATAAAGTTGAGAGAGAACGAGACCTTGAACAATAATTCTTTGATGTAGAAATTGAATATGTTGGACCTTATGTTATAAATATGTTATAGATCAATGTTGGGGCCTTGTATAAATTAATTAGAATTTTAGGAAAAGTTTGGTAATTTTGGAGAAAAATTGAGAGTTATAAGCTATAGGAAATTGGTGTTCAATTTTCCTATAGTTAATGTTAATACATATTAGTGATACTATGATAAAATAGTACACTATATGAATTTAGAAGAATTTACGGAAGAAGATTGGAATTTATAAGCTCGAAGCCGTGAGCTTCTTTAAATAAATTAAGGATTTTAAATCCTTAATATCGAGAAAAATAATACATTATATGCTAGAAATTATTTTAGACATATTAAGAATTTATGAAATTTTATAAACATAGAATACTATGTTAATGGCTAAACGTTATATTAAATAACGTTAGAAATGAAAACGATGTTTAAAGAATAAGTTAATTAATATTTAAGAAAAATATTAATAAAGTTTATCGATTTGCGTGAAAATCGAAATTAGGGCTTTATGAAAAGAAATCGATTGAAAATCGATTTATATGGAAATTAAATATTAAATATGTGAATTATTGAAGAATTTATAAGAAAAGTCAAAATTGTTGACTTTTGAAATTAACGTCTAAAAATCGTTCGATAAATACGCTAATCGTGTAAAACGTATTAAGTTTATAAGAAAATCTCATTGGTGAGAAAAGATTTCATAATTGAAATCTTTATATCGAAAAAACGTTAGAATATGTTGAACGTTTAACCTAAAGGGTTAAAATGAAATAGTTGAACATATCTCGTTTCTATTAAAGTACGAGAAATGCTTAGTTTAAGATACGCGATTGGACGGCGTATTGAATTCGTTAAGGAATTCGAATTATTATAATATAAGTTATCAAAGTTTATTTTTAAACTTTGAAAATCTCAACGTGACAGCACGTCTTGAAATCGCTTTTACGTAAAGGTGAGGAGCGGATGCGATCGTTGGCGTGAAAGGAAACGAATTAAGAAAGCTTACGCATCGGTGGGCTTTTCTTATCCTCGAGGTAAAATGCTCTATTTATGATGCTTTCTTGAAATGAAAAGTAATTATTTATGATGCTTTCTTGAAATAAAAGTAATTATTTATGATGCTCTCTTTTGAGAAATGATTATGAAATGATGATGAAATTACCTGCGAGCAAAATATTTATGTTTTATGTATGTATCCTATCCATGGATGAATGAATGATGAATGTTGTTAGGTCGCTCCCAACTTATGAATGAAATCGATATCGGATCCTATGCCGAAAGCGCTTATACAGCTAGGATTAACGTGTACACTAATGGTATTGTGTCTTTGTAAGGACAATTCACGGCGATCCACGGCGGACGTAGAGGAGGCCTCCTTCTACGGCGTTAAATGATAATGTTATGATGAGATGAAGGGATATGGATCATACATACAAGGAAAATATCTGGCCAGACGAACGATTATGAAAATGATGAAAATGTTTAGTAAGCACAAGGCATTTTAAATAAAACCCTTGTGTCTTTACCATAATGAAGCGATGTAATTTAAAGAATGTAAAATGTTTTCGCATAAGTCCACCGAGTGCATTATTTGTACTCACCGCATATTGTTTTAAATGTGCAGATTGAAGTGGTGATGCGATGGGCGGTGTTGAGCAATAGGAAGGTTGTCATTGAAAGTTATACCTTGATAGTACATCGTCATATGTACATATCACATGTTTTCAACCGCAAAGAACATAAGTTATGTAGTAAAGTCCAAAACATAATTGATTATGTATTACGGTTTAATGTTAAATGGTCTCATTGTTTATTCATCCTGTTTAGAGTAATAATCCCCGCTAAATCGTACTTAGGATTTAGGGGCTGTTACATCGTCGCTATCGAACGTGACCAATGTACTAAAGTAGTTCTTACGTTAAGGTGGGACGTGGATTGAACGTTGACGTAGAAAGGGGATTATTGTAAGGAAATCAGTTTTGAAAGGAAGACCATACCAGGTGGGCTTTACTCGAAAACCCTTTTATTTACAATGTTTTCTTTAAAATGAAAAGTATTTATTTACAAAGCTTTCAGTTGAGAAATGATACGATTACACCGCCCAAAGTGTTTATGTTTTATGTATGGATCCTATCATGTTGTTGGGCAAGCCGACTATGAAAGTATATGAGTGTTGGTTTGCTAAGTGACTTGATCGTTAGGTAGCCCGACCGATGAGAAAATCGATATCGGACCCTGTGTCGGATGCGAGAATTCTGGATAGGGTTACGTGCGAGTAAGGTATTTGTGTGCGAAAGGATAATTCTCGGTCGGTCCATGCGCGCGTAGGAGGTGGCCACCTCTACGGTGCGAGATGAGTTTATGAGATGATGATGTGATATGAGATATGTGAATGATATGGATCATACAAAGAGAAAATGCTCGGTCGAGCGATGTTTTGAGAAATGAGAAAATGTTTTAGTAAGCCAAGACATTTTCAATTAAAACCCTGTGTCTTACTTATAGGCGATGTAATTTAAAGAAAATGTTTTGCAATGAGTCCTTTGGGTGCATTATTTGTACTCACCTACATGTTTGTTTTAAATGTGCGAGTTGGTGATGGATGGGATGGAGCAGTGTTGAGCAGTCAGGTCTTTTGTCGCTGATAGTTAAAACCTTGGATACGCATCGCCATATGTGTATTCCACATGTTTTCCGCTGCTAGATTATGAAGTCATATGTATGTTATGTATTTGTCATCCCTTAAACACTTGAAATATCAGAGATGTTCCCGATATATGTCACACCGTTCACTGTTCCATGTCATTATTCATTACTTAATCCCGTTTATTAGTGACAGTCCCTGCTAATCCGTACTTAGGGTTGGCGGGCTGTTACACATACATCCATTTTTTCGAAAACTTCATAGTAGAGACAAAAATATTATCTACTATTATATTATTACTTTATTACATATTTATTTAAGAGATAAATATCATCTCCTAGTCAAATATAATTAATGACCTTATCTTATCTTTTAATAAAATATCTTAGCAAAGCTTATCATATAAATGTCATTTTCAAACTATATCTTATCTCTTTTATGTCATTATCAAACCTTATCACATAAATTAAATATCTTTCATATCATCACTTTAATAAAGTGATCTATACTTGATCACAATTTCATCACAATTTATCCTCTAATTTTCGAAAATCATGAAGATAAAGAGAAGATTTTTCATTTAGCATAATCCTTGCCTAAATAATATCCTATATATATTTAAAAACATAATTATTTATTATTAAGATTCATTTTATGCGAAAAAATAATAAAATTTTCCATTTACTCAAAATCGTAACTTATCGACGTTCATTTTCATTTTTGAATTCATCGTAATCAAATTCTTTCAAAATTTCGAAAATTGGTGTTTAAAAATCCGGGGTATTCACATGATTTTTAGCCGGTGAGGATGAGCCTTGACGGTGAGTCATTGGCAACGAATATCCTATGCCGGTGAGGCTAGATATGATTGCATACGGTGAGTATGCAAGTGGACATTGCCGGTGAGGCTGAATATGATTGATTATTACTTTCCTGTGATGTATACAAGTTTGGACAATAATAATGATATTCCTTGTTCCCACCATTGAGTACGTTTTTGTGCACACCCCCTTTTATCTAAAATATTTTCAGGTCAGTGATCGTGGAGCGGTGTGGCAGTGTGGGTGTGCCTAGTGGTGTTATGTCGTTTTAATTCATTCCAAGACTTGTGTTATTTTGTTTAATTTTTTTTTCTTTAATAACGTTGTTGAATTTGAGTTATTAGGACTACAATTTATCTCATGCTATTAGGTCTTGCGTAGTTTGCTTAGGATCGTTAGTTGGCGTCAGTTCTGTCGTGTAAAGTTTAGACTTGAGTTTGTGGGACTTATTATTGGACAAATTTTATTGGAGAGATTTTATATATGTTATTTAAATGTTTCATTCAAATAAAAAAATTCACTTTGACATGTTTCCGCTTTAGCTATTTAAGAAAAATATAACATTTTTAAATGATGAATTTAGGGTGTTACAACCTAACTTCAAATTTCACAAAATTAGGCACAGAAGATCTACTACACAACAAAACTTTAGTAAAAAACATATTCAAAAAAATATTTAATTCTTCAATTTCGGTAATTAACCTGATTAATGTTCCACACATAATTAGCAGCATTGCAGCTTGAAACCAATTTTCCCACAAACCCTTCAAATTCATTCTTCAAGAATAGGAACCTCTCATTCAGATCCTTATGAACCCATGAAAAAGATGTTGAGAAAAACTGGTGTTATTTGGTTGGCCAATAATACTTAGCACAGTGAAAGCTATACCAATAATGCTTAGCACACTGAAATCAACACATTATTCAAAATGAAATAACTAGATTTTTTCCTTATAAATTACTAACAAATGCAAGACTAGTTTAACGGTAAAAGCATTAGATCCTCATCCAGAGAAATTATGTCATAGGAAAATTAAGAGCAGCATATATCTCACTCAAGATACATCTTGAGAATGCCCTCAAAATGAAGTTACCTTTTCTAAAACTCGTGTCAATTCACAATATAATTTCAATAAAACAACCATAACTTTAGACAGAATCAAGCACATAAACTCAACAAAGAAGAGGACATGGAAAATGTACAGGTAGCATAAATTACAAACTGATCAATTTCAAAAGGATTTGCCTCAGTAAATTTTCCAGTTAGAATGCTCAATGATCTTGATGAATAATCTGTAGTAAGCAATCCAGCAGTCTGAAATGGCCATCCCAAATGCCTTCAAAATGAAGATACCTTTTCTAGAACTCGTGTCAATTCACAATATAATTTCAATAAAACAATCATAACTTTAGAAAGAATCAAACATGAAAACTTCGACGAAGAGGACATGGAAAATGCGGGTAGCATAAATTACAAGCGATCAATTTCAAAAGGACTTACCTAAGTAACTTTTCGATTACAATCTTGAATGATCTTGATGAATAATCAGAGTAAGCAATTGATGATGCGCAATGGCAATCCCAAATGCTTACCTCCTCTGCATTGATTCATACAACAAGCACCGTGAATTCAGCAACAAATCATCCTAATATCCATGTTGTGATCCAACTAAGAATGCTCAGAAACTCATCTCATATTATAAGAAATTCCTCAAATTAGACAAAAAAATTCTTGTACATGATAACCAAAATTCAGCCAAATCATATACAAATAAGACATAACTTCAAAGTTCACAAAATTAGGCATAGAAGATCTACTGCACAACAAAACTTCAGTCAAAACATAAGCAAAAAAATACTTAATTCTTCAATTTCGGTAAGTAACCTGATTAATGTTCCACACAGAATTAGCAACATTGGGATGTATTACACTAGCTATTTTAACCTCCAACACGTTACACTAGTTCACAGTATAATTTCTATTTAAAGTACAAAGAATCTTCTTATACATGCAATGCAATGCGAACACCTACATTTGAAATTTACGTTTGTAAATCCCAAGGGATTTACGTGTAGCTTATATGTCTTATCCCTGTAATTTTATTTATTAAAGCGTAAATTAAGGTAGCAAAATGTCATGCCTAAAACCGTGTAAAATGTCATTCACTCATTTTGTAATATACATATGTATATGTAAATATATATACACGATTTATTACTCTTTATTTTAGTACAAATAAAAGTTGACGTACTACTGAGGAAATAGATGTAGTGATTTCACCTTTAACTAACTAGTTGTTTATTGATTTTTGTTTGGATTGGGAATTTTGATTATAGAGTTTTAGACTTGATTTCATATTTATATTGGAATGGTTTAAGTTAAGTATTTGATTTGGGTTATTTGATTAACTTTTAAAATAATTGATAATGAGTTATATTATTATTATTATATATTGTTATTTTGGGTGTGAGTTTATGGAAATTAAAGATTTATTGTATTAGTAGTTAGTCACTGGATTTATAAGTTTCAAGCAATTAATTATTATTACCTTATTTAGATAAGCATATAAGTTTGATTAATAAAATGGGTAACTAGTTCGCAAAAGTTATAAATAAAATTTTTGGATCTAAAGTTTCTAAGAACAATACCCTTATGCTAGCTTGGTATGACTTTTAAATAAATTGGCTCTTTGATTTTGTAATAATATTTAATTCTTTAAGAAATTGCATTTTGGATTCTTTTATGGACCCTTATAAAATTTAATGTATTTTATTTAATTAGGTGCGACGCAAGTAGGACCCTCGTCCCAAAATTGATTGATTTGGATTTGTTGTGCTCGACAAAACAAAGTGGGTGAGATTTTCTTAAACTTGCAAACATTTGATTTGGAATAAGCATATTTATTGTGGGTGAAATCTTCTTTAACTTGCAAATATGTGATTTGGAATAAACATGTTTATTTTGTGAAAGTGAAATTGGTTTGAGAAATATTCTTTTATGTCCAACGTGTATATCGTGGTTTGAATTGTGATACGATATTTATTGCATTCAGTGAGTATGCAAGTGGAAAGCCGTGACTGTGAGTCATTGGCTACGTATATATCCTATGCCGGTGAGGCTGAGTCTTGACGGTGAGTCTGATAGCGGTAGAGTGGTGGAGCGAGCATCAAGGTGTATACTCGACGACGACGGCGTACGGAAGGAAGCGGAGGAGCCGAAGGAAGTGGCTGAGCGTGGCTATTTTGTTTATTTATTTATTATTAGTTATTAGTTGCTATTTGATTTATTCATTATTTTCTTATTCAGTAAGTATCGGCCCATGCGTATGTGCATGGGCTTAGTAGGCCTATAAGATGAGTAGAGGATTGTGTTAGGGTTTTTCATCTTGTTGATCAATATTATTTTGTGCGGCAACTCTTGCTGTGGCAGAATCGTAAGGTTCTGAGCTTCTTTTCTTGTTATCTTTTATCTCGTGATCTTCACTCCATCAATTGGTCCCACTTGCCATGGCTACGAATACCGACCGCATTCGGGATTTGGAGAAGACCACGAAGGAGCTTAATTCGACGGTGGAAGATGTGGCAGCCTCCGTGGAATCGTTCGATGAAAGACTCGCCACGATGGAAGGCACTCTTGCCAGCCACACGGCGCAATTCGCCGAAATTCTGGCACAACTCGGCAAACTGACCGGCTTCAGCCCCAATCCGCAGCACGCGGATTTCCCCGGCGGACCCCAACCTCAGTTCGTCACACCCAACTCCACCGTTGTCCTACCGCGCATGGATCTTCCGGGGTTCGACGGGGTCGACCCCATCCCTGGAGGACTATCTGTCGCTGTTCGAGGAAAGAGTGGCGCAGCTGCCATCGTTGCCATCGGAATAGTACCTGGGCACGTTTCTAGGTGGGCTTCAGCCGTCCATCCGCGACCGCCTGCCCGAGTCAGAGTTGACGGATGTTTTTACGGATATACGCGTAGCCCGCCGGATTGTGCGCTCCAGCCACGGCTCAGTTGGGCCTCCACGGCCGCCGTACTCTTCAGGAGGATTTTCCCGCCCCACGTCCACGTTCCAGCGCTCCCCTCCGGCAAGCGACAATACACCTAGCAGACCGGCAGCCGTGCACGTGCCCCGCAACTCGCGGCGATTGACAATGGCACAGCAGGAGGATTATCGAGCTAAGGGTCAGTGTTTCAAGTGCGGAGAAAAGTATGGGCCGCTTCATAGGTGCCCGCCCAAAGCGCTAGCGGTTACGCTTTCGGCGAGGAGGAAGAGGCGGCGTCGGAGCCGAGGATCGAGGACCGAACATGAAGACAATCGGTTATGTCGGTGTTGAAGAATTGCAACACTTGCAATTATCAAGCTATCTTGAACAGTTCGATGGAGCTCGGACCGAAGTTTTTGTCCGCATGACGGGAGACTACGGCTGCGAGCCATGATCGGCGGTGGAGCTAGCCACTACTTTATCTCGGCGCGCCGCGCGGATCTTTCCCCGCCTATCACGGCGTGGCGTTTTTGTCATATTGGGCGAACGGAACGCGGGTCACCTCTCAGGGTGTCTGCACGTCGGTTCCAATTCTTATTGTTGATCACCTCTTCTATGTAACTTGTTATGTGTTTCCTTTACGCAGTATAGAGGTTATTTTGGGCTTATCTTGGTTGGCTCAGCTAGGGGACGTCGTGGCAAACTGGGTAAATTTGAAGATGGATTTTGTGATGGATGGAAGGAGGATCAGCGTAAAGGGGGACCCGGCTTTGATGTGGCGGGCGTGCGGCCGCACGGAACTTAAGGCGCTGGAATCTGATGATACGGCGTTGGATACTGTGGCAATTAGAAGGAGGAGCATAATTTTGCTCTCCGGGTCTCTCGGTGAGCGACGGAGGCGTGGGAAAAACTGATCTCACGATTTCCCAGGGTTAAGCAAGCACCGATGGGTTGTCGCCTGCGCGACGCAGTGATCACAAAATTCCGTTGCACGAAGGACTTCTCCGGTTTACGTCCGCCTTACCGATACAATCATTCTGAAGGATGAGATGGAGAAGTTAGTCATTGAAATGCTCTCATGGCATCATCCAACCTAGTTTGTAGCCTTACCGAGCCCGATTTTATTAGTACGTAGAAGGACGACTCGTGGCATTCTGCGTTGACTATCGCGGATTGAATAAGGGGCCGGATAAATACCCAATTTCGGTAATTCAGGAGCTATTGGATGAGCTGCATGGCGCTCGACTATTTAGTAAGCTGGATTTACGCACCGGTTATCACCAAATCCGTATCGCGCGGAGGATGTGCACAAAATGACTTTCCACACCTCCCGCCACTACGAGTTCATGGTCATGCCTTTCGGCCTCACAAATGCTCCGGCGACATTCCAATGTTTGATGAACGACATCTTTCGTTCGTTCTAGAGAAAGTTTATGTTGGTATTTTTCGACGACATTTTGATTTACAGTTCATCTTGGGAGGATCATATCCGTCATCTGGAGCAGGTGTTTGAGGTACTAAATACACATTCTCTTGTGGTAAACCCAAAAAAATATGATGTCGGATGGACGCATGTCGAGTATTTAGGCCACATTATTTCTGTCGAGGGCGTTCAAATGGATCCAGCGAAGGTGGG
The DNA here is from genome assembly GCA_036937905.1 of Salvia rosmarinus. NCBI lineage: Eukaryota > Viridiplantae > Streptophyta > Magnoliopsida > Lamiales > Lamiaceae > Salvia > Salvia rosmarinus. The sequence continues at coordinate 43,009,559 of CM072822.1, read as the reverse complement.
AGCGGTGTTGAAATGGCCAACCTCTACGACTCTTTGGTGATTACGTGGGTTCCTAGGGCTGACTGGATATTATCGTCGCTTCATTCGCGATTACAGGAAGATAGTCGGTCCCCTCACGCCCTTGCTTAAAGGAGAGCATGAGGGTGGCGGTGGCGAAGGAGGCAGATGAGGCCTTCCAACACTTGAAACGAGCGCTCACTTCGGCCCCATTATTATGCATGCCAGATTTCTCTAGGCCATTTGAGGTGGAATGTGGCCGCGTCCGGCGGGGTATAGGAGCGGTCCTAATGCAAAACCGTCGCCCGATTGCGCATTTCAGCAAGAATCTGTCCGGCCGAGGGCTTGTCAAGTCAGCATATGAAAAGGAGTTGATGGCATTGGTGTTGGCCGTACAGCACTGGAGACCGTATTTATTGGGCCGCCGTTTCATTGTAAGGACCGATCAGCGTAGTCTAAAGCAGCTGCTGACCTGCTGTCTCAAACATTGGTTACACCGGCACAACAAAACTGGGCAGCCAAATTATTGGGATACGATTTTTAGATCAATTACAAGGGGCAAGTTGAATCAGGCGGCTGATGCTCTTTCGCGTCGCGATGAGGATTTGGAATTGGCACTGATCTCGGTGCCAAGGTGGGTTGATTGGAGATCGTTGCAGGAGTTGGTTCGAGCGGATCCTCGTTTGTCTTGGATTATTTCCGCTTTGGAAGAAGGGCGTGATGCGCCAAAGCATTATGAGTTAGTGCAAGGTGTTTTATTCTACAAGGGGCAGCTAGTATTACCCGCGGATTCTGACTGGATTCCAAAGTTTTTTATGGAGTTTCATGCATCGCCGTTGGGAGGACACTCTGGGGCTTTTCGTACGTATCGGTGCAAGGCGGCAAATTTGTATTGGCCAAGAATGATGAAGAAAGTGACTTATTTGGTGGCTGCGTGTGATGTTTGTCAAGCGTTACAAATCTGAGTCGAAGAATCCGACTTATTTGGTGGCTGCGTGTGATGTTTGTCAGCGCCACAAATCTGAGTCAAAGAATCCGACGGGCTTTTGACTCACTTCGATTCGGACATGGTGTGGAAGGATGTGAGTATGGATTTCATCACCGGGCTGCCGTGTTCGGACGGAGTTGATTGTATATTTGTTGTCGTAGATCGTTTTACGAAATATTGTCATTACATGGGTCTCCGACATCCGTTTACCGCAAAAGTAGTAGCAGACATTTTTGTTCGTAAGGTGGTGAGGTTGCATGGTATGCCGGTGTCGATTGTATCAGACCGCGATCCAATATTTTTGAGCTCATTTTGGAAAGAGTTATTTATTTGTGGGAACCACCTTGCGCATGAGCTCGCTTATCATCAAAGCGGATGGCCAAACGGAGGTTATGAATCGATGTTTGGAAACTTATCTTAGGTGTTTTCGTCATTTCGCCTAAGGATGGAGTAAGTGGTTGGCATGGGCGAATATTGCTTCAATCTGGGTTTCGATCAGTCTTGGTATGACCCTTCGAGCCGTCTGGTCGTCCTCCACCGTCCATTTTGTGGGGAATTCGCGTCCAAGCATTGGTGGATTCGTTGAGAAAGGATGACATTCTTGTTCGCTTGAGGGCTAACTTGGGCAGCGCACAAAGAACGGATGGTGCGAGGCGAACAAGCATTGTCGGACGGATTTCAAGATCGGTGATTGGGTTTATCTCAAGTTTGCCCTATCGCGGTGTGACTTATTTGCGATTACACACCGAAGTTAGCTCGGCGTTTCTTTGGGCCATTCGAGGCGGAGGAGAAGATTGGCGCGATGGCATATAGATCGCGGCTTAGAAAATTATAAGATCCACCCTTTTTTATATCTCTATTAAACCGACCGGCGGTGGGTGGGGTCGATCTTGACAGTGCTAGTTCAATGGCGAGGTTGCCTTTGTAGGATAGTTAGTGGGATGATGTGGGCGTCATGCGAGGGCGGTTTCGGTTCGACCTTGAGGACAAGGTCATTCACCGACGGAGCAATTGATAGAGGTAGGCGAGTGGTGGGCGAGCATCAAGGTGTATACTTGACGATGACGTCACGGAAGAAAGCGGAGGAGCAACAGAAGGAAGTGGTGGCGTGGCTATTTTGTTTATTTATTTATTATTAATTATTAGTTATTAGTTGCTATTTGATTTATTCATTATGTTCTTATTCGATGAAGTATCGGCCCATGCGTGTGCATGGGCTTAGTAAACTTTATAAGATGAGTAGAGGATTGTGTTAGGGTTTATCATCTTGTTGATCAATATTATTTTGTGCGACAACTCTTTGTGGCAGAATCCGCAAGGTTCTAAGCTTCTTTTCTTGTTATCTTTTATCTCGTGATCTTCACTCCATCAGGGTCATTGACTACGTATATATCCTATGTCGGTGAAGTAGGATTTTTAGCCGGTGAGGCTGAGCCTTGACGGTGACCCATTGGCTACGAATATCCTATGCCGGTGAGGCTAGATATGATTGCATACAGTGAGTATGCAAGTGGACATTGCCGGTGAGGCTGAATATAATTGACTATTACTTTCCTACGATTTATACACGTTTAGACAAAAATAATGATATTCCTTGTTCCCCACAACTGAGTACGTTTTTGTGCTCACCCCCTTTTATCTAAAATGTTTTCAGGTCAGTGATCGTTGAGCGGTGTGGTGGTGTGGGTGTGCCTAGTGGTGTTATGTCGTTTTTAATTCATTCCAAGATTTGGGTTATTTTGTTTAATTTCTTTTTCTTTAATAACGTTGTTGAATTTGAGTTATTAGGACTACAATTTATCTCATGCTATTAGGTCTTGTGTAGTTTGCTTATGGTCGTTGGTTAGCGTCAGTTCTATCGTGCAAAGTTTAGACTTATTATTTAGCAAATTTTATTGGAGAGATTTTATATATGTTATTTAAATGTTTCATTCAAATAAAAAAAATCACTTTGACATGTTTCTGCTTTAGCTATTTAAGAAAAATATAAACTTTTAAATGATGAATTTAGGGTTTTACAACCTAACTTCAAATTTCACAAAATTAGGCACGGAAGATCTGCTACACAACAAAACTTTAGTCCAAAACATATGCAAAAAAAATACTTAATTCTTCAATTTCGGTAACTAACCTGATTAATGTTCCACATGAATTAGCGACATTACGGTCTTTGGTATTAGCAAAGATTCTGACTTGAAACCACTTTTCCCACAAACCCTTCCAATTCATTCTTCAAGAATAGGAACCTCTCATTCAGATCCTCATGAACACATGAAAAAAATGTTGAGAAAACTGGTGTTATTTGGTTGGCAAATAATGCTTAACACAGTGAAAGCTATACCAATAATGCTTAGCACACTGAAATCTACACCTTATTCAAAATGAAATAACAAGATTTTTTCCTTATAAATTACTAACAAATGCAAGACTAGTTTAACGATAAAAGCATTAGATCCTCATCTAGAGAAATTATGTCATAGGAAAATTAAGATCAGCAAATATCTCACTCAAGATACATCTTGAGAATGCCCTCAAAATGAAGTTACATTTTCTAGAACTCATGTCAATTCACAATATAATTTAAATAAAACAACCATAACTTTGGACAGAATCAAGCATAAAAACTCAACCAAGAAGAGGACATGGAAAATGCACAGGTAGCATAAATTACAAACTGGTCAATTTCAAAAGGACTAACCACAGTAACTTTTTCAGTTACAATGCTGAATGATCTTGATGAATAATCTTTAGTAAGCAATCCAGCAATCTGCAATGGCCATCCCAAATGCTTACCTCATCTGCATTGATTCATACAACAAACACCGTGAATTCAGCAACAAATCATCCTAAGATCCATGTTGTGATCCATCTAAGGATGCTCATAAACTCATCTAATATTATTAGAAATTCCTCAAATTAGCCAAAAAAATTCTTTTACATAATAACAAAAATTCAGCCAAATCGTATACAAATAAGACCTAACTTCAAAGTTCAAAAAATTAGGCACAGAAGATCTACTTACTACACAATAAAAAATCAGTAAAAAACATATGCAAAAAAATACTTAATTCTTCAATTTCGGTAACTAACCTGATTAATGTTCCACATGTAATTAATAAAGATTGCGACTTGAAACCACTTTTCCACAAACCCTTCCAATTCATTCTTCAAGAACATTAACCTCCCATTCAGATCCTCATGAACCCAGGATAAAGATTTTGAGAAAAACCGGTGTTATTTGGTTGGCCAATAATGCTTAGCACAGTGAAAGCTATACCAATAATGCTTAGCACACTTAAAGCTACACCTTATTCAAAAAAAAAAAACTAGATTTTTTTCTTATAAATTACGAACAAATGCAAGACTAGTTTAACGGTAAAAGCATTAGATCCTCATCTCGAGAAATTATGTCATAGGAAAATTAAGAGCAGCAAATATCTCACTCAAGATACATCTTGAGAATGCCCTCAAAATGAAGTTACCTTTTCTAGAACTCGTGTCAATTCACAATATAATTTCAATAAAACAACCATAACTTTAGACAGAATCAAGAACAAAAACTCGATCAAGAAGAGGACATGGAAAATGCACAGGAAGCATAAATTACAAACTGATTAATTTCAAAAGTACTTAACTCAGTAACTTTTCCAGTTACGATATGTGAATGATCTTGATGAGTAATCTGTAGTAAACAATCCAGCAGTTTGCAATGGTCATCCCAAATGCTTACCTCATCTGCATTGATTCATACAACAAGCACCATGAATTCAGCAACAAATCATCCTAAGATCCATGTTGTGATCCAACTAAGAATGCTCATAAACTCATCTAATATTATAAGAAATTCCACAAATTAGACAAAAAAAATTCTTGTATATGATAACAAAATTCAGCCAAATCATATACAAATAAGACCTAACTTCAATGTTCACAAAATTAGGCACATAAGATCTACAACACAACAAAAATTCAGTCAAAACCATATGCAAAAAAATACTTAATTCTTCAATTTCGGTAACTAGCCTGATTAATGTTCCACACAGAATTAGCAGCATTGCAGCTTGAAACCTCTTTTCCTACAAACCCTTCCAATTCATTCTTCAAGAACAGAAACCTCCCATTCGCATTCTCATGAACCCATGAAAGAGATGTTGAGAATAACTGGTGTTATTTGTCACAATAATGCTTAGCACACTGAAAGCTACACCTCATTCAAAAAGAAATAATTAGAATTTTTCCTTATAAATTACTAACAAATGTAAGACTAGTTTCACGGTAAAAGCATTAGATCCTCATCTAGAGAAATTATGTATTAGGAAAATTAAGAACAACAAATATCTCACTCAAGATATATCTTGAGAATGCCCTAAAAATGAAGTTACCTTATCTAGAACTCGTGTCAATTAACAATATAATTTAAATAAAACAACCATAACTTTAGACATAATCAAGCACAAAACTCAACCAAGAAGAGAACATGAAAAATGCACAGGTAGCAAAAATTACAAACTGATCAATTTTAAAATGACTTACCTTAGTAACTTTTTCAGTTAAAATTCTTAATGATCTTAATGATTAATCTGTAATAAGCAATCCAGCAATCTGCAAAGGCCATCCCAAATGCTTACCTCCTCTGCATTGATTCACACAACAAGCATCGTGAATTCGGCAACAAATCATCCTAAGATCCATGTTGTGATCCAACTAAGAATGCACAGAAATTCATCAAATATTATAAAAATTCCTTAAATTAAACAAAAAAATTCTTGTAAATGATAACCAAAATTCAGCCAAATCATATACAAATAAGACCTAACTTCAAATATCACAAAATTAGGCAAAGAGGATCTACTACACAACAAAACTTTAGTCAAAAACATATGCAAAAAAATATTTAATTCTTCAATTTCGGTAACTAACCTGATTAATGTTCCACACAGAATTAGCAGCATTGCGACTTGAAACCTCTATTCCTCAAACCTCACAATTCATTCTTCAAGAACAGAACCTCCCATTCGATCCTCATGAACCCATGAAAAGATGTTGAGAAAATTTTGTGTTATTTGGTTGTAATAATGCTTAGCTCGATGAAAGCTAAACAAATAATGCTTAGCACATCGAAAGCTACAACTTATAGAAAATGAAATAAAGATTTTTCATTATAAATTACTAACAAATACAAGACCTGGTTTAACGGTAAAAGCATTAGATCCTCATTTAGAGAAATTATGTCATAGGAAAATTGAGAGCAGCAAATATCTCACTCAATATACATCTTGAGAATGCCCTCAAAATGAAGTTACCTTTTCTAGAACTCGTATCAATTCACAATATAATTTCAATAAAACAACCATAATTTTGGATGTAATCAACACACAAAACTCAACCAAGAAAAGGACATGGAAAATGCACAGGAAGCATAAATTACAAACTGATTAATTTCAAAATTACTTAACTCAGTAACTTTTCCAGTTACGATGCTGAATGATCTAGTCTGCAATGGCCATCCCAAATGCTTACCTCCTCTGCATTGATTCATACAACAAGCACCGTGAATTCAGCAACAAATCATCCTAAGATCCATGTTGTGATCCAACTAAGAATGCTCAGAAACTCATCTAATATTATAAGAAATTCCACAAATTAGACAAAAAAATTCTTGTATATGATAACCAAAATTCAGCCAAATCATATACAAATAAGACCTAACTTCAATGTTCACAAAATTAGGCACATAAGATCTACTACACAACAAAAATTCAGTCAAAAACATATGCAAAAAAATACTTAATTCTTCAAATTCGGTAACTAACCTGATTAGTGTTCCACACAGAATTAGCAGCATTGCAGTTTTCAATCAAACCCTTCCAATTCATTCTTCAAGAACAGGAACCTCCCATTCAGATTCTCATGAACCCATGAAAAAGATGTTGAGAATAACTGGTGTTATTTGGTTGGCCAATAATGCTTAGCACACTGAAAACTACACCTTATTCAAAAGAAATAATTAGAATTTTTCCTTATAAATTACTAACAAATGTAAGAATAGTTTCACCAGAAAAGCATTAGATCCTCATCTAGAGAAATTATGTCTTAGGAAAATTAAGAACAACAAATATCTCACTCAAGATATATCTTGAAAATGCCCTCAAAATGGAGTTACCTTATCTAGAACTCGTGTCAATTAACAATATAATTTAAATAAAACAACCATAACTTTAGACATAATCAAGCACAAAAACTCAACCAAGAAGAGAACATGAAAAATGCACAGGTAGCAAAAATTACAAATTAATCAATTTTAAAATGACTTACCTCAGTAAATTTTTCAGTTAAAATTCTTAATGATCTTATTGAATAATCTGTAATAAGCAATCCAGCAATCTGCAAAGGTCATCCCAAATGCTTACCTCCTCTGCATTGATTCACACAACAAGCATCGTGAATTCGGCAACAAATCATCCTAAGATCCATGTTGTGATCCAACTAAGAATGCACAGAAATTCATCAAATATTATAAAAATTCCTGAAATTAAACAAAAAAATTCTTGTAAATGATAACCAAAATTCAGCCAAATCATATACAAATAAGACCTAACTTCAAATATCAAAAAATTAGGCAAAGAGGATCTACTACACAACAAAACATTAATCAAAAACATATGCAAAAAAATATTTAATTCTTCAATTTCGGTAACTAGCCTGATTAATGTTCCACACAGAATTAGCAGCATTGCAGCTTGAAACCTCTTTTCCTACAAACCCTTCCAATTCATTCTTCTAGAACATAAACCTCCCATTCAGATTCTCATGAACCCATGAAAAAGATGTTGAGAATAACTGGTGTTATTTGGTTGGCCAATAATGCTTAGCACACTGAAAGCTACACCTCATTCAAAAAGAAATAATTAGAATTTTTCCTTATAAATTACTAACAAATGTAAAACTAGTTTCACGGTAAAAGCATTAGATCCTCATCTAGAGAAATTATGTATTAGGAAAATTAAGAACAACAAATATCTCACTCAAGATATATCTTGAGAATGCCCTAAAAATGAAGTTACCTTACCTAGAACTCGTGTCAATTAACAATATAATTTAAATAAAACAACCATAACTTTAGACATAATCAAGCACAAAAACTCAACCAAGAAGAGAACATGAAAAATGCACAGGTAGCAAAAATTACAAACTGATTAATTTCAAAATTACTTAACTCAGTAACTTTTCCAGTTACGATGCTGAATGATCTAGTCTGCAATGGCCATCCCAAATGCTTACCTCCTCTGCATTGATTCATACAACAAGCACCGTGAATTCAGCAACAAATCATCCTAAGATCCATGTTGTGATCCAACTAAGAATGCTCAGAAACTCATCTAATATTATAAGAAATTCCACAAATTAGACAAAAAATTTTGTATATGATAACCAAAATTCACCAAATCATATACAAATAAGATCTAACTTCAATGTTCACAAAATTAGTACATAAGATCTACTACACAACAAAAATTCAGCCAAAACATATGCAAAAAAATACTTAATTCTTCAAATTCGGTAACTAACCTGATTAGTGTTCCACACAGAATTAGCAGCATTGCAGTTTTCAATCAAAGCCTTCCAATTCATTCTTCAAGAACAGGAACCTCCCATTCAGATTCTCATGAACCCATGAAAAAGATGTTGAGAATAACTGGTGTTATTTGGTTGGCCAATAATGCTTAGCACACTGAAAATTACACCTTATTCAAAAAGAAATAATTAGAATTTTTCCTTATAAATTACTAACAAATGTAAGAATAGTTTCACGGTAAAAGCATTAGATCCTCATCTAGAGAAATTATGTCTTAGGAAAATTAAGAACAACAAATATCTCACTCAAGATATATCTTGAGAATGCCCTCAAATGAAGTTACCTTATCTAGAACTCGTGTCAATTAACAATATAATTTAAATAAAACAACCATAACATTAGACATAATCAAGCACAAAAACTCAACCAAGAAGAGAACATGAAAAATGCACAGGTAGCTAAAATTACAAACTGATCAATTTCAAAAGGACTTACCTCAGTAACTTTTTCGCCATAATTCGAATGATCTTAATGAATAATCATAGTAAGCAATCCAAAGAATCGCAAAGGCCATCCCAAATGCTTACCTCCTCTGCATTGATTCATACAACAAGCACCGTGAATTCAGCAACAAATCATCGTAAGATCCATGTTGTGAGCCAACTAAGGATGCTCATAAACTCATCTAATATAATAAGAAATTCCTCAAATTAGCTAAAAAAATTCTTGTACATGATAACCAAAATTCAGCCAAATCATATACAAATAAGACCTAACTTCAAAGTTCACAAAATTAGGCACAGAAGATCTACTACACAACAAAACTTCAATAAAAAACATATGCAAAAAAATACTTAATTCTTCAATTTCGGTAACTAGCCAGATTAATGTTCCACATAGAATCAGCAGCATTGCAGCTTGAAACCTCTTTTCCCACAAACCCTTCCAATTTATTCTTCAAGAACAGGAACCTCCCATTCAGATCCTCATGAACCCATGAAAAAGATGTTGAGAATAATCGTGTTATTTGATCACAATAATGCTTAGCATGTTGAAAGTTAAACCAATAATGCTTAGCACACCGAAAGCTATACCTTATTCAAAATGAAATAACTAGATTTTTTCATTATAAATTATTAACAAATGCAAGACTAGTTTAACGGTACAATCATTAGACCCTCATCTTGAGAAATTATGTCATAGAAAAATTAAGAGCAACAAATATCTCACTCAAGATACATCTTGAGAATGCCCTCAAAATGAAGTTACTTTTCTAGAACTGGTGTCAATTCACAATATAATTTCAATAAAATAACCATAACTTTAGACAGAATCAAGCACAAAAACTCAACAAAGAAAAGGACATGGAAAATGCACAGGTAGCATAAATTACAAACTGATTAATTTCAAAAGGACTTAACTCATTAACTTTTTAAGTTACAATGCTGAATGATTTTGATGAATAATCTTTAGTAAGCAATCCAAAGATCAGAATGGCCATCCCAAATGCTTACAACAAGTAACTCCTCTGCATTGATTCATACAACAAGCAACGTGAATTCAACAACAAATCATCCTAATATCCATGTTGTGATCCAACTAAGAATGCTCAAAAACTCATCTAATATTATAAGAAATTCTTCAAATTAGACAAAAAAATTATTGTACATGATAACCAAAATTCAGCCAAATCATATACAAATAAGACCTAACTTCAAAGTTTACAAAATTAGGCATAGAAGATCTGCTACAGCACAAAAGTTCAATCAAAAACATATGCAAAAAAATACTTAATTCTACAATTTTGGTAACTAGCCTGATTAATGTTCCACACAGAATTAGCAGCATTGCAGCTTGAAACATCTTTTCCCACAAACCCTTCCAATTCATTCTTCAAGAACAGAAACCTCTCATTTAGATCCTCATGAACCCATGAAAATGATGTTGAGAAAAACTGGTGTTATTTGGTCACAATAATGTTTAGCACATCGAAAGTTATACCAATAATGCTTAGCACACTGAAAGCTACATCTTATTCAAAATGACATAACTAGATTTTTCCTTATAAATTACTAACAAATACAAGACTAGTTTAACGGTAAAAGCAATAGATCCTCATCTAGAGAAATTATGTCATTGGAAAATTACGCAAACAAATATCTCACTCAAGATACATTTTAAGAATGCCTCAAAACGAAGTTACCTTTTCAAGAACTCGTGTCAATTCACAATATAAATTCAATAAAACAACCATAACTTTAGACAGAATCGAGCACAAAATCTCAACCAAGAGGATATTGAAAATGCACAGGTAGCATAAATTACGAACTGATCGATTTCAAAAGGACTTACCTCACTAACTTTTCGATTACATAATTTGAATGATCTTGATGAATAATCAGTAAGCAATCCAAAGAGCCCCGCAATGGCCATCCCAAATGCTTACCTTCTCTGCATTGATTCACACAACAAGCATCGTGAATTCGGCAACAAATCATCCTATGATCCATGTTGTGATCCAACTAAGAATGCTCAGAAACTCATCAAATATATAAAAATTCCTTAAATTAGAAAAAAAATTCTTCTAAATGATAACCAAAATTCAACCAAATCATATACAAATAAGACCAAACTTCAAATATCACAAAATTAGGCAAAGAGGATCTACTACACAACAAAACTTTAGTCAAAAACATATGCAAAAAAATATTTAATTCTTCAATTTCGGTAACTAACCTGATTAATGTTCCACACAGAATTAGCAGCATTGCAGCTTGAAACCTCTATTCCCACAAACCCTTACAATTCATTCTTCAAGAACAGGAACCTCCCATTCAGATCCTCATGAACCCATGAAAAAGATGTTGAGAAAATTTGGTGTTATTTGGTTGGCCAATAATGCTTAGCTCAGTGAAAGCTAAACAAATAATGCTTAGCACACTGAAAGCTACAACTTATACAAAATGAAATAACTAGATTTTTTCATTATAAATTACTAACAAATACAAGACTGGTTTAACGGTAAAAGCATTAGATCCTCATTTAGAGAAATTATGTCATAGGAAAATTAAGAGCAACAAATATCTCACTCAATATACATCTTGAGAATACCTCAAATGAAGTTACCTTTTCTAGAACTCAGATCAATTCACAATATAATTTCAATAAAACAACCATAACTTTAGTATGTAATCAAGCACAAAACTCAACCAAGAAAAGGACATGGAAAATGCAGAAGCATAAATTACAAACCGATTAATTTCAAAATTACTTAACTCAGTAACTTTTCCAGTTACGATGTTGAATGATCTAGTCTGCAATGGCCATCCCAAATGCTTACCTCCTCTGCATAGATTCATACAACAAGCACCGTGAATTCAACAACAAATCATCCTAAGATCCATGTTTTGATCCAACTAAGAATGCTCAGAAACTCATCTAATATTATAAGAAATTCCACAAAAAAAATCTTGTATATGATAACCAAAATTCAGCCAAATCATATACAAATCAGACCTAACTTCAATGTTCACAAAATTAGGCACATAAGATCTACTACACAACAAAAATTCAGTGAAAAACATATGCAAAAAAATACTTAATTCTTCAAATTCGGTAACTAACCTGATTAGTGTTCCACACAGAATTAGCAACATTGGAGTTTTCAATCAAACCCTTCCAATTCATTCTTCTAGAACAGGAACATCCCATTCAGATTCTCATGAACCCATGAAAAAGATGTTGAGAATAACTGCTGTTATTTGGTTGGCCAATAATGCTTAGCACACTGAAAACTATACCTTATTCAAAAAGAAATAATTAGAATTTTTCCTTATAAATTACTAACAAATGTATGAATAGTTTCACGGTAAAAGCATTAGATCCTCATCTAAAGAAATTATGTCTTAGGAAAATTAAGAACAACAAATATCTCACTCAAGATATATCTTGAGAATGCCCTCAAAATGAAGTTACCTTATCTAGAACTCGTGTCAATTAACAATATAATTTAAATAAAACAACCATAATTTTAGACATAATCAAGCACAAAAACTCAACCAAGAGAGAACATGAAAAATGCACACGTAGCAAAAATTACAAACTGATCAATTTCAAAAGGACTTACCTCAGTAACTTTTTCAGTTACAATTCTGAATGATCTTAATGAATAATCTGTAGTAAGCAATCCAGCAATCTGCAAAGGCCATCCCAAATGCTTACCTCCTCTGCATTGATTCATACAACAAGCATCGTGAATTCAGCAACAAATCATCATAAGATCCATGTTGTGATCCAACTAAGGATGCTCATAAACTTATCTAATATTATAAGAAATTCCTCATATTAGCTAAAAAAATTCTTGTTCATGATAACCAAAATTCAGCCAAATCATATACAAATAAGACTTAACTTCAAAGTTCACAAAATTAGGCACAGAAGATCTACTACACAACAAAACTTCAATCAAAAACATATGCAAAAAAATACTTAATTCTTCAATTTCGTTAACTAACCTGATTAATGTTCCACATAGAATTAGCAGCATTGCAGCTTGAAACCTCTTTTCCCACAAACCCTTCCAATTTATTCTTCAAGAACAGGAACCTCCCATTCAGATCCTCCTGAACCCATGAAAAAGATGTTGAGAATAACTGGTGTTATTTGATTGGCCAATAATGCTTAGCACAGTGAAAGTTAAACCAATAATGCTTAGCACACCGAAAGCTATACCTTATTCAAAATGAAATAACTAGATTTTTTCATTATAAATTACTAACAAATGCAAGACTAGTTTAACGGTAAAAGCATTAGACCCTCATCTTGAGAAATTATGTCATAGAAAAATTAAGAGCAACAAATATCTCACTAAAGATACATCTTGAGAATGCCCTCAAAATGAAGTTACATTTCTAGAACTGGTGTCAATTCACAATATAATTTCAATAAAATAACCATAACTTTAGACAGAATCAAGCACAAAAACTCAACAAGGAAAAGGACATGGAAAATGCACAGGTAGCATAAATTACAAACTGATTAATTTCAAAAGGACTTAACTCATTAACTTTTTAAGTTACAATGCTGAATGATTTTGATGAATAATCTTTAGTAAGCAATCCAGCTAATGGCCATCCCAAATGCTTACCTCCTCTGCATTGATTCATACAACAAGCAACGTGAATTCAACAACAAATCATCCTAATATCCATGTTGTGATCCAACTAAGAATGCTCAAAAACTCATCTAATATTATAAGAAATTCTTCAAATTAGACAAAAAAATTATTGTACATGATAACCAAAATTCAGCCAAATCATATACAAATAAGACCTAACTTCAAAGTATACAAAATTAGGCATAGAAGATCTGCTACAGCACAAAAGTTCAATCAAAAACATATGCAAAAAAATACTTAATTCTACAATTTCGGTAACTAGCCTGATTAATGTTCCACACAGAATTAGCAGCATTGCAGCTTGAAACATCTTTTCCCACAAACCCTTCCAATTCATTCTTCAAGAACAGAAACCTCCCATTCAGATCCTCATGAACCCATGAAAATGATGTTGAGAAAAACTGGTGTTATTTGGTTGGCCAATAATGTTTAGCACATTGAAAGTTATACCAATAATGCTTAGCACACTGAAAGCTACATCTTATTCAAAATGAAATAACTAGATTTTTTCCTTATAAATTACTAACAAATACAAGACTAGTTTAACGGTAAAAGCAATAGATCCTCATCTAGAGAAATTATGTCATGGGAAAATTACGAGCAACAAATATCTCACTCAAGATACATTTTGAGAATGCCCTCAAAATGAAGTTACCTTTTCAAGAACTCGTGTAAATTCACAATATAAATTCAATAAAACAACCATAACATTAGACAGAATCGAGCACAAAATCTCAACCAAGAGGATATTGAAAATGCACAGGTAGCATAAATTACGAACTGATCGATTTCAAAAGGACTTACCTCACTAACTTTTCCGCCATAATCTTCGAATGATCTTGATGAATAATCTGTAGTAAGCAATCCAGCAGTCTGCAATGGCCATCCCAAATGCTTACCTTCTCTGCATTGATTCACACAACAAGCATCGTGAATTCGGCAACAAATCATCCTAAGATCCATGTTGTGATCCAACTAAGAATGCTCAGAAACTCATCAAATATTATAAAAATTCCTTAAATTAGACAAAAAAATTCTTGTAAATGATAACCAAAATTAAGCCAAATCATATACAAATAAGACCAAACTTCAAATATCACAAAATTAGGCAAAGAGTATCTACTATACAACAAAACTTTAGTAAAAAACATATGCAAAAAAATATTTAATTCTTCAATTTCGGTAACTAACCTGATTAATGTTCCACATGAATTAAGAAGATTGCAACTTGAAACCTCTATTCCCCCAAACCCTTACAATTCATTCTTCAAGAACAGGAACCTCCCATTCAAATCCTCATGAACCCATGAAAAAGATGTTGAGAAAATTTGGTGTTATTGGTTGGCCAATAATGCTTAGCTCAGTGAAAGCTAAACAAATAATGCTTAGCACACTGAAAGCTACAACTTATACAAAATGAAATAACTAGATTTTTTCATTATAAATTACTAACAAATACAAGACTAGTTTAACGGTAAAAGCATTAGATCCTCATTTAGAGAAATTATGTCATAGGAAAATCAAGAGCAAAGAATATCTCACTCAATATACATCTTGAGAATGCCTCAAAATGAAGTTACATTTTCTAGAACTCGATCAATTCACAATATAATTTCAATAAAACAACCATGACTTTAGATGTAATCAAGCACAAAACTCAACCAAGAAAAGGACATGGAAAATGCGGGAAGCATAAATTACAAACCGATTAATTTCAAAATTACTTAACTCAAGAATCGCTTTTCGATTTATGTCGAATGATCTAGTGCGCAATGGCCATCCCAAATGCTTACCTCCTCTCGCATTGATTCATACAACAAGCACCGTGAATTCAAAGAACAAATCATCCTAAGATCCATGTTCGATCCAACTAAGAATGCTCGTAAACTCATCTAATATTATAAGAAATTCCACAAATTAGACAAAAAATTCTTGTTTATGATAACCAAAATTCAGCCAAATCATATACAAATAAGACATAACTTCAATGTTCACAAAATTAGGCACATAAGATCTACTACACAACAAAAATTCAGTCAAAAACATATGCAAAAAAATACTTAATTCTTCAAATTCGGTAACTAACCTGATTAGTGTTCCACACAGAATTAGCAGCATTGCAGTTTTCAATCAAACCCTTCCAATTCATTCTTCAAGAACAGGAACCTCCCATTCAGATTCTCATGAACCCATGAAAAAGATGTTGAGAATAACTGGTGTTATTTGGTTGGCCAATAATGCTTAGCACACTGAAAACTACACCTTATTCAAAAAGAAATAATTAGAATTTTTCCTTATAAATTACTAACAAATGTAAGAATAGTTTCACGGTAAAAGCATTAGATCCTCATCTAGAGAAATTATGTCTTAGGAAAATTAAGAACAACAAATATCTCACTCAAGATATATCTTGAGAATGCCCTCAAAATGAAGTTACCTTATCTAGAACTCGTGTCAATTAACAATATAATTTAAATAAAACAACCATAACTTTAGACATAATCAAGCACAAAAACTCAACCAAGAAGAGAACATGAAAAATGCACAGGTAGCAAAAATTACAAACTGATCAATTTCAAAAGGACTTACCTCAGTAACTTTTTCAGTTACAATTCTGAATGATCTTAATGAATAATCTGTAGTAAGCAATCCAGCAATCTGCAAAGGCCATCCCAAATGCTTACCTCCTCTGCATTGATTCATACAACAAGCACCGTGAATTCAGCAACAAATCATCGTAAGATCCATGTTGTGAGCCAACTAAGGATGCTCATAAACTAATCTAATATAATAAGAAATTCTCAAATTAGCTAAAAAATTTTGTACATGATAACCAAAATTCACCAAATCATATACAAATAAGACCTAACTTCAAAGTTCACAAAATTAGACACAGAAGATCTACTACATAACAAAACTTCAATAAAAAACATATGCAAAAAAATACTTAATTCTTCAATTTCGGTAACTAACCAGATTAATGTTCCACATAGAATTAGCAGCATTGCAGCTTGAAACCTCTTTTCCCACAAACCCTTCCAATTTATTCTTCAAGAACATGAACCTCCCATTCAGATCCTCATGAACCCATGAAAAAGATGTTGAGAATAACTGGTGTTATTTGGTTGGCCAATAATGCTTAGCATAGTGAAAGTTAAACCAATAATGCTTAGCACACCGAAAGCTATACCTTATTCAAAATGAAATAACTAGATTTTTTCATTATAAATTATTAACAAATGCAAGACTAGTTTAACGGTAAAAGCATTAGACCCTCATCTAGAGAAATTATGTCATAGAAAAATTAAGAGCAACAAATATCTCACTCAAGATACATCTTGAGAATGCCATCAAAATGAAGTTACTTTTCTAGAACTCGGGTCAATTCACAATATAATTTCAATAAAATAACCATAACTTTAGACAGAATCAAGCACAAAAACTCAACAAAGAAAAGGACATGGAAAATGCACAGGTAGCATAAATTACAAACTGATCAATTTCAAAAGGACTTAACTCGTTAACTTTTTCAGTTACAATGCTGAATGATCTTGATGAATAATCTTTAGTAAGCAATCCAGCAGTGTGTAATGGCCATCCCAAATGCTTACCTCCTCTGCATTGATTCATACAACAAGCAACGCGAATTCAACAACAAATCATCCTAATATCCATGTTGTGATCCAACTAAGAATACTCAAAAACTCATCTAATATTATAAGAAATTCTTCAAATTAGACAAAAAAATTATTGTACATGATAACCAAAATTCAGCCAAATCATATACAAATAACACCTAACTTCAAAGTTCACAAAATTAGGCACAGAAGATCTGCTACAGCACAAAAGTTCAGTAAAAAACATATGCAAAAAAATACTTAATTCTACAATTTCGGAAACTAACCTGATTATTGTTCCACACAGAATTAGCAGCATTGCAGCTTGAAACCTCTTTTCCCACAAACCCTTCCAATTCATTCTTCAAGAACAGAAACCTCCCATTCAGATCCTCATGAACCCATGAAAATGATGTTGAGAAAAACTGGTGTTATTTGGTTGGCCAATA
Source organism: Salvia rosmarinus (assembly GCA_036937905.1). Classification (NCBI taxonomy): domain Eukaryota; kingdom Viridiplantae; phylum Streptophyta; class Magnoliopsida; order Lamiales; family Lamiaceae; genus Salvia; species Salvia rosmarinus. The sequence continues at coordinate 42,991,756 of CM072822.1, read as the reverse complement.
ATGCTTAGCACAGTGAAAGCTATACCAATAATGCTTAGCACACTGAAAGCTACACCTTATTCAAAATGAAATAACTAGATTTTTTCCTTATAAATTACTAACAAATACAAGACTAGTTTAACGGTAAAAGCAATAGATCCTCATCTAGAGAAATTATGTCATAGGAAAATTACGAGCAGCAAATATCTCACTCAAGATACATTTTGAGAATGCCCTCAAAATGAAGTTACCTTTTCAAGAACTCGTGTCAATTCACAATATAAATTCAATAAAACAACCATAACTTTAGACAGAATCGAGCACAAAATCTCAACCAAGAGGATATTGAAAATGCACAGGTAGCATAAATTACGAACTGATCGATTTCAAAAGGACTTACCTCACTAACTTTTCCAGTTACAATGCTGAATGATCTTGATGAATAATCTGTAGTAAGCAATCCAGCAGTCTGCAATGGCCATCCCAAATGCTTACCTTCTCTGCATTGATTCACACAACAAGCATCGTGAATTCGGCAACAAATCATCCTAAGATCCATGTTGTGATCCAACTAAGAATGCTCAGAAACTCATCAAATATTATAAAAATTCCTTAAATTAGACAAAAAAATTCTTGTAAATGATAACCAAAATTCAGCCAAATCATATACAAATAAGACCTAACTTCAAATATCACAAAATTAGGCAAAGAGGATCTACTACACAACAAAACTTTAGTCAAAAATATATGCAAAAAAATATTTAATTCTTCAATTTCGGTAACTAACCTGATTAATGTTCCACACAAAATTAGCAGCATTGCAGCTTGAAACCTCTATTCCCACAAACCCTTCCAATTCATTCTTCAAGAACAGGAACCTCCCATTCAGATCCTCATGAACCCATGAAAAAGATATTGAGAAAATTTGGTGTTATTTGGTTGGCCAATAATGCTTAGCTCAGTGAAAGCTAAACAAATAATGCTTAGCACACTGAAAGCTACAACTTATACAAAATGAAATAACTAGATTTTTTCATTATAAATTACTAACAAATACAAGACTGGTTTAACGGTAAAAGCATTAGATCCTCATTTAGAGAAATTATGTCATAGGAAAATCAAGAGCAGCAAATATCTCACTCAATATACATCTTGAGAATGCCCTCAAAATGAAGTTACCTTTTCTAGAACTCGTATCAATTCACAATATAATTTCAATAAAACAACCATAACTTTAGACAGAATCAAGCACAAAAACTCAACCAAGAAAAGGACATGGAAAATGCACAGGAAGCATAAATTACAAACTGATTAATTTCAAAATTACTTAACTCAGTAACTTTTCGAGCACGATGATGAATGATCTTGATGAATGATAGTAAGCAATCCAAAGATGCAGCAATGGCCATCCCAAATGCTTACCTCCTCTGCGATTGATTCATATAACAAGCACCGTGAATTCAAAGAACAAATCATCCTAAGATCCATGTTGTGATCCAACTAAGAATGCTCAGAAACTCATCTAATATTATAAGAAATTCCACAAATTAGAAAAAAATTCTTGTTAATGATAACCAAAATTCAGCCAAATCATATACAAATAAGACCTAACTTCAAAATTCACAAAATTAGGCACATAAGATCTAATACACAACAAAACTTCAGTCAAAAACATATGCAAAAAAATACTTAATTCTTCAATTTCGGAAACTAACCCGATTAATGTTCCACACAGAATTAGCAGCATTGCAGTTTTCCATCAAACCCTTCCAATTCATTCTTCAAGAACAGGAACCTCCCATTCAGATACTCATGAACCCATGAAAAAGATGTTGAGAAATAATGCTTAGCACAATGAAAGCTAAACAAATAATGCTTAGCACACTGAAAGCAACACCTTATTCCAAAAGAAATAATTTGAATTTTTCCTTATAAATTACTAACAAATGTAAGAATAGTTTCACGGTAAAAGCATTAGATCCTCATCTAGAGAAATTATGTCTTAGGAAAATTAAGAACAGCAAATATCTCACTCAAGATATATCTATCAAAACGAAGTTACCTTATCTAGAACTCGTGTCAATTAACAATATAATTTAAATAAAACAACCATAATTTTAGACATAATCAAGCACAAAACTCAACCAGAGAGAACATGAAAATGCACACGTAGCATAAATTACAACCGATAAATTTCAAAAGGACTTACCTCACTAACTTTTTCGCCATAATTGAATGATCTTGATGAATAATATGTAGTAAGCAATCCAAAGAATCAGAATGGCCATCCCAAATGCTTACCTCCTTTGCATTGATTCATACAACAAGCATCGTGAATTCAAACAACAAATCATCCTAAGATCCATGTTGTGATCCAACTAAGAATGCTCATAAACTCATCTAATATTATAAGAAATTCTCAAATTAGCTAAAAAATTATTGTACATGATAACCAAAATTCATCCAAATCATATACAAATAAGACCTAACTTCAAAGTTCACAAAATTAGGCACAGAAGATCTGCTACACAACAAAAGTTCAGTAAAAAACATATGCAAAAAAATACTTAATTCTACAATATCGGTAACTAACCTGATTAATGTTCCACACAGAATTAGCAGCATTGCAGCTTGAAACCTTTTTTCCCACAAACCCTTCCAATTCATTCTTCAAGAACAGAAACCACCCATTCAGATCCTCATGAACCCATGAAAATGATGTTGAGAAAAACTGATGTTATTTGGTTGGCCAATAATGCTTAGCACAGTGAAAGTTATACCAATAATGCTTAGCATACTGAAAGCTACACCTTATTCAAAATGAAATAACTAGATTTTTTCCTTATAAATTACTAACAAATACAAGACTAGTTTAACGGTAAAAGCATTAGATCCTCATCTAGAGAAATTATGTCATAGGAAAATTAAGAGCAGCAAATATCTCACTCAAGATACATTTTGAGAATGCCCTCAAAATGAAGTTACCTTTTCTAGAACTCGTGTCAATTCACAATATAATTTCAATAAAACAACCACAACTTTAGACAGAATCGAGCACAAAAACTCAACCAAGAGAATATGGAAAATGCACAGGTAGCATAAATTACGAACTGATCGATTTCAAAAGGACTTAACTCACTAACTTTTCCAGTTACAATGCTAAATGATCTTGATGAATAATCTGTAGTAAGCAATCCAGCAGTCTGCAATGGCCATCCCAAATGCTTACCTCCTCTGCATTGATTCATACAACAAGCATCGTGAATTCAGCAACAAATCATCCTAAGATCCATGTTGTGATCCAATTAAGAATGCTGAGAAACTCATCAAATATTATAAGAAATTCCTCAAATTTGACAAAAATTCTTCTAAATGATAACCAAAATTCAGCCAAATCATATACAAATAAGACGTAACTTCAAAGTTCACAAAATTAGGCACGGAAGATATACTACATAATAAAACTTCAGTCAAAAACATATACAAAAAAAATACTTAATTCTTCAATTTCGGTAACTAACCTGATTAATGTTCCACACAGAATTGGCATACACACCCTTCCAATTCATTCTTCAAGAACAGGAACCTCCCATTCAGATATTCATGAACCCATGAAAAAGATGTTGATAAAAACGGTTTTATTTGGTTGTCCAATAATGCTTAGGACACTGAAAGCTAAACCTTTTCCAAAATTAAATAACTAGAAGCATTAGATCCTCATCTAGGGAAATTATGTCATAGGAAAATTAAGAGCAGCAAATATCTCACTCAAGATACATTTTGAGAATGCCCTCAAAATGAAGTTACTTTTCTAGAACTCGTGTCAATTCACAATATAATTTCAATAAAACAACCATAACTTTAGACAGAATCAAGCACAAAAACTCAACCAAGAAAATGACAAGGAAAATGCACAGGTAGCATAAATTACAAACTGATCAATTTCAAAACGACTTAACTCAGTGACTTTTTCGCCATAATGTCGAATGATCTTGATGAATAACTGATATGAAGCGAAAGGGTGAGAACAGGAAGGCCCTCGATCGTATCAAAGGAGGAAGAAGCGTGAGGATCGGATTGAGTCCACATACGCTGGTCGTGTAATTAGTGTAAATATTGTAAATAGTGTGCATCTTGTAAATAGAATAAAGGGCGGTTATGATGCTTTTGCAGTGAGGTCGGTTATTATTATTTTCCTTGGGAAGTATAAATAGTTTAGAGGTAGTTATTTTAGGGGTTCCAGATTGTATTCGTAAAAGCCAGGGGCTTGGCGGCACCACCGATCAATAAAGCGGATTCTCGCATTTGTTTTCTTCAATTCGCTTTGTGTTTATAATAATTGGTCCGACCTGCCGGATCCCGCCCTCACGTGAAGATGACGAGATCGCAAGCGGAAAGGATGGAAGCGGAAAAAGAGCGCGAGAAATTCGAGAGGATCGAAGCGATGGAAGAAAGTCCGAGACACCATCGCTACCTCACCGAATTATCGATCGCCATCAAAACTAAGTCGGCATCTCATCCGCTGGAGGAGGTCCAACAACGACGACGGAAATCACTCGGAGGAAGGTAGCGACACGGCGAGAACCACGACTGTGGAAGGAACAAAGGGTTTCAGAATCGCCGCCGTCGACGGAACGGACCCCATCGGTTGGTTAGCCCACGCCAACCAACAGCTCGAGATAGCCGAATCGCGACGGAATCACGAGTTGCGGCGGTGGTGGCAATGGAGGACCGGCTTTGTATTCGATGACTTGGCTGCGTTCTCGTAAGCCCTCCCTCACATGGAAAGAATTTTTGGAAGCATTGGTATCTCGATTCGATACTGCTTCTGGGGACGATTCGAGATTGGTCGATATTAAACAAACTAAGGGAGTCGATGATTACGCCAATTTGTTTGTTCAACTCGCAAGTCAAGTACCGCTTAATCGACGCCATTATCTCGGCTACTTCATGAAGCGGTCTTAAGGATCCAATACGATGATTTCTACGCCTATTCAGCCGATCGAATCGAATCGGCGATGGAATTAGCGCGTGACGTAGAAGATAATTTGGCTATCCGCGAGGAGGACGACAAATTGAATTGAATAATTCAACGCCAAGGGAAGCTACCGAGTCGAAGCGACATGTTGGCTCGACCGGCCTTGCAGGGCCGAGTCGAATTTCACTAGTAGTAACTCACGTCCGGGAGAAATCTTCTATGTCAAGGGCGGAAGTTGATGCAGCCTCCACGACGACCTCGCTTTACAAAGCTCTTCGCAAGAATTGGCGGAATTAAAGGCTAAGGGTCAGTGCTTGGGTGTCGAAGTTTTATTCTCCGGGCACGAGTGTCCCTCAAACGCTATGCAGTGATGATCGCGAAGAAGGAGAAGGTGGACTGCGCAGAAGATGAATTTTATCACCAACGGACTCGAGGAGATTGAACGAGGAGCATGAAGAGTCCCGCGAAGAGACGCTGAGTTGCCGTTATATTCGATGGCGGGCATTGATACCGCCGGACTATGCGCCGCACGCAAGGTTGGGAGAACACACTATCATAGTTCTTATAGATAGCGAGCAAGCCACAATTTTATATCGAGGGCGCCGTGGACCGGCCGCAACTACACCGATCGAGAGGAGCGATTCGCGTTCTCTTCGAAACGGTTTACGCCAAGAAGTCGGAGGTGCATGCCGGAAAATTGAGGTAACATTGGTGATGTCGGCCCTATCGATTTCTTTGTGTTTTCATTGGGTGGTGTAGATATGATCTTGGGTATGATACGGCTTTCGACTGGGAGAAGTGAAGACTACTACGACAAAATGTTAATGAAGTTCGAAGGGCGGTCATTGCGATCGAGTCATGGGCGATCCTCAAATTGTCGGGACCTACCGGTTTGAAATCATTAATCAACTCGCGATGCACAAGTGTGGGCGATAGTACCGAAAAGAAAAGGCGACGCTGACATACACGAGCAAGAAGGGCAAGAAGAAGTTGCAACAATTTCACAAAGTATTTGGGGACCAAATCCTTACCACCGAAAGCGAGTGACAAACCATCGCATTACTGAAGATGGTATCGACCAGTTTCAGGCGACCATATCGATACGGGCATCACCGTAGGACGAGATTGAACGATTGGTGAAGGATATGTTATCGGGATTATAAGACCGAGTTCTAGCGCTTCTCAAGCCCAAGATTGTTGGTTAAAAGAAAGACGGAGTTGGCGATTTCGTGTCGATTATCGAGAATTAAATAAGGTGACGGCACCGGATAAATACCCCATTCGTTGATTCAAGAGATGCTCGACGAGTCGGTCGGGCGGTCGCTTTCTCCAAGATTGATCTTCGATCCGGATATCACCAAATCGTAGTTGCGTACCGCGGACGTGTCCAAACCGCATTCGAACTCACGGTGGTCACTATGAATTCTTGGTCATGCCTTCGCCTCACGAATGCACCCGCGACTTTCCAATCCACCATGAACGACGTGTTCAGCCCTATTTGCGGAAGTTTGTGTTAGTATTCTTCGACGACATACTCGCTCTACTGTACCGTTCGTGGGAGCAAGATCGAGTGCACTTGGGAATAAAGGCTTCGATTTTACAAGAAAATCGCCTAGCAAATCGCAAGAAGTGTACATTCTGGCCGCTTGTAAGTTGAATACTGGGTCACATAATTTCGCCGACGGAGTAGCAATGGATCCGGATAAAATTGCGTCGCTAGAGTGGCCGAGACCGCCGAGTATACGCGAGGTACGTGGATTCTTGGTTCGTTGGGTACTACCACCGCTTTGTCCGGAGTATGGCTTGATTGCGAGGCCATTAACGATGTTATTAAAAAGACGCTCCCAAAGGCTTTGAGTGGATCGCTAAAGCGGAAGAGGCCTTCGTCACTTGAAGAGGGTTTCACGGAGGCACCGGTCTTGGCATTGCCCCAATTTAATCGACCTTTGTTATCGAACGCGATGCTTCCGAAACGGGCATAGGGCGATTAATGCGGGGAAATACGACCGATCGCTTATTTCAAGAAATCTTGGTCGATCGTACCTTGACAAAATCAACGTATGAACGGAAATGATGGGCCTCGCTTAGCCGCTCTGGAAGGAAGTTTGTGGTGCGAACCGATCACCAAGCTTGAAGCATTTGCTATATCAAAAGATTGTTACCCCGCGCAAAGAAGTTCGATTGCTAAGTTGATGGGATACGACTTTGATATCGAGTATAAACCGAATTTCTAATGTCGCGGGACGCCTTCTCGCGACGGACGGTGATGCCGAGTTGTCGGCGTTAAGTAAGGCGGAGTGGACGGGCTTCGAGGGATCGAGAGCGAGCAACGGAGTGACGAGTATCTCAAGGCCATCATCGAATCAATTCAGCGGCACGGACAAGACGCGGGTTTTCGCCATGGAACGAAATTATTCTTTCACGATCGCATCGCCACCGCAAAGATCGCGATGGATTCCGAACTCTTCACGAGTTCCATGATACCCCGTCTGGGGACACGCAGGGTATTGCGAACATATCGACGGATCGCACCAACGCTTATCGAAAGGTATGTTCCGCATGTTAAAGAATATGTTGCTAAATGTTTGATTTGTCAAAGATGAAATACGAGGCGATGTCGCCGCCGGCTACTACGTACCGCCGCTTATTCCGCAACAAGTTTGGGAAGACATTTCTATGGATTTCATCACGTGCTTGCCTAAGTCGGGCGGATTTTCCGTGATATTGGTGGTGGTTGATAGCTATCAAAGTATGCTCATTTCTTATCATTAAAGCCTCCGATCATCGCCGCCGGTGGCGGAAATCTTCATGAAGGAAGTGGTCCGCTTGCATGGAATTCCCAAATCCATTGTTAGCGATCGTGATTCCATGTTCGTAAGTGCTTTTGGAGAAAATTATTTGAGCAGATCCAAGACTGCCTCAAGTTCTCTAATACCTACCATCCGGAAACGGATGGTCAAACGGAGGCGATTTAATCGGGTGTTGGAGACGCATCTGCTGTTTCACTAGCGAGCAGCCCAAGCAATGGGTGAGATGGTTGGCATGGGCGTAACTCGGTAAAATACTTCATACCAAACCGCGCGCGAACGACTCCTTCGAGGTGGTATATGGTCGGCGGCCCAACTCTTCGCCGCTTTCGCGGGGGTGTAATGTACGGCGTGGTCAAACCTCGCCACCGAGATGAAGTTTTGCAGCGGCTTCGGGAAATCTAACGCAAGCGCAGCAGAGACGAGCATTCGTGCCAACAAGCACCGCCGAGACGTAGAGTTTATGGTTGGTGATAAGGTGTTTCAAGGTCCGACCGTTTCGCGCACTCGCTATGGACGGTAAGGAACATAAGTCGTCGGCTAAGTTTTACGGGCCTTCAAGTTCTTGCTCGGGTGGGAAAAAGAGCATACAAGCTGCGTCTTCAGAAGGCGCAAGGTACATCCGTGTTTCATATCTCTCAACTAAAGAAGGTGGTGGGAATCATGAAGTTACAATGAATTTTCGAATCTATAGAATTGTCGGTCTTGCCAATGCTCGAGCTAGAACAAATCTTGGCATCGCATGGTGATTCCAATGTGAACGTGAAGTTGAGCAACTATTGGCGAAATGGAAAGCGAGGGTGAAGATGATGCTACTGGATCGACTTGCAACATTTTACGGGCATTTCAGATTTTGACCTCGAGCACAAGGTCGATTCTATGGGATGGAATTGATATGAAGCGAAAAGGCGAGAACAGCAAGGCCCTCGATCGTGTATCGAAAGGAGGAAGAAGCGTGAGGATCGGATTGAGTCCACATACGTGGGCGTGTAATTAGTGTAAATATTGTAAATAGTGTGCATCTTGTAAATAGAATAAAGGCGGTTATGATGCGCCTATCAGTGAGGTCGGTTATTATTATTTTCCTTGGGGAAGTATAAATAGTTTAGGAGGTAGTTATTTTGGGGTTCCAGTTGTATTCTAAAAGCCCTGGGGCTTGGGGCACATGCCGATCAATAAAGGATTCTGCATTTGTTTTCTTCAATTACATTTGTGTTTATAATATAATCATTAGTAAGCAATCCAAAGTGATCCGCAATGGCCATCACAATTGCTTACCTCCTCTACATTGATTCATACAACAAGCATCGTGAATTCAGCAACAAATCATCATCATCCTAAGATCCATGTTGTGATCCAACTAAGAATGTTCAGAAACTCATCAAATATTATAAGAAATTCCTCAAATTAGACAAAAAAATTCTTGTAAATGATAACCAAAATTTAGCCAACTCATATACAAATAAGACCTAACTTCAAAGATCACAAAATTAGGCAAAGAAGATCTACTACACAACAAAACTTCAGTAAAAAACATATGCAAAAAAATACTTAATTCTTCAATTTCGGTAACTAACCTGATTAATGTTCCACACAGAATTAGTAGCATTGCAGCTTGAAACCTCTTTTCCCACAAACCCTTCAAATTCATTCTTCAAGAACAGGAACCTCCCATTCAGATCCTCATGAACCCATGAAAAGATGTTGAGAAAATTATGTGTTATTTGGTTGGCCAATAATACTTAGCACAGTGAAAGCTAAACAAATAATGCTTAGCACACTGAAAGTTACACCTTATTCAAAATGAAATAACTAGATTTTTTCCTTATAAATTACTAACAAATGCAAGACTACTTTAACGGTAAAAGCATTCGATCCTCATCTAGGGAAATCATGTCATAGGAAAATTAAGAGCAGCAAATATCTCACTCAAGATATATCTTGAGAATGCCCTCAAAATGAAGTTACATTTTCTAGAACTCGTGTCAATTCACAATATAATTTCAATAAAACAACCATAACTTTAGACAGAATCAAGCACATAAACTCAACCAAGAAGAGGACATGAAAAATGCACAGGTAGCATAAATTACAAACTGGTCAATTTCAAAAGGACTTACCTCAGTAACTTTTCCAGTTACAATGCTCAATGATCTTGATGAATAATTTGTAGTAAGCAATCCAGCAGTCTGCAATGGCCATCCCAAATGCCCTCAAAATGAAGTTACCTTTTCTAAACTCGTGTCAATTCACAATATAATTTCAATAAAACATTCATAACTTTAGAAAGAATCAAGCACAAAAACTCAACCAAGAAGAGGACATGGAAAATGCACAGGTAGCATAAATTACAAACTGATCAATTTCAAAAGGACTTACCTAAGTAACTTTTCCAGTTACGATGCTGACTGATCTTGATTAATAATATGTAGTAAGCAATCCAACAGTCTGCAATAGCCATCCAAAATGCTTACCTCCTCCACATTGATTCATACAACAAGCACCGTGAATTCAGCAACAAATCATCCATATCCATGTTGTGATCCAACTAAGAATGCTCAGAAACACATCTAATATTATAAGAAATTCCTCAAATTCGACAAAAAATTTCTTGTACATGATAACCAAAATTCAGCCAAATCATATACAATTAAGACCTAACTTCAAAGTTCACAAAATTAGGCACGGAAGATCTACTACACAACAAAACTTCAGTAAAAAACATATGCAAAAAAATACTTAATTCTTCAATTTCGGTAACTAACCTGATTAATGTTCCACACAGAATTAGCATACACACCCTTCCAATTCATTCTTCAAGAACAGGAACCTCCCATTCAGATACTCATGAACCCATTAAAAAGATGTTGATAAAAACTGGTGTTATTTGGTTGTCAATAATACTTAGCACACTGAAAGCTAAACATTTTCCAAAATTAAATAACTAGATTTTTTCCTTATAAATTACTAACAAATACCAGACTAGTTTAACCTTAAAAGCATTAGATGCTCATCTAGGGAAATTATGTCATAGGAAAATTAAGAGCTAACAAATATCTCACACAAGATATATCTTGAAAATGTCCTCAAAATGAAGTTACCTTTTCTGGAACTCGTGTCAATTCAAAATATCATTTCAATATGTTCAACCTAAAGTTGCACCTCTAGGTTCTCACAATAGTATAAGGCCTATGTAATGTGATAAGGTCAAACCAAGTCGTATCTTTCAAGGAAGACTTAGTAGGGCTTAAGATGTTACGATCAAGCGATAAATCTAAATCATAAACTTGTTTGGGAGATGGTATTGGAATAAAATAGACTGTAAATTAAAGCAATGGAAAACTCAAACCAAGAGCTGTAGCAATTCAGTTGCAAAAGAGTAATTAAAGAATGTGAGGATAACTATGGCATTAGGTTGTTCGCCTTGATTAATTAATTAATGTTTGCTTAAGAAATTTACCTACTCATGCAATCCTCTAACCTTCAATTTAAACCCTCGACTTTCGTCCCTGTTGATTAAACTTAAATTATAAAATTCCACGAACAAATAAATTATTAGAGTACTCGTTTTCGGTACAACCTAACCCAATTGATTTGTACAGATGCAACGTGTCAATCTCTCGATCTCACCCGAAGCATAAACAATTAAATGATGATCAATCACTCAAAAGCAAACCAATATCAATGTCGTTGATGAATCTCTTCAAGGAAATGTTCTTGAATCACAAAGTGCAAAAAAAAAATGGAAAACTTGGAAGAGAGAATTAGGCGAGGAAGACGAGAATTATGAATAAAATGTTAGGGCTCACGCGTGTTTTAAATATATATATAGCCGTCGAAAATTCAAGACAATACGGACGCCAAGGCTTCAAACAGGCTAAAACGCTTGCCCATCGCCAGACGCAACCCAGCACCGGACGCGGGCATTCACTGGACTACAAACTTTGCATGCCCAAAGTCGGACGCAACGAAGCGCCGGACGCGGACGCTCTCTGGACTTGTTCATATCGAGCGCCCAGCGCCGGACGCAATGAAGCGCCGGAGGCGGGCGCTCTTTGGACAATGTGCATGTCGAGCGCACCCAGCGCCGGCTACACCGAGTCCGGCGCTGGGTCGCGCTTTTTGTCCTCATTTTATTTAAACACGCTCTAATCTCTGCACAAACCGAAACCTAACATGATTCGATAAAGATATTAAAAAATAAAAGAATAGGAACCAAGTTAGCAAAATAACTAAAGAAAAAACATAACAAAAATATGCAAAACAAGTCCCCCACACTTAACTCTTAGCTTGTCTTCAAGAAAATTTTAGTTTCTTGATTCTTTTCTTGAAAAGAATGGCACACATCGAACCATTACTTCAAGTTGAATCGATCACATATTCACAACCACTCAATGCATTTTAATAATATAATTCTCAATCTGATGATTCTCGTTTGCCAATCGAATATGTGACTTATTATAGAATAGTTATGCTTCGACTCAAATATGCTTTCAGAAATCAACATACAACTTACATGGTTCCCTTTTATGTAAGACATCCCAATGACAAGAATAAATAAAGCATGTGGAACTTAAAACATATTATACGACAATAATCGTTAGGTGTAGCCTTCAAGTTATAAACTTGAGTATCCTAACGTAGTTTCGTATAACTATAACTTAGAGTCTCCATTCGAGAGAGACAACACAAGCAAGAGGGGTAGAGCCCCTTATTCCACTTCAAACCCACTTACATGGTTCCCTTTTATGTAAGACATCCCAATGACAAGAATAAATAAAGCATGTGGAACTTAAAGCAGATTATAGGACAATAATCGTTAGGTGTAGCCTTCAAGTTATAAACTTGAGTATCCTAACGTAGTTACCTATACCCATAACTTAGAGTTTCCATTCGAGAGACAACATAAGCAAGAGGGGTAGAGCCCCTTATTCCACTTCAAGCCCACTTACATGGTTCCCTTTTATGTAAGATATCCAAATGACAAGAATAAATAAAGCATGTGGAACTTAAAGCAGATTATAGGACAATAATCGCTAGGTGTAGCCTTCAAGTTATAAACTTGAGTATCCTAACGTAGTTTCCTATACCCATAACTTAGAGTCTCCATTCGAGAGACAACACAAGCAAGAGGGGTAGAGCCCCTTATTCCACTTCAAACCCACTTACATGATTCCCTTTTATGTAAGACATCCCAATGACAAGAATAAATAAAGCATGTGGAACTTAAAGCGCATTATGGGACAATAATCGTTAGGTGTAGCCTTCAAGTTATAAACTTGAGTATCTAACGTAGTTTCCTATACCCATAACTTAGAGTCTCCATTCGAGAGACAACACAAGCAAGAGGGGTAGAGCCCCTTATTCCACTTCAAGCCCACTTACATGGTTCCCTTTTATGTAAGACATCCCAATGACAAGAATAAATAAAGCATGTGGAACTTAAAGCAGATTATAGGACAATAATCGTTAGGTGTAGCCTTGAGTTATAAACTTGAGTATCTAACGTAGTTTCCTATACCCATAACTTAGAGTCTCCATTCGAGAGACAACCTGAGCAAGAGGGTAGAGCCCCTTATTCCACTTCAAGCCCACTTACATGGTTCCTTTTATGTAAGACATCCCAATGACAAGAATAAATAAAGCATGTGGAACTTAAAGCAGATTATAGGACAATAATCGTTAGGTGTAGCCTTCAAGTTATAAACTTGAGTATCCTAACGTAGTTTCCTATACCCATAACTTAGAGTCTCCATTCGAGAGACAACACAAGCAAGAGGGGTAGAGCCCCTTATTCCACTTCAAGCCCACTTACATGGTTCCATTTTATGTAAGACATCCAAATTACAAGAATAAATAAAGCATGTGGAACTTAAAGCAGATTATAGGACAATAATCGTTGGGTGTAGCCTTGAGTTATAAACTTGAGTATCTAACGTAGTTACCTATACCCATAACTTATAGTCTCCATTCGAGAGACAACATAAGCAAGAGGGTAGAGCCCTTATTCCACTTCAAGCCCCACTTACATGGTTCCCTTTATGTAAGACATCGATGACAAGAATAAATAAAGCATGTGGAACTTAAAGCAAATTATAGGACAATAATCGTTGGGTGTAGCCTTGAGTTATAAACTTGAGTATCTAACGTAGTTTCCTATACCCATAACTTAGAGTCTCCATTCGAGAGACAAACAAGCAAGAAGGGTAGAGCCCTTATTCCACTTCAAGCCCACTTACATGGTTCCCTTTATGTAAGACATCCCAATGATAAAAATAAATAAAGCATGTGGAACTTAAAGCAAATTATAGGACAATAATCGTTAGTGTAGCCTTGAGTTATAAACTTGAGTATTCTAACGTAGTTTCCTATACCCATAACTTAGAGACTCCATTCGAGAGACAACACAGCAAGAGGGTAGAGCCCTTATTCCACTTCAAGCCCACTTACATGGTTCCCTTTATGTAAGACATCCCAATGACAAGAATAAATAAAGCATGTGGAACTTAAAGCGATTATAGACGATAATCGTTAGGTGTAGCCTTGAGTTATAAACTTGAGTATCTAACGTAGTTTCCTATACCCGTAACTTAGAGTCTCCATTCGAGACAACACAAGCAAGAGGGTAGAGCCCTTATTCCACTTCAAGCCCACTTACATGGTTCCCTTTATGTAAGACATCGATGACAAGAATAAATAAAGCATGTGGAACTTAAAGCGATTATGGGACAATAATCGTTGGGTGTAGCCTTGAGTTATAAACTTGAGTATCTAACGTGGTTTCCTATACCCATAACTTAGAGTCTCCATTAGAGACAACCTGACAAGAGGGTAGAGCCCTTATTCCACTTCAAGCCCACTTACATGGTTCCCTTTATGTAAGACATCCCAATTACAAGAATAAATAAAGCATGTGGAACTTAAAGCGGATTATAGGACAATAATCGTTAGGTGTAGCCTTTGAGTTATAAACTTGGTATCTAACGTAGTTACCTATACCCATAACTTATAGTCTCCATTCGAGACAACATAAGCAAGAGGGTAGAGCCCTTATTCCACTTCAAGCCCACTTACATGGTTCCTTTTATGTAAGACATCCCGATGACAAGAATAAATAAAGCATGTGGAACTTAAAGCGGATTATAGGACAATAATCGTTGGGTGTAGCTTTCAAGTTATAAACTTGAGTATCTAACGTAGTTTCCTATACCCGTAACTTAGAGTCTCCATTCGAGAGACAACCTGAGGAAGAGGGTAGAGCCCTTATTCCACTTCAAGCCCATTTACATGGTTCCTTTTATGTAAGACATCCAATGACAATAATAAATAAAGCATGTGGAACTTAAAGCAAATTATAACCTTATAGGACAATAATCGTTAGGTGTAGCCTTGAGTTATAAACTTGAGTATCTAACGCAGTTTCTATACCCATAACTTAGAGTCTCCATTAGAGACAACCTGACAAGAGGGTAGAGCCCTTATTCCACTTCAAGCTCACTTATTCAAAAATCACATCTATTATTTTGATTTTCTTTTTTTTTTTTAAGGATAAATCACACAAGAAATGGTCCCGTATACGTAGTATACGCAACCGATCAAACACATTGTCTAATCATAGCTTCCTAATCATGTCCCATAGTTAATTGACACCTAAGTTCATCACACTAAAAACCATATACATCGAGGCGAATCAAAATTCATATCAAAACACAATTAATCGACTTTAAGCATAGTTCTTCAATCCCGTTTATTTCGAGAACATAAAATTCCTTTTATTGAACAAAAGGTAAAGAACAAAACACAAATAAGCAGAAAACAAATAGGTAAGAACAAAACACAAATAAAGATGTTGAGAAAAGCGGTGTTATTTAGTTGTGATGACCTTATTGAAATGAAAAAGAGCTTTAACTACACATAAAAGCGTGGTGTATGTGCATTTCGAACCGTAGAGAAAAGTGGTGTAGATAAAGCTAGGCGACATACACTACGCCTTTTGTCGTAGTCTATATCGACTATAGACTACACTTAATTTCGCACATACACTACGCTTTTCATGCGTAGTCTATATCGACTATAGACTACACTTAATTTCGCACATACACTATGCGTTTTATGCGTAGTCTATATCGTTAAAACCGTTTTATGCGTAGTCTAAAATCGTTAAATCGTAGTTAATTCTTAGTTGTTACTAAGTTTTGGGGGGAAAAGCGTAGTCTTAATGCCAAATTTACTACGGTTTTTGGCTGTAGTAAATTATACTTGCTTTTTTTATAATTTACTATGGTTTTTACTACGGTTTTATGCCAATTTTGTATACTAAACTTGTTTAGAAACTTCCTTTTACAAATGGCTAGCTAGTTTTCTTGTGGGGTTGTATTAGAGTTTTGTTATTTGTTAGTTTGTTAGGTAGTTACGATGTGTGGCAAAGCGGTTATATTGTTAGTTTAGTTGTTAGATCGAATTATACATACACATGCATACGTCTGTAAAGGCATGCATATGTTAGTTTCTGTAATCTCTATATAAGAAGAGAACAAATGAATGAAGGTGACTTTTTCCTCTTTTCTATGGATTTGCTTATATCAAACAATTCTCATAGCTGTTTTGAACATGGTTCCTTGCTTGCAGCAGTAGAATTCAACTAAATATAGACATTCAGATTTGAGAATTAACATGGTAATTCAACTGAAACATCATCCATAAAATTTCTAGGAAAACCTACCTCTAAGGCCGAATTGAACAGCGATAGAAGAACCCTAGCTGCCTAACTACCAGCTTCTAGCTCCTAAGTGTGAACATCCCGTAAGGCTATCAATTCACACAGCTTTACAAAAAAACAAACTCTCATCTGCATGCAAATAGTAGATGAGTAAGAGTAGGTCCATTTCTGCCAGCTCTAATCCCAGAGATCTCTCCTTGCTTCACTGCTTTTTCTTCATACAACCAGTAAAGAAGGTTTGACTGACGAAGTTTTTCATATAGGAAGCTAAGGTCTTTAGCTAGGAGCTTCTTGTAGATCAAGCAGGAACTGGAGCAGCTATCGTTTTAAATAGATATCATTTCAATATTCAATTAAGCCATTTGTTGAACTAAAAGTCTAAAACCTAGATGAATGTGCTCAATTTCAAATATGAGACTTGTTCATAAACTAATAAACTATTTGATCTTGTTTCTACTGATTTTCACATGCCCTTTCTTGAATGAAAACTTAAAAGTAAGTTTGAGTTCAGAATTGGCCAGACTGAATATGACATTGGTGAAGAACTTTATGCGAGTAATAAATTCGAATGAATAGATGGTTCTTTAAGAAAGCAAACACGGTTTTACAGTCATAAACCTGTTTTCTTGATGATGTGTGATCACTGATCACTGATAGTCTGTTCTATTATTTGGAAAACCAAACTTTCATCTCACATCTGTTAAGAATGGCTAGATGATTAAACATTTAATGTCTTGTGCATGTTCCAAGTAATATGTTATTCCTCAGGCTTGTAGATGATAGATGTTGAATCAAGCATAATTAGAATCCTATACAATAATAGTAAAACCCAAAAATAGATGTGTATGTACGTAAACTCGTAAAGCATACCTTCCATGGAGAACATTGACATTATCACCAGCAGAATTTGGCCATATGTCCAATTCAATAACTCTGACACCTCTATGCAATGCATTTATAATGGGAACATCACTACAATCACTACTTAGTTGATTCCCCGTCAGATAGGAATTATGGCCTGTGTATATAAAATAATGAGAAAGAGGACCCGTCATGTCATGGTGCACCTGAAAAAAACATGACAAAATTGTAGAAAATCAAGGCTATCACAAAGGTAATAGCTAGACAAGATAGTTAGCTTTGAGTGTCCAACTTCAGCGGCAAGAAACTTCTACCAGCTAAGGGATAATAAAAATAACAAAATATTGTGTAAGGTTTTCTAGAATTCTTTGTGCACAACAGAGGTATCATTAAAACAAATCATCATATTCAAAATGTATTGAAAACTGGAAGACGGTTTAAAAGTCACAGTTTGGAAAATGGAGCTCATACGCTTGTATGTTATTCACAATTCCTGGTCCCATATGACTGTCAATTCTACCTCTTCCCCAAAGAAAGAAATGATATTAAACTAATGTTACTATACATGCTACAATTGTTGCAGTTGGAACAGTTCTCAACATGTTCCAGCCAGAAATCAGTTTCTGTCAAAGTGATATATCCCTTCCTCATTTTGCACAAGAACCTTTAACTTCAAGTCAAGTTTCCATACTTTTGAACTTAATAGTAGTTAGAGACAAGCAAATGCAAACATATAATAACATTTGATACAAGCATTTATGGTTAAAATATATACTGATGAAAAGAATTAGACACAAATTTTTTCATGAGAGCTGATTATAATTTGGTTTATGAAAGTGTGGATCTCTGGAGGGAGTGGGGAGGATTATTTGATCATAAATTTACGTTGGAGCAATTTTTTGAACAAAGAAATACCAAATTGATCTGACCAAAAAGGTGCAGAAATCCAAAATAAATACATATAGCTCGATCCACAAATTCCCATTGCAATCACGTATCTTTCAAGTCGTGATCTGCCAATTTGATTAGCTCAGAAGGTTTGTTTGCACTATTGGTGGAAAGATTTAGTTATTTTATAGCACCTCTATTCAACGGCAGCTTAATCAAATGTCAAACTCACAAACACGCATTTATGAGCATTAAGTGATATTCTATATCTACCTAAAAATACTGGACAAAACATCTCCTCCAGGCAAGGAAACAAAAAAAAAATCAAGGAAAGCAATCTTTTAAGAAGCAAGGGGATGCATAAACTCACAAGCAGGCATTGAAAAAAGGTCAAATTTGCAAGAAATAATGGAGAAATTCAGCAGTAGTCTAGTCAATCAAAACAAAAAAATACTAGAAGGCCCTTAACAATCAATAATTCACATACACAGGTGGAGTTGCTTGGAAACATGGGGCTGTGTCTATTATCCATATATTTATCCGCCTCACAGAGAGAGAGAGATGAAAACTGGTCAAGAACAGACGAGTAGAGAGAATAAATGGGGAGATTCCTCTATAGAAAAAATGCTATATTTCGTTAGATATATGTATGTATGTAGTGCGAAATTAGTTAGATAAAAGATTCATGGGAGTGGAAGACATGGAAAACGGAGGTAGCCTGTCATAGTTGGGTGGGACGGTAGAGAGATAGAGAGGGTTGCTGGGACCCAAATACCAGACGCGTGGCCTGTAATTCCATGGATGACTGGTAAATAGCTAATTTTACCAAATTGTGTTTCATATATTTTCCTTTTGAGTTGACAAATCAATTGTTTTATTATAAATTATGTGGCAGATCTTCTGCTCCTCGAGGTCCACAGCCATGCAGAGGTGGTCATGGACCAGGCTGGGAAGGAGGGGGCAGAAGTGGAGGGAGGTTTTGAGGGGGATCTGTCTTTTTTCTTTTTCTTTTTTAATTATGTATGTGGACTCTCTGGCGAGCCTTGTAAGTGTACGAGTGCCGGAAAGTCAAAGGATGACATTAAGAGAAAAATTATGAAGCGTTACGGATTTTCATAACAATATGTTAAAGATGGGACACGAATGAAAAACAGTAAATGTTGGGATATAATTATTACCCCGGACAATTATATGTCCAATAAACATTTATTTTGATACATACTCTCTTGCGAGTGAAGGAATAGCACAACATGGTTTGTACTTTGGAATTGATGCTGGGAAAAAAGGTAGGATTGTTGGCAAAGAAATATCCAAGTTTAGGCATGCTATGTCAGAAGAAATTGCCCTGCAAATTGGTAAGTCTTGGTCCAGCATGTTAACCATATATTTTGTTTTGATATAAATACTGTGTCCCCAGCATTGCTCAAATATCAAGAACTACATCAGCTGTCTACACTATTGTCTTTTAAATGTAGTTTAAATAAGATAACAACATGAAACAGCTATCATTAGCAAAAATTTATACTGTGTAATTCTTTTATGGTCCAGGAGAAGTTCAGTCATTGTAATAATTTCAAATATGGATTGGAATCACAAAAAAAGCACTTCAAGAAAATATAAATTGTTAGACAAATTAGTCTGTGGCTGCTCTGTACTTGCCAGCCATGTTGAATAAACTCAATGCATAATATAGCAATGGATCAAGGAAAACAAACAATCATTGCAAGGTTAATAACTCACTTGAAGTTGGGGGCAAGCACTCAATAACGTTTCAAGGGTCTGCAAGTGGTACTCATCTGGAAAGACTTGAATTATGCAGTCCATCAAATAATATTGGGCAAGTTCATCCTTACAATTCACAATCTGCCATAGACATTTATAAAACATGTAGCAGATGAAAGCATATTACAAGTAAGGTCTTCACAAGTAGATATACAGCAAGTCAGATGACCAACCTGCTCCAATACACTAGGAAGAACAGTGTCTCTGTACATTTCAAGGTCAATACCTTCTATCTGACTAAGGACATGTAAATTCTTCCCACCTAAAACACAGAGATATATAAGAAGACACTCAACGAATTATAAAATAGTACAACGAGGGATAGTAAACTGGCCTATTACATATTATTTATAATGGAAAAAACAACAATAGAACTCATAAACACAAGATTCCCTTAATTTTGGCCAGTAAAAATTGTGTAGTGGAATTAATCATATGTTAAGAGAAGCGAATCAAGTTGTTCATTCATTTGTTCAGCAAGCAAGTAATGTAGTTAGTGTAATGATCTGAACCATGAATTTTCTCTTTTTTTCCTTACCGATATTATATTCTTTAGTATATATCCAATTAATACAAGTTTGGTTATTTTCTTTATTAAGGTAATGGTTACTTCACGTTAGATTGGGAATTTACAACAAGAAATGCTGGATTTGCAAAATCTCATCCACTTTTATCATCAGTATGTAAAGCAAGAGGATAAGAAACTCCAGATAATAAAATAAAAGATGAAGAAGAAAGAAGACAGAGAAGTAAGAAGAAAGAATACAGAGAAGTAAAAGAAGACAGCTGTCGCCTGGTAACCAGGGTTTATGGATTAGAAGATTGTATATATGTAGTTCTGAGTTCTAATCCTACTTCAACGAAGAAGATAAAGTAAGCAACAGTATGTAAAAAGAGAACAATGTAATTTATGGATTTTACCGAGAGCAAGAGTTAGCTGAAATGAGCCTTCCATGAACTTAGTAGTTACTTGATTCAATAGAACAACATGTAGAAGCATGTGGCATAAGCTAAGAATGAGTAAAATACTTATGGGGATCTTGGTGCATTGACAAATATGCAGTAGAAAAGTAAAGGTTCTTGCAGTAAAAATTTCAGATGTCCTTACTGCTAAATTGAACTTCTTTGCAAGTTTCATCAGTTTGAGTGCCATTCCACTAAGTAGTCGGGTCCTGAGTGCCATATCCTCAAAATCTTGGCGGAAGTGGAAAGTGATGCTGTCGATAACGATAAGCAACCTGTGAAACAAGACTCAAAAGCTATAAAACTGGCTCATCACCTGGGATACCTTCTGCACAATACAAATCATATAAAGCAAACACATGAAATTAATGTACCACTGTGAACAAGAAACAAAATACAGCTCGCCTCTTTCTTTGTCTTTGTATAAAAATGGACAGTGGATTCATTCATGTGCACAGGCTTTTCGAACATAGTAGAATCAATTGGATATGATAATTGGGTATCATTCATGAAATCAGCAAAACATCTGTTGCGCACAATACTAAATACAATACCAACAGGAATATTCTATCTATGATAACCAAATTAGCAAGATAAAACTTTACAGGGTAACATTCAAATTCTTAAAAAGCATACATGGTTGCTATAGCCAATGGAACAGAAATGTCATAGTCGGTTCATGAAAAAGTTTGAAAATAAAGACAATCAATCACTTGGTTTAGTAAAACCATCCAGATCAGGCATCTTTATAAATGAGATGTGCTTCATTAGTAGCAGATTAAAACAAATGTTTAGTTCCTAGATGACACTGATACCCATCGAAATACACCTAACCAACTTGTAAAACAAATTCATCAAATAATTACAACTCAATCTAACCATTACACTAAGCACAAACAGTTACACCACTCAACTGCCAGTCTTGACAAGACTGTTTGATATTGTTGTAATGAGCAGAAAAGAAAAGAGGAAGGATGATGCACCGGAATCCATCTCAAATCAACAATCACACTCAGAATCACTTAAAACAACATCCAAAGCAAGCTTTGGATGTTATATTCAAAACTCTGTAATCATCTTATATTCAACATGTTGATTTGAAAAAGAACTGAGGACAATGGCAGGTATAACAATGATGACAAATAGGGTGTTGAAACTGGCAGGATGAAATTCATTCAACTTATCACATTATGTATTACTCATTGAAGTGCCCAAAGTATCATCTTCTCTGATATAATACTATGCAAAGATCGTCATTCAGGCTCAGCAAATCACACCGTATGTTAAGTCATAACTGCCTCAAAACTTGAAAACTATAGCCTAAACGCCTCAATAATTACTACTATCAAAACGAAGCAAAATTAAAACCAATTCCCAAAGTGATCATCGTTTGGAAAACACCTCAATGATCGCTCGAATCAAAACTCAGAACCAGTTCTCACAGCGTTCACTTCAAGTGCCTCAAAAACAGAAATGAAGTAATCCACAGAATCAAAGAAGAGGCGAAAAAAAATACCCCAAGTTTGGCGTTAATAGGCGGATTAACATCACCAAACAAATACTTGAAGAAACCCTCGAGATTGAAGCCGTGGCCGCGGCGATGAAAAATACTGAAGTGCTTGAGACTATCGATAATGGCCTGCGAGTCCTCCACCGTGGCATCCTTCTGGTCCTGGACGTCCTCCATGAAGCGGCGCAGGTGTTCAGCATCCATGACGCCGTTGTCGGAGTACTTAGTGAACATCTCCTTGACGTCGGAAGGCGCTCGGAGGCGGCGAGGCGGAAGCGGCGGCGGAAGCAGAAGCACACACGGTAAGCCTGCTTAGACGACATTTGGAAGGGGAGTCGGTTGAGAATTGAAAATGAGAGATGGAAGCGGGGCTGATTAGTTGAAGAGGAAAGGAATAGATGCTGGATTGCAAGGGAAGATGCCGTTGGGAAGTGGGGCCATGGGGAGGACAGCTCACCGTGGATTGCCCAAATCTTTGCGATCATCCCCATTATTACTATTAATATTAATGGCACTTTTCTTCTACTAACGCAGTAAATTGCAGTTACGATCGATTGTTGAAAATGGAAACCCTTCGTTTGCTGTGAATTTTCGTGCGATGCTCCGATGATGATGATTTGTTAGTTGTTTCAACTATCTTATAAAAATAGAGGACAATTGCTGACAATTGCACAATATCACAATTTTACATCACATTATGTGATTTTCAAACTTTGAAAATTGGGTTATCGTCATATAGATATACAAATTTTGATGTGATTTTGATTTTGTACACGAACTTTAAAAGACATATGTAAATACATGAATTTTGATTAATTTTGGTTTTACACACAAACTTTATAATCAATATATAAATACACAAACTTATTAATTGTAGTAATTTTACAATAATTTATTTTTTTCGATCAAATTAAAACTGACATGACATTAGATATGATGAGTTGGCAACGATATGGAAATCTTAAAGTTCGTTTGTGAAGAAAAAGAAGAAGACATTTGAAGTAGCCTACTTATTCGTCATTTACTCTATTTAAAATGGTGGATTTAATATTTGAAGTGTTCTCTTCGTTTTGTATGTTTATGTTATATTCCTTTATTTTCTTTCTTTCTTTTTCATGAAGTGTATATGTGTTTTGTGTGTGTTAATGAGTCAATGTGCGTGTTTTGCTAAGTGTAAATGTTTCTTTTATATTTTATTTATTAATTTATTTTCGGTCGTTATCATTTCATCATATCTAATCTGATGTCGATTTTAATTTAATTCGAAAAAATAAATCGTGGTAAAATTAATAAGTTCGTGTATTTATATGCTCCTCTTAAAGTTTGTATATAAAATCAAAATTAAATCAAAGTTCATTATTTATATACTCGTTTTAAAGTTCGTGTGCAAAACCAAAATCACATCAAAGTTCTTGTATATACTAATAACCCTAAAAACTACAAATTTAGCATCATTTTTATTGGGTTGTTGGCATATAAATACACAAACTTTGATGTGAATTTTGGTTGCATATATTTTAAAATGATATATAAATATCTGAACTTTGATTGATTTTAGTTTTGCACATGAACTTTAAAGGGTGTATAAATCACGAACTTATTAATGTAATAATTTTATCATAATTTATTTTTCGATCGAATTGAAATTGACATGGTAATAAATATGATGAGTTAACAATAATGTGAAAATCTTAAAGTTCGTATGTGAAAAAAAATAAGACATTTGTAGTAGTCTATTTGTTCGTCATTTACTCCGTTTACAAATGATAGGTTTAAGATTGAAGTACTCTCTTCGTTTTGTGTGTTTGTGTTATATTCTTTATTTTTTCTTTCTTTCTCGTGAAGTGTATATGTGTTTTGGGTGTATTAATAAGTCAATGTGCGTGTTTTTTAAGTGTAAATATTTTTTTATTAATTTATTTTCACGTCGTTTTCAACTCATTATATCTAATGTCATGTCAATTTCAATTTGATCGAAAAAATAAATCGTGATAAAATTACTAAAATTAATAAGTTCGTGTATCTATATATTCCTTTTAAAGTTTGTGTGCAAAACCAAAATTAAATCAAAGTTCGTGTATTTATATACTCCTTTTAAACTTCGTTTGCAAAATCAAAACCACATCAAAGTTCATTTATTTATATGTCAATTACCTTTTTTATTTAGTGCAAATTAAACTTGCTCAATTTTTTTCCTTTGGTAATCAGATTTTGATGTGGCCAACTTTCTTTTATGTGTGGACATGTATTCGAAGAGGTATACATGTGTACTATCAACAAAAATGTTGAACATGTCATAGTCAAACCACTCCCAAAAAAATTGCCAACCCCGAATTTTTGAATGCTATTACAGTCGATTAATTAGTCTTATTTAAGAATTTATTTATAAGATTATTAGTTATACATTTTGTGTGCTCATAAATTGTTATTAACTATTCGACCACTGTATATCAATTATAAGAATCAAATTAAACGAACATTTTGTGAATTAGTGTTTCATTATAGTGGGAAAAAGAGTAAATTGACACGAATACGTAGCCCAGAATCAGACACGGAAAAAGAGTAAATTGGCGGGAAAAAAGTGTAAATTGGCGGAAAAAAATTACAGTTTTGTTATGTTAAGTTTTGATATCCGTGTTACCAGAGGTCCCTAGAAAGGCTAGGAAAAAGTCAAAAAAAAAAAATTGGGGAATTTTGTTAATTTTTTTGGGTTAGTTTTCGTTGGGTGTTTTGGGATCCTAGAGTCATATAGTTCATCGTGGGTCATTGGAAAATCAAATTATGATTAAAGAGGGAGATCTTTGGTTATCATTTGTTATCAGAGCCTTGCCCGGCGAGTTCGTGTCTTAGTGTACGGTTATTCGTTTTCTACGTGTCTTCTTCGTTGTTTTTTTTCGTGTTTAGTCGGTGATCATCATATATATTACGATCATCATAGATTTTTGTCCTTGTTAAATCCTCATAAATAGATCAATCATATACACCTCATTAGAGATCGAAAATTTACTTGCTCTTCATTTGTTTGAGATCAAAATTTATCTGATCATTCAGTCCTAAATTCCGGTCATTGTGAAGTAGTGATCTCTGTTAGAGTGCGGAACAAAAAAGAAGAGTAAATTGGCGAATCGTAACCCAAAATTAGATGCGGAAAAATAGTAAATTGGGGGAGATTAAATTGGCGGGAAAAAATTGTAGTTTCTTTATTTCTAGTTTTGATATCCATGTTACGGAGGTCTTAGAAATTTAGGAAAAATGTCGAAAAATATCGGAAATTTAAATCGATTTTTGGGTTAGTTTTCTTGGTGTTTTGGGATCTAGAGTCATATACTTCGTTGTGGGTCATTGGAAAACCATATTTGGATTAAAGAGGAGATGCGTGGTTATCATTTGGTATCGAGCACTTGCCAGAGCATGGTCGTGTCTTAGTATCTGGTTATTTATTTTTACATTAGTGCCTTCTTCATAGTGGTTTTCTTTCGTTGTTCGTGTTTGTATCGATCCACGATGTCTTAGTCCTATCCATCATGTTGAGTCGGTGATCATCATCTATATTACGATCATCATAGATTTTTTGTCCTTGTTAGATTCTCCCAAATAGATCGATCATATACACCTCATTAAGGATCAAAATTTACACTCTTTATTTGTTTGAGATCAAAATTTATCCTGATCATTCTAAGTCCTAAATTCCCGGTCATTATGAAGTAGTAACCTGTTAGAGTCGGAAAAAAAATTGACGCAAATACATAGCCCAGAATCAGACGCGAAAAAAAAGTAAATTGGTGGGGAAAAAAAAGAGAAAATTGGCGGGAAAAAAAGAGTAAATTGGCGGGAAAAATTACATTTTCGTTATTTCTAGTTTCGATATCCGTGTTACCAGAGGTCCTGAGAGAGGCTAGGAAAAAATTTGAAACTTTTTTCTGGAATTTCGTCAATTTTTTTGGTTAGTTTTCGTTGGGTGTTTGGGGTCCTTGAGTCATATACTTCGTTGTGGGTCATTGGAAAACCAAATTAGGATTAAAGAGGGACATGGGTGGTTATCATTTGGTATCGAGCCTTGCCCGGCGGTCGTGTCTTAGTGTCATGTTATTAGTTTTTACGTCCGTGCATTCTTAGTCTTTTTTTTCCTTTCATTTTTCGTGTTTATATACCATCCATAGAGTCTGAGTCCTATCCATCATGTTGAGTCGGTGATAATAATATATTTTCTGATTATCATATATTTTTTTGTCCATGTTAGATCCTTCGAAATAGATCAATCATGTACACCTCATTAGGGATCGAAAATTTACCTTACATTTATTTGTTTGAGATGAAAATTTATCCTGATTATTCCAAGTCCTAAATTCTCAGTCATTGTGAATTAGTGATCAGTTATAGTCGGAAAAAAAAGAGTAAATTGACGCGAATACGTAGCCAGAATCAGACACAGAAAAAGTGTAAATTGGCAGGGGAAAAATTGGCGGGAAAAAATTGCAGTTTCATTATTTCTTATTTTGATACCCGTGTTACCAGACGTCCCTAGGGAAGCTAGGAAAAAAAAAAAAAAAATTCGGAGAATTTCGTTAATTTTTTTGGGTTAGTTTACGTTGGGTGTTTTGGGTTCATTGAGTCATATACTTCGTTTTGGGTCATTAGAAAACCAAATTAGGATCAAAAAGGGAGATGTGTGGCATCATTTGGTATCAGAACGTTGCCCCGAGCGAGGTCGTGTCTTCCGTTTCTGGTTATTCGTTTTTATGTCCGTGCCTTCGTCATTGTTTTTTTTTCTTTCATTTTTCGTGTTTATATACCATCCATTGTGTCTGAGTCCTATCCATCGTGTTGAGTCGGTGATCATCATATATATTCTGATCAGCATAGATTTTTTTGTCCTGGTTAGATCCTCCAAAATAAATCAATCATAAAAACCTCATTAGTGATCGAAAATTTACATGCTCTTTATTTGTTTTAGATCAAAATTTATTCGGATCATTCAGTACTAAATTTCGGTCATTGTGAAGGAGTGATTTGTTGAGTCGAAAAAAAGAGTAAATTGGCGTGAACACGTAGCCCAGAATCATTAGCGGAAAAAGAGTAAATTGGCGGGAAAAAAATTTGCAATTTCGTTATTTCTAGTTTTTATATCCGTGTTACCAGAGGTCCCTAGAGAGGCTAGGAATAAAGTAAAAAAAAAATTAGGGAATTTTTCAAAAAAAATAGTTAGTTTTCGTTGGGTATTTTGGGGTCCTTAAGTCATATACTTCGTTGTGGATCATTGGAAAACCAAATTAGGATTAAAGAGGGAGATGTGCGATTATCATTTGATATCGAGCCTTGCCCGGCGGTCGTGTCTTAGTGTCGGTTATTAATTTTTTTATGCATGTCTTCTTCGTTGTTTTTTTTCTTTCATTTTCATGTTTAACATCGTGTTGAGTCGATGATCATCATAAATATTCTGATCATCATAGATTTTTTTTCGTCCTTGTTAGATCCTCACAAATAGATCAATCATATACACCACATTAGGGATCGAAAATTTACCTGTTCTTTATATGTTTGAGATCAAAATTTATCCTGATCATTCAAAGTCCTAAATTTCCAGTCATTATGAATTAATGTTTCATTATAGTCGGAAAAAAAGAGAGTAAATTTGGCGTATCGTAGCCGAATCTGCGGAAAAATGAGTAAATTGGTGGAAAAAAAGTGTAAATTAGCCGTAAAGAAAATCACAGTTTCATTATTTCAAAGTTAGATATCCGTGTTACTAGAGGTCCCTAGAGAGGCTATGAAAAAAGTCAAAAAAATTTCGGAGAATTTCGTCAATTTTTTTGGATTAGTTTTCGTTGGGTGTTTTGGGGTCCTTGAGTCATATACTTCGTTGTGGCTCATTGAAAAACCAAATTAGGATTAAAGAAGGAGATGTGTGGTTATCATTTGGTATCAGAACCTTGCCCCGAGCGAGGTCGTGTCTTAAATGTCTTTTTATTCATTTTTGTCCGTACCATATTCATTGTTTTTTTCTATCGTTTTTCGTGTTTATATACCATCCATAGTGTCTGAGTCCTATCCATCTTGTTGAGTCGGTGATCATAATATATTTTCTGATTATCATATTTTTTGTGTCCTTGTTAGATCCTTTAAAATAGATCAATCATATACACCTTATTAGGGATCAAAAATTTACCTTCTCTTTATTTGTTTGAGATCAAAATTTATCCTGATAATTCCAAGTCCTAAATTCCTAGTCATTGTGAATTAGCGATCTGTTAGAGTCGGAAAAAAAGAGAGTAAATTGACGCGAATACGTAGCCAGAATCAGACGCAGAAAAAGAGTAAATTGGCGGGGAAAAAATTGGCCGAAAAAAAATGGCAGGAAAAAAAATTACAGTTTCGTTATTTCTAGTTTGTATATCCGTGTTACCAGAGGTCCGTAGAGAGGCTAGGAAAAAACTCGAAAATTTTTCGGGGAATTTCGTCAATTTTTTTTGGTAAGTTTTCGTTGGGTGTTTTGGGGTCGTTGGGTCATATACTTCGTTGTGGGTCATTGGAAAACCAAATTAGGACTAAAGAAGAACATGTGTGGTTAACATTTGGTATCAGAGCTTTGCCCCGAGAGAGGGCGTGATATGATTCTCGTTGGTGATGGAGAATCAATCGACGCAGAACGGAAGACTTGATAAAACTCGAACCAATGGATATCCCAAAACCTCTGAATCTAACCCTAAAAGTGATATAGGACAGTATTTCGCCTATACCCCAACTAGATAGTTGACGCAGCAACTCGGGGACGATGAATGACACACAACGAGTGGTGATATGCTCGCTGATTCGCCGGATAATGAACTCGACTTGGCAAAACCAAGAAGAACTCGAAATACTCTCAAGAGAGAATGAAAACTCACGTTTATTGATAAATGATAGTCTGATTTCGTTCATCCCCTTACAAGCCTTAATATAGGCTAAAAAGAAACCTAGTTTTAAAAGGAAAATATCAAAGATTAGGCCTAATCCTATAAGGAATCAAACTCCTAGTCAAACATGGTCAAAATAGGCCCAAATACCAAACTGCAGCATATCTTGCTTATCAAAACAGGATAAGGTTTTCAATCAACAAACAGACTCAGATCTCAAAGGTCTTCAAAATTGCTTATCACAAAGTTATGATGTGAAATGAAACAGTTGGATAGCAAAATGATCGTATAGATATCAAGGAAAGGAATTTGTATCTCTAAGGACTTTTACAAAAACAAGGGAAAACCTTGCCATCTGGGGCTTTCAGGTATATAGATGCTTTAATATCTCTGGCATGATACATCCGATATAATCTATAACTATCAGCTTCCACTCTGTCCACGAAAAGTTATCTTTGAAAGGCAAATGACCGATATCTAGGGTTGTAGGCTGTCTTTGTGCCAACAACTTATACAACATGAGTTCATACACAAAATTTCGAGACACTTGGGGTCTCGATAAACTAACAGAATCTTTTCAAATCTCAAATGAGAAGTCTTAGAAACATAAGAAAATAGAACAAAGCTGAATCGATGTAGAAATCTTAAGAAATGGAAAAGATTATTGCATTAATCTAGGTCGATATGAGCATCTCAACATCAAGTTAAGAATAATCAAATTATACAAAATCTACATCGATTCAAGCATAACTAGTGAGCATTTGATAAGGAAGACTCTATTTTTAGAATAAAGTGCTAGTATCATAATCGGGCATAAAAGAATCAACATCTATGAGTTCAAGGTTTTAACCATTATCATTCTCAAATGTAGAAGGAAAAATTTTCAATCAACCGAAGCTGATGAACAACTGAGATAGATTTAGGAATAGGGAAAAATGAATCAGAAGGAGGGGGTTCGAGTGTACCAAATATTGAAATTTAATGGTAACTAAGAGTCTGGGAAATCAACTTAATTAAAACAACAAAACCAGACTCAATATAATCAATGGCAACAACAATAACTCAATCTTGCCACTCTTTAGGCAATAAAGAAATCATGAAATTTTCCATCAAATCTCGTCGTCTTGCTCAAGCGTCTCTTTCCACAATCGATGGAATCGAGCGAAATTTGTCGAGGTATCTTCTCCTTTGATGTATATAGATAGATCGTTCTTGAACACCGTGATTACAACAAGCGAATCGCACTCTTACGAACTTCCTGGACGATTTGCATTATTCGAATGAAGAATACTCGAACTTTTGCAGAAACATACTCATTTTATTTTGCTATCTCATCGTTTCTCATGAATTTCTCTTCAACTTCAGCTCAATGAGCAATATTCATTTCAAAATAAACATATATACAATCATCAACTATGATAACCATAATCATAAACATAAGCTTTTACCTGGTGAGCTAGAGATGACGGAATCGAATGTTGAGCTTCTCTCAAGAACAATTATCTCGTTAACTCATTTTCTCAAATCAGAATCAAACAGCTGATTTCATAATTCATATTCTCAAGATAGAGTCAAACAGATGACTCTATAAACTCAAATTCTCAAATAGAATCATTTCAAAAGAATTCATTTGCTCAAGGTGCACAAACTGCACAAGACTTTCAAAGATTCATAAGGATTCACAAGCTCAAAATTCAAGATAGCGCATAAGCTGCATAATGATTCACAATAACTTATATCTTTGAGAATTCAAAACTATGCTCGGCTATGGAAAAGTTCACAAGGATTCATTGACTCAAAATTGCAAAACTGTGCACAAATTGCACAAATTTATAAAGATTTCACAGGTTCAGAATTCAAAACTGCTCTGATACCATTCTTTCACGACCCGACTACCTAATCAGGTAATTAGGCCATGACTTGGGGTTAAGAAGAAAATTTTACGACAACAGGCTCAAACATGTGTCATGAGAAAAGATGACTACAACTTTTGTCATAAATAGATCGATGGTTTCAAGAGGTGAAATGTAATTTAACAAAGGTTGAATTTTTGATCCTCAACCACAAGAAAGAATCTAACGAGAATGACAACGGCTGAGGACAATAATCACAACAAAATTATCAATATCGGAATGTACATGTTTAAGCATGCTTTGACAACTTTGTGAATTTATCAATATCTTAAATCATAACAAAACATTGAATATGATGAATTCTTCATAGCAGAACATATAAACAAGTAAAGGTCAAAGTTCGACAACGGAAAATGTGGTTGAGAATTATGTGTGAAGACATAACTCTCTGGGCATCAAAACATGTGAACATCAAATGAATAACATCACTCATTTATCAATATTATCATGAAGCAATTTACTTAGAAGCTCGCCCATGACATTCGATTCAACATTCTCTCATTTCGACTGCATATTTAGAAATATATGCGGGGTGAGTCTAAAATGCACTCGGTGGGTATCATGAAAACATTTAAAACTTTGTCCTTAGGGCTATATTCTTGACTTGCCATAAAATAAACTTATGCGGGGTTTTATTGAAATTACACATAATGCTTCTCAAAATTTGTTCATGCATGCTCATTCTGATATATCATCATATCATATGCATATGCATGTTTCATATGCGCATCACTTTCTTTTCTTCCCGTATCCACGTATTTTTCTTTGTGTTGATCAGGGGTATGCCTCCTTCTCGACACACTTTAACTCACATACACGAGTTGGTCCGAAGGATCTCAACCGGTCATACCGACGTCGGTAATTTCTTTCTTTCTTTTCGTGGATAGATAGTGCATTATGCTTATGCTCATGCTCAAAACATTGGCAAGTCAATCAACTTTTCAAATCAATGCATATCATAAAATTTCATATCATCTTTCATGCATAATCTTATCATGTCATTTGAAAACATTTAAAAGCATAAGCATATTTTATAGAAAATACTTATACCCATCTGGATGTTCCTTAGACCTAAGGAACTAATTCTCAATTCCATTTCTTCCTTTATCCATATTTTATCCTCATAGAACGGCATAAATGCCTATCAAGACCAAACAAGAACATTAATCATCTTTAGTCGTCGACACGACTATTTCTTCTTGATATCAAAACTAAGACTCTAAGGTCTATCAAAACTTGGATCATTGCATCCTCTAACATCTTATTAACAAACAAATTCTATCGAAATTTCGACGGTATGCGTTTATAAGCGCATCGCCATATCAATACCAAACCATCCAAACATAGCCCAAACTCCACCAATTCATCACCATATGTCTCAATGAGTATATAAAACTCGACAACAAGCTTGATCATCTCGTCTTAGCCATAACGAAAATCCCTTAAGGCGTCACTTTGGGTCTAGCGTCGAAAATTCACGTGAGGCGCCATCTAACACCAACGAACCTATATACATGCTCAACTATCATTAAATATCATCATTTTATCAATAAAACATAAAGATCAAAGCTTTGGCATTGAAAACTCATTTTCGCCGACAAACTAAAATTTTACAGTTTTTGAATACGTCGGCGAAAAAATCCGAATAAATCATTTTAGACTTTATTCATATCATAGAATCCAAATATGAAGTCCAAATAATCAAATAAAATCAAAAATCCAACAATATAAGGGCTAGGGTTTTCGGTCCTTTTGGGCATTTTTGTATAGTTTCGATTTCAAACGTTTTTCTTGTTCCAAACACGTTTATATCAATCCAATAACATATATATGAAGACAATTCAATCATAACAACATCAATTATTCAAGATCAAGACCTCCCCTTTTTCGAAAATTTCATGAATTTCAAAATAATAAACATATGCTTTACAAATTGACATTAAACAATACGTGAGCGTTGAATCTATCATAATATTCATAAATAATCAAACAACACATAATCATTCATATTTTCAGCATATGACCGAAAATATAATAAGAGCATAGGATCATATTTTTAAAAAAATTCAAACCGTAGATGTGTTCTCGGTACGAGATTATACCTCTATTCGAAGACCGATCGAAAATTCAACGGTCGGATCTTCCTATTTTTGAACTGTAATAACCCGAAAAATTTAAAAATTTTATTAGTGATGCTTAGACCAATTATTTTTGGTGCTTAGATCTTAATTATGTTTAAGGTAACCAATGAAACGAATTAGAATCGATTCGGATATCGAAAACTAGAGAAATAAAAAACTAGTGACTAGTCTCTAGGATTAGGATTTTACGCATAGCCTGAACATAGAATGAAAGATCGAGAATGAATCTTAACAAAAGTTTCATTTCTAGAATCCTCTCACGAAAACATGTGAGAAGCGAAGAATGAGAATTTGGGCATCTTGTCGGTCGGTCTTAAAAGCACTATTCACGAGCCGGAATAATTTCCAATCCATGCTAATCATGATAATTTTTTATAACAATCAAAATCATGAAGGAACATATTATTATGAATTTAGAAATTATAAGAATCAATTTACGAAAGAAATTCTGAAGAACTTAACGAGCAGCAGGAAAAATATCTGAAAAAACCTAAATTGATCGAGCGACCGAACTCAAACCAATGGTCTAAATCAATAAAATATGATTTATAAGACTCAAATAAATTATAAGCTCAAGAATTCAATAGAATTTTAATTTGCATAATTTAATCATTGAATCTTTTTTTCGCGATAACTCGGAATTGACTTATCGGACGTCGTCAAACTTCATAAAATTATTATAAACATTGAAATAAGTCATTTAAAGGCTATTTAATAAAATAAAACCTTAAGGTTCTATTGTTGGATAAATGTATGCAACACGATTCTACATAAGTGCGTAATCGACAAATAATATCTGAAATATTCGAGATCGAATCCACAGGAACACACTTTTTAAACCACGTCGAAGACAATTTGTTTGTGATTATGAGAGAAACAATTAAAGAAATATTACATCGAGGCGAGGTGGACTTTCGGACAAATTATGATTAAACAAGCGATATTAAGAGGAAAATAGACTTGACCACTTGATTCCACCCATACTCCGTACGCCACGCTTCAACATTATCTTTGCCTCGTTATTATGACATGAAATCTTCCAACTCTTAGTATTTTCCAAATCTAAGATTATACCCTCTAAGCTCGTCGATATATTCCTATCTGAAGTGCTTTAAGAGTATCTCTACCATTCTATTCATTTATGTCGCAAAGCGAAACACATATGTTGGATTTGTATCTGAAAGCAGTTTTGGTTGAGCTTGTATACAATGTTTCTGTTACCACTATTACAATCTCTATACGAAATGAATACTTGATTGCATATATCGTGTCCCTTATCTCATATATAAGTTAGATCATACGATGTGTAGAAGATCACGTAAGTGCGTATGATTGGTCGAGCTTAATGAGATATAAAAGTTTCACGGTGAGACAACTTGAGGACGAGTTGTCGGTATAGGCTCTGGTATAGATAAGAAGTGACTTGACTTGGTTGCTTGTCTATCTTTGATGCGTCTACGGCGTATTGAAGGATCACGATGAGATGAGTTCTTCTATCGACCGTCGTGAAGAACCAGATCTCGGTGACTTACGATGATCTAAACCTCGATAAGGTATTAGATGAGTATGAGTTCTTGACCATCACTTTGACTTGTTATGGGTGAGGGTTATATGTTCTAACCCGATATTCTCCGCATCTTGGGTGGTGGCGGTGCTTGTATGTCATGCTAGTTATACGTGTCAGTCACCGTATCCGTTTAGGATGATGGCGTCCCTTAAGGAGCTCAAAGGTTTATTGTACTAAACCTGCGAGGTTGAGTTAGCTCAGTACAATAATAAGGTTGAGTGGTACTACTTAAGGAATTAAAGATATTAATTATTTTAAGCGATCGAGAATCTATAAATAATTAATGGACGTTCGATATCTTAAATATGGGGATTCGTAATGTCTAAGTGCAAGCCGACTCAACCGGTAATAAAGGGTAAGTCGGCATTTATTCTCTAGTGGCATGAATAAATGTTTATAAATTAATTTATGTTAAAGGTGAACATAAAATAATTAATTTATTTGAGGCCCATCTTTATTCCTTACATTTGATCCATAAATTTGGCCCGTCCGGGCCCGTAAGCTAGGCAAAATCGGCGCCCTATGCTCTACAAGGCAAGGATTTGATTCTCTTTATCCTATAAGGATATTATTATATTTATGGGATATCATAGATCCTTTCCATATAAGATTATGGTAATAATCCTTTCCATAAGGTTTATGGTAATTTCCATATGAGATTATGGTAATTTCCATATAGGATTATGGTAATTTCCATATGGGATTATGGTAATTTCCATATAGGATTATAGTAATGCATTATAAATATGAGGTAAGAGATTAAATCTAGGTCAATGATTAATAATAATCATCATAATTTTCGAGACTCCCATTGTTCTTGGGAGAGAATTTTCGAAAAAGTGTAGAGAGGATAGAGGGTGATTTCTGTAGCATTCTCCATAGATCGTCCTCACTCGGCGTTGGAGATTGGGCAACCGGGATCTGATCCGGAAGATCAAAGCACGAGTCTTGATCCGTTCATTCCGCCTCGTCGAGTTGAAGGTAAACACGGTAAACACCAGCGTGTTGCGATTAATTATATAGGTGCATGCTAGGTAAATAATCAATGTATGGTGAATTAAATATCAAGATAGATCCTCGGGCGAGGCTAAACCTAGTTTTCCTACAACATATTCTATGCTATTCACACATAATATTTAAATCATGTTCTTGCGTCACTTTCTTGTTTTCCACTCTATGAGAGCTTCCCAGAAATCATAGAGCTAAAATCTCACCCATGGTGATCAATCACAAGCAAGATAAATAATCACCAAGAAAACGATAATAACTTAACAAGATAAGCAGAAACGGAGCTCGTCACACGAGCATGGGTTTCATCAAAAGATCAAGTCCTACAAATTTAGCTCATAGCGAGCTGTGCAACAGAATTCAAAAACACAAATGCCATAGCAAAGTTAAAAGAATTCGAGATTCAAAGTTAACACTCGTCGCCGGAATCATGTGCTCCTCCTTGGATCGTCGCCTCTTCCGATAGCTTCTTCTCCAAGGTGTTGCCCTCTGATTCCCTCTTCCAGATACTGAATAATGAATTCTTCTCCTGATTGTCGCCCTCTCTTTTAATAACCAACTCTGACACTTTTTAGGTGTACAGACTAGGCACCTGCAAACCCTTCATCCTCTGATCCTTTCTTTTTCCATTGGCTCTGGCAAAACAGCGTCCTTTATCTTTGTCGTGGCGGCCGCCACGTGGTTGTGGTCCTGCAAATCTCTTCTTCGTTTCTTTCATAAGCGCGGCTTCATACGCTGTCTGAGCTCCTCTACTCGGTTTGCAGGCACGAGCTCGTCCTCACGATGAAGACCTCGCGTCGAACTCAACTCCTTACAAACTCGATTTCACATAAAGGTCCGTCCTCACGTCTGAGCTCGGCGTCGTGACATCGCCTGCTTTTCTTTCCTTTCTTCCGAGCTCGACCTTTGAACGGGCCTGACTTCGTTCATAAATCCGATCTCAGATGCGGTCATCATTCTCGAGTTCGGCTTAGAGTCTGACCTCACTTGTAAGTCCGGCCTCGCTTGTAAGTCCGGCCTCGCTTGTAAGTCCGGCTTCGCTTGCAAGTCCGGCCTCGTTTGTACGTTTTAGTATCGAGGTCGTCTTCATACTTGCGAACTTTTCATTTGAGCTCGGCTTAGGTTGCGAGCTCGGCTCTGTTCTCTTTCTTTCCGGAGTTCGGTTCTGCTCATGAGCTCGGAAGTCTTGAGCTCGGTAGTCTTGAGCTCGGCTTCCAGACTTCGCTCCAGCCTCTTCGGTTTTCACTTTTCCTGAGCTTTGACTTAGTCCTTGTAGTTAGACTCTGCTCCCGTATTTTTCCAGCATTATCCATTCAATCCTTCCTCGTACATCGAAGTCAGGCTCGCTCACGAGTTCGGCCTTGCTTGCGCGTTCAACTTGGAGCTTGACTTTGACTCAGCGGACTTCAGCCTCTTCTTCACTGCCGTCCTTCCTGCTCCATGCCATAACTAATAACGCATAAATGCCATTAAAAACCCTTTAAAATTCACCTGACTCAATCCTTCACACATACACACGCAAACATAACATAAACATATAACATAAAAGCAAAATAACGAACAGAACCCGAAAAACTCAAGGATATTATCATAAAAGGTCGTATAATAACTCTTTTATAAGGTTATCACACCCCAAACTTAGCTCATTACTGGTCCTCGGTGATGTTACATTCACAACAAAGCGCACCTACAAAAACAAGCGATGTTCAAAATGCTCGGCGATAGCGAGATGATGACTTAATCAGCTAGGGGCGTCGCTTTCGATCATGGTTCTTTCAAAGAAAATGGATCATTCAGTTCTTCTCGTTGCAAATCTGGTCAATCACCTCGTATTGCAAGGATGTCGCCCTTCAGATATCAACAGGTATATAACACATTAGCCCTACATGAATCTTCCCATAACTTAGTTCTTCTTAATATGACCATGCTTTGATTATCAAGTGCACAAATGTCTCCACAATTCAGTTCGGTTGACCCTCTCCACTAACATGAGTGTCGTCAATCTTTGGATCGGTGGGTCTTTTGACTTATAATGTTAGGCTTGGGTGACGGTAGGATTGTTTGGGATAATGTAGCTCAAAACACTGGGCACCTAACTCGTTCTTGGTTCGATTATCGACATTTCTCTTTTCTTTTTATAGAGACCCGCATCTTCACCTTTTTAGTCTTATCCTCTCCGCTATATACATTTTTTTCACCCTCAACTTAGAGGTAATTCAACTTCGAGGTTACTTTACCTCGCCATTTTGAACTTAGAACATAACATTGTCCCCAATGTTGAGACTTATACAAAAATGAGGGTGAGACAACATTATCTTAACATAGAGATTACTACGGGCACTATTATAGATCTGAGGCTGAACCACAAATAGGCATGCCCAAAGTGAAGGGTAAGGAGTAATGTATGCGGGTATCTGAGGAGAATATTTAGTGGATGCAAGAAAGAAAAACATAGCTCAAGGGGACCCTAGGAAAAATATCATATTAGGGAAGGCTAGAAAGGCACAATCGATCCAAAAGGGCCTACGTCCTATCCATGTTGACACACTCATGTATATTGTCTCGAGGGAGTCGACCCGATATAAAGGCAGAGCACTCATACAAAATCGTAAGCGATTAAGATTCACCGATCTGATGGTCGATCCTATAGGAACTAATATCTAATACCAAAACTAATAGAGGTACACCCATAAAATAAGGGTAAAAACCGGACAAGCAATAAGTCGTACCAAAGATCACAATATAAACAAAGCAGTTGACATCATAAAGCTATCCCTTGCCAGCCAAACATCATCCTTAGAAATCATCGAAAGCAGAATCACATGCTTTTATTGAACTAACCAGAACAACATCAAAACACCTACGAAACTTAAAAGCTAAACACAAACAAAACACAAAACAAACACCAGGATTGAGTTAGAAAGCATACGACCTACACCTCGGGAGAACAGGTGGAGTAGGAGAAAGCGATGGTAGATGGGGCGGCGGTATGCGGTCCTCGGTGGATGCGGCGAGGCGTAGTCTTTGTCGTAAATTGAGCTCGGTCCGGCCTCGCCTCGCTCTCCTTCTCAACCTCGGCCTCAGAATCATAATCCGATGGTAAAGGCCACGCCTGAAATATCCGATGTGGAAATTCAGGGAAAGCTGGCAGCTCTACCGTGGATAACGATCTGAGACAGTCCTCCATTGCGTGCGATCTCGCTTGCGGCAATATACCCAATATCGTTTGGTCGTCCTCAAATCGGCGGATCGGGCAAAGTCCTTTGATGCGTGGCGGAGGAACCACGCATATCGATATAGTAGGCTCGGACGAGGTCGGCATGGGCGGAGGTAGACCAACTTGTGCGGCGCGGGAGGTTGGGTCTTCGGACGTACCATGACGATGCGTCAAATCTTGATATCTATGAAAGCTTTCTCAGCAGGCGATCCTCATCATCCCGAAAGGCACCCGGCCTTTATGCACAATTGAGTAATCGAGAGAGAAGGAAGAGCGATCGGCCCTTCCTTTTTCGACACTCGTCCACCTCGCGCGGTTGGGCGCCCGTTTCTGGACCTCCGGTGAAAATGCAGAGAAGCAGCAGCATCCGTTCCTCGACACGGTAGTATCATGGGTGGTGGGCAAAATTGACTTTTAATGAAGTGGAGCGGACATGAGCCTCAATTTTAATGATGCGACTTTAATGGGCGACACCCACGTGTGGAAGCGCCCATTACGTGCCTTCGACAACCGTCGATCTAAGTGCCTCTTCTAAATCATCGGTGAAGGTGCCCTCTTCATGGCGGAGAAAGCATCATCCACCTCGTTCTCGATTCATAAAAATCATTAATGGTTTTGGAGATAAAACCACCATCTTACCCCACCACAGTGGACAAACCTTCCTTATTCGGCAAAGGCGTGATATTTGCATAGAATTCCTTAACCAAGGGTGTAATGGGTGGAGGTGGAATTGCATAAGCGTTGCCCGTCCGTTTAAAGAAATCGGCTCTACCACAAACAGGGTTTCCTTGATTTACGAAAACCTTTTCTATCCATAGATGCTAGGTTTGGTGGCTTAAAACTCTCGAACCCACCATGAGCTCGAAATTTAGGGATGGCGTCGATTGAACGTCTTGCCTTTGCTGAGGAGGGTTTATCCACCCTCGCCTTCTTGCCTTGAATATCCTCCGGTTCATCTGCTTCCACTATTTTGGCCTTACCCTTGTCGCTCTGACTAATTTTTCTTTTCGAAGAAGAAGGCACAATATCTTGTGGAGAACCCGACGAATCTTCCGATGACAACTCGGCGTCTGATATGATGATGGGCGGCGAGTCATTGCTCAAGCGTGCACACTGCCTCACGACCACATTGCTAAATCTCCGCATAGTAACAGAATTTAACGGCAAAGGAGATGAAAACAACTAAATTTCAGAGATCAAAAGTTTTGAGAAAACAGAAGGTGGGCGTGAAAAGTGAGAGCAAAGGCGCGGCAAAATTGGGGGAAATAAGAAAATTGACAGAATATAAAGAGGGAGGGAAAAAGGCGCGGTCTTCCAAACCCCAAATGTCAACCAAATTTCTCCCGCTCTTTTTACCAAAATAGCACTCCTATTTCACTTTCTCTCTTCTTGCAAGTCCAT
The DNA here is from genome assembly GCA_036937905.1 of Salvia rosmarinus. Taxonomy (NCBI): domain Eukaryota; kingdom Viridiplantae; phylum Streptophyta; class Magnoliopsida; order Lamiales; family Lamiaceae; genus Salvia; species Salvia rosmarinus. The sequence continues at coordinate 42,951,129 of CM072822.1, read as the reverse complement.
CATTGGGACAAAAACTAGCACAATGCTTCAGAATTTACGCCCAGAGGTACGCATGTACCGCACCTGCAGTCCAAATTTCCACATACCATTTTAGAACAAACCCTGCATCTTCTTTAACAAAGCTAAGGCAATTTATTATCACACACAAACAACGAGACAAAACGAGAAATAAAACAAATATTTACAAACAAAACAACAGGGCTGCCAAGCGCCTGCTCGCCATGGCAGCCCAAGATACCTCCGGTCGGCGTTCGGGGTGTCGAGGTCTTCTCACGAACGACCTCGCCACCCCAATAGTCTTGACCGCTGTCCATTCACCATGAATTCACGGCTGATGTTCCTTCTTGTAATGTGATAGCACCGTGGGGTGCTACGGAGGGTGTGAAGGGACCCGACCATCGTGACTTGACTTTCGAGGAAAAGCCTTGGCCTTGAATTGAACAATAGCACTTGCGACCCGACAAGAAATCACGGCGCAAGATATTGTTATCATGCCGTCTCTTGGTTTCTCCTTGTACAACTTGGCATTCTCATAAGCAAACCACTGAATTCATCCATTTCGTTTAGTTGCAACAAGCGGGCCTCTCCGTGACCTTATGCTCAAAATTCGGTTTCTTTATTGCCCAATAGGCTCGATGTTCAAGCTCGAAGGAAGATGACAAGCTTTCCCATAAACCATCCGATAAGGAGACATCCCTAAAGGTGTCTTGAAAGGCGTGCAGCAGGCCCATCTGACATCGTCAAGCGTATGGACCAATCCTTTCGACTGGGTTCACCACTTTCTCGATTATACTTTTATCTCTCTATTTGAAAGCTACGCTTGACCATTTGTTTGAGGATGATATCATTAGCCACCTTGTATCGACATTGTACTTGGCTGAAACGGCACCTGACCACATTGACAAAATGTGTGCCCTCATCACTAATAATCGCGAGGAGTACCAAACAGCGTGAAGATGTTCTTTGCGAGAACTTGATAACAACCTTGGCGTCATTGGTGGGGCTAGCCACGGCCTCTACCCGTTTAGATACATAATCAACCGCCACCGGGATGTAGAGGTTGCCAAATGAGGTGTGGAGCGGACCCGTGAAATCGAGGCCCCACACGTCGAAGAGTTGATTTCGAATGAAATTCATTGGCATCTCATTCAGGAAGATATATTCCCACCCTTTGTCATCATCACATCTTTGCGAAGGCGTGGGCGTCTTTAAACGAGGTTGGCGAAATAAACGATTGTAAAACCTTGGCGCCGTTCTTTGTCCGTAAAATGACCGCCATATGGAGTAGCATGGCATCCCTCTAAATTGATTCCATCTCTTCATGTAGTGCGCATCGTCTCATCAACCCATCGGCTGCGTTTATCAAGAATGGTTCGTCCCAAAGTAATGTCGACCTCGAGAGAGGAACCTTTTCCTCTGTTGAAATGAGAGTTCGGCTGCGGCCTCCTGAGACCGAAGTTGACAAAGTCGCATACGAGGTGTACTCTTGTGCGCGTGCTCGTCAATTGTTCATCGGGAAGCGTCTGAATTTGGGCATGAGTTTCATCGCCCGATCTTGTGGCAATCGAGATAAATGGTCGACTACTTGATTCTCGGTCCGCTACATCTCTAATCTCGGATCAAATTCTTGTAGCGGCAAGATCCACGGATTAACCGTGGCTTGGCATCTTTCTTGGCGACAAGATATCTTATAACGCGTGATGCGTGTAAACAATCACCTTGAACCCGTGGTAGGCTCTAAATTTTTCTGGCGAACACTCGCTAGCGGCTCCTTCTCCGTAGTGGTGTAATTTATTTGAGCTTCCACCAGCGTTTTGCTAGCGTAATAGATGGAGTGGAATATCTTCTCCTTTCTTTGACCCGGCCACGGCCCCAGCTGCTGAAGTCACTAGCGTCGCACATAACCTCGAAAGGTAATGACCGATTCGGTCCAATGATTCTTGGGCTATCACTAGAGCTCGTTTCAAAATGTCAAGCCTTTAGACATTCGGGGTGAGCTCGAAATGGCTATTTTCTCCGACAAGGCACACGGTGGCTTAGAAATTTTGAAAAATCCTTTATAAACCTTACAGTAAAATCTGCATGTCCCGAAACTCGCACCCCTTTACGGTGGTAGGGGTGGAAGTTTATCTATCACCGATCTTGGCTCTGTCACTTGATCCCTTCTTGGATATGTGATGGCTAGCACTATGCCTTCTTGTACCGTGAAATGGCATTTTCCCAATTCGAGACCAAGTCGTCGCCTCGCGGCGCTCAAGACCTTCCCAAGTTACCGGGCATACCTCAAAGTATCCCCAAATCGGAGAAGTCATCCATGAAGATTTCGGTGACTTTCTACCATATCAGAAGATGGCCATCATGCAGCGTTGGAGCGTCATTTGGGGCATTCTGAGTCAAAAGGCATCCTTCTAAAGGCGAAAGTGCCGTAGGGACAAGTGAAGGTGGTTTTGTGTTGATCATCGGGTGCAATGGCGATCGATGATAACGAATACCCATCTAGGAAGCAGAAGAACTCGCGCCGGTGAGTTTATCAAGCATTTGATCCGTGAATGGCGGAGGAAAATGGTCTTTCCTAGTAGCGTGTTTAATTTCACGTAATCCACACAAACACGCCATCCGTTATCACCGAGTTGGAATTAACTCACGCGATCATTCGAAATCACTATAACTCCTCCTTTTTAGGAACACCTTTGCCAGGCTCACTTGAAGCTGTCAGAGATCGGATAAATGATTCGACATCTAGCCGTTTAATAACTTCCTTTTCAACACCTCTTTCATGGTTTGGATTAAGGCGGTATTTGGTGTTCTATGGAAGTCTTGTGGCAATCTTCCAACAATATCTTGTGCATACAGGATCCGGGCTGATCCCTTGATGTCGGCAATTGACCGTCAATAGCTCTCTTGTATTTTTGTGACACCATATGATTCTTCTTTGTCGAGCTCGGCCTTGTTGAAATGATTCTGAGGAAGAGTTTGTCCCTCGCCCGAGATAAGTATATTTCGGTGGTTGGGCAAAGTTTTCGAGACTAAGTATTGGAGGTTAGTCTATCGAAGGTTTGGATACAGGCGGGCCGATCTGCGAGCCCAGTGACTCGGAGCTCGGCGTCTGGCGGTGGCACTTGACGGATCTCTTGTTAGAGGGTATCGAGGTAGCCCGTTCTTGCTCTAACTCTAGGAGGTCGGCATATTCATTCTCCTTGTCTTGAGGCGGGCAGGTGTTCCGGCATCTTTTCGTGACGACTGCTCTAATACTTGTATTTAGAGCATTCCTCCCGCCGTCGGGTGCTTCATAGCATTGAAAACATTGAAAGTAACCTTCGATCATTTACTCTCATTGTGAGTTCGCATTTTGGACATCAATCATAGTTCTTCTGTTGCGAGGAAAGGGCGTCCCAAAATAATAGGCACCGTGGTCTACTTCATAATCGATATGATGAAGTCGCGGGAAAAATGAATGTATCAACTTTTACTAGCACATCTTCAAATTTTCCTTGGGATGAGCCATGAACCGATCTCCCGATTGCGGGGTCCTTTGTTGTGGGCGAGCTTCTCTATCAGAGCTTCACGAATATTGAGGCGGCATTAAGTTTATGCTTGCTCCTAGATCGCATAGAAACACGACCAGCGTCGCGACCTCAATTGAACATGGAATTGTGAAACTCCACGGATCTTTCAACTTGGGTGGAATCTTGCTTTTAACATGGTACTCTTGCTCTCGATCGGTGCCCTTTGTTTGAACTCCCCAGTATCTTCTTTGTTAGGATATCCTTGAGAACTTCACATAATTTGGCATTTGTTCTAGTGCTTCCACCAATGGAATATTAATGTGCAGTTGTTTGAAGACATCTAGAAATCTCGGCGAGTATCTTCTGTTTGTTTTCAACCTTTCGGGAAAAGGTGGTGGTGGTCGATAAACCACCTCGTCCATTGACTTGACGATGGTTTCACCTCGGTGAGCTTCTTAGCATCAAGGGGTTTCTTTGGAGCTTCACTTCTGCAGTTGCTTTTAGTGTTTGAGGACTCCGCCTCTCTTCTTGGTTCATGATTCGGTTTCGTGCATTTCTTTCCACCGTAAGTACTTGGCCTTGACATATTCTTTATCTTTCGAGGGTTTTCCGTGTCATTGGTAGATTACCAAGTGGCCTATTCCTCATCTCGGTGGCTAATTGTCGATCTGAACTTCCAATTACGTGGCGAAGTGGGTGCCCTTGGATTCTTGCATCTGTCTTAGCCATATACTCCTTCATTAAAGTTTTAATAGACTTGGGATGTGGGTGGCTTGTTGTTGCTCGGTTGGAAATTTTATGGATATGTGTGATGCTGACCCAAGGTTCGTTGATTCCAAACCGGTGCGTGTTCTGTTGGGCGGTTCTGAGAGCACGAGCGAAGTTCGAGGAGAGCTTGATGGGCTTAGTCGAAGTGTGGGAGCAAGAGTTGAATATGAAGCCCATTGGAGAGTGGATCGACCAGCCCGAGAATCATCAATTTCATGGAAGCAAATGGGTTTGGAACTTGAAGATGTTTAGTCTTGATTTTATTTGGCATATTGGGCCATGTTATTTTTATCTTTAGTTGTTTATTTTCATTGGGATTATTAAGGCCCACTTTAGACATGTTATTTTAGTGGGTTTGGGCCTATTTTGACCATGTTTGACTAGGAGTTGGATTCCTTATAGGATTAGGCCCAATCTTTGTTTGATTCCTTTTAGAACTAGGTTTCTTTTCGGCTATATTAAGGCATGTAAGGGGATGAACAAAATCGGACCATCTTTTATGAATAAGCGTGAGTTTCATTCTCTCTTGAGAGTATTCGAGTTCTTCTTGGTTTTGCCAAGTCGAGTTCATTATCCGTGAATCAGCGAGATAACCACCACTCGTTGTGTGTCATTCATCGTCCCAGAGTTCTTTGCGTCGACTATCTAGTTGGGGTATAGGCGAAATCTTGACCTATATCACTTGAGGTTAGATTCGAGAGGTTTTGGGATATCCTTTGGTTCGAGTTTTATCAAGTCTTCCGTTCTGCGTCGATTGTGGCGATCTTTCGTATGTCACGCTAGTTATCATGTCAGTCACCGTATCCGTTTAGGATGATGGCGTCCCTTAAGGAGCTCAAAGGTTTATTGTACTAAACCCTGCGGGTTGAGTTAGCTCAAGTACAATAATAAGGTTGAGTGGTACTACTTAAGAAATGAAGTTATGTCGTTTTAAGCGATCGGATTGCTAGAAATGATTAATGGACGTTCAATATCTTAAATACGAGGATTCGTAATGTCTAAGTGCAAGCCCGACTCAACTTGGTAATAAAGGGTAAGTCGACATTTATTCTCTAGTGGCATGAATAAATGTTTATAAATTAATTTATGTTACGGGTGAACATAAGATAATTAATTTATTTGAGGCTCATCTTTATTCCTTGCATTTGATCACAGGGTGGCCCGTCCAGCCCATAGATTAGCAAGAAAATCGGTCCCTATAGCTATGGCAAGATTTTATTCTCTTTATCCCACAAGGATATAATTATATTTATGGTATATGCATAGATCCTTTCCATATAAGATTATGGTAATAATCACGAGTATGGAAATAATCACGAGTATGGAAATAATCCTAAGATTATGGTAATATTCCATATAGGATTATGGTAATTTTCATATAGGATTATGGTAATTTCCATATGGGATTAAGGTAGTGCATTATAAATATAAGGTATGAGATAAAGTCAGGTTAATGCTCACATATTAATCACAAAATTTGGCCCCCCTCTTTGTCTATTGAGAGAATTTGAAAATTGTGAAGAGAGAGTATTGGGTGATTTTCGAAGCATTCTCCATAGATCGTCCTCACTCGGCGTTGGAGATTGGGCGGCGGGATCGATCGGAAGGTCAAAGCACGAGTCGATCCGTTCGATCCGTTCATCTCGTTCCATCGACCTCTTGGATCAAAGGTAAACACGTGAAAACCCCAGCGTGTTGCGATTTAATTATATAGCGCATGCTGGGTTTATAATCAATGTATGGTGAATTAAACACCCAAGATGGATCCTCGGGCGAGGTTAACATATGTTTTCCTACAATTGGTATCGAGCACAGGATGAGAATCTTGGCTCTGTTGGATTAATTCGCGTTTGATTATTACGTGCGTTTAATTAATTGTGGGCGTATGGTTCATCGTGGCTCGTTTATTGTTTTTGTTGGTTTTGTTTTACACCACGAGAAAATCCGTGGTTAGATTAGATTTTATTATGTAAATCTTATCGTAAAGAAAAACGAGCGAAAGAAAGAAGAAAAGCAGCGGCGGAAAAACAGTAGCTCGGCGATCATCTGGCGGTTTCATGGCGAGCCTCGCGATCGCGAGAGCGATCGCGAGGGCAGCGAGCGGCAGGCGCGCATTCTCGCGAGATCCCTGGCGCCTGGCGGCGAGCTTCGCGGTCGCGAGATTACCAGCGAGCTGCTGCGGCGTGCGAGCTAGCGGGCGGCAGGCGGCGTTGTGCGCGAAACCAGCGGCGCGGCGGACTTCGTGGTCGCGGTATGGTCGCATTGGCGGCGGCGTCTCGGCGAGGCGTTCGGCGCTTGGGCGTGGCAGCGCGCGCGTGCTCGAAGGGTCGCGATCGCATTAGCGACAGCGAGTGACCGCGAGGAACACGCGGAGGCGGTAGCGCGCAAGGCTGGGCGGCGGCTGGGCTTTGCTCTGCGGCCCGGCACGGTTTGGGCGACCGGCCCGGACCCATTTTCAGTTTTCGGTCCGTGCCCGTGCACGCGAGGCCCGTTTTGAGTTTAATTGCATGCTTTGTAAATCTATGTAATAGATTAGATTTAAATGTGCGGGTTTCACGATTGGGCGCGATGAGCGTTTATTTTATTTTTATCGTTCATATGCATGTCGTGGATGTTTAAATTATGCGATAGCATGCTATGTATGTTTATATTACGTTGACAAACCTTTAAGTGTTTTACGTAATTGGATGCGCATAGTAAGCATGCTAGGTTTATCGCGTTTATCAAGCATATTTTAGAATTACTGCGAGCATGTTTTACATGTTGAGTTCTATAGAAAAGGATGCTAGGATTACGTGATGCATGGACAAACCTTTTGAATAAAAGACTAAGCAAGCAACCCGACAAATTAATTTTCAAATTAAAATGTCAAGACCTCCACTTTTGATCTCTAAACAAAGTGAGGCGCCTTGTGAGTGGCGATCCACAGCGTGGCTTGCTTGCCTTTGTTTATCATAAGTTTGTTAGATGAGATTTCTAAATAAAACATTTTAAATCTATTGAGAAGTGGGAGTTTCATGTGTGGCGATCCACAGCGTGGCTTGCATGTGCGATTTTCATAAGTTCTCTAGAGATAGATATAAAATGAGATAACAAAAATTTGAATTGGGCGGTATGGTCAGGTGAGTATACCAATTCTAAGAATTCATCTTCTGTTTGTTAAAATTGTGGTCATTGCTTAGACATCACCTCAAGTACAACTTCCATGAAGTCCTTCTTGCGATAGTGATGTGGTCAGTAAGGTCCAATCATTAATTTCATTTGTCATAAGGATAAGTTGACATGGATTGAAATTAAGCGACTAAAAGGTATATTTTAGTGCAGTCGGGGGTTCGTGTGTAGCGATCCACGCGTGGCTTGCATGTGAGATTCCTTGGGCGATTGGAGGTTTCGATTAATATTGTTTTATCAAAAGGTTACAATATTATTATTACGAATTATTTGCGATCGTATGCTTATGTGTTTACATTATCGTTTGAGACATGTCTCTTACGCGATTATCAATATGCTCGCACAAAATCCGTTATCGGTCCAAATTTTATCGAGTGGAAGCGAAACATGGAATATGTTCTTATCATTGAAGAACACATGTTTGTTCTCACTACTCCTAAACCCGATGCCCTATCGGCGCGTCGACTAATGAGCGGCGAGTCGGCGAGACTTTGGAATAAGTCGAACAATATGGCTAAATGCTATATGATGACTACGATGTCGAAGGCTTGCAGCTACTGACATCGATCGATGGTGAGCCGCGACGATATTTGGTTAAGTCTCGAGGTAAGTTTGGGCGATCGGATCGGACGATCGCTTCCACACAATGAGAGAAATCTTGGCGTGTAAGATGGAAGAAGGAAGTTGGTCCATGAACATGTCTCCCATGACTCGTCTCATGGATAGTCTTGATCGGTTGGGAGGAGGTATTGACGGCGGCCAAGGTCGATATCATCCTCAATACCTTGCCAAGTCTTTTGAGAACTTTCGGCGTGAATGCGATCATGAGCAAGACCGAGTTTACACTTAGTCGGTTGCTTAATGATCTCGTTCTTTGCGGAAGGAGTTATGGGAAAAGGAGCACATGCTCTTGCTAGCACATCTAAGGGCCCAAAATTTTCATCGCAAAATGGAAATAGAAAAGGGGTACCAAAGGTGGTAGAGGCGAGGAAATAGTGGGAGTAATGGGAGCAAGAACATGGTTGCCACGGAGGCAGAAGAAGCGAAGGAGAAGGCAAGTGCTTCAAGTGCGGTGGGCCCGGGCGTTGGAAGGCCAAATGCCTATGCTCGAGGCTCGAGTCGCCGTTTGCTTTAATGTGAAACATGTTTAGCGACTTGTTCTACCCATTCTTGGGTAGTAGATCTGGCATGGCGATCATGTTTGTTACACCTTGCGGGGGTTCTGCGGACAAGGGAGCTGTTTGATGGCGAGATAACGATCTCCATGGGCAGCGGCGAAAGTCGAAGGCATTGCGGTTGGAGATGTTCTTTATGTTTTGGGACAACAGTTTTAGTTTTGAAAGGCGTTTTATATGTGCGGTTTTCGGTAGGAACCTTGTTTGTTTGAAATTATTTACTCATGGATATTACATTATTTTTGATAGTGGTGTTTCTATCATAAGAAATGACGAAGTTATACGTGTTGGCACCTTATATAATTAAGCTTTATACTATTTACGCAAAACATAATACCTATAACTATATTGCATCTTCATCAAACCACAAAAGAAAGTTTTCTTAGCAAGATGACTCTACTTTTCTCTGGCATCTTAGATTAGGTCACATCAATCTAAATAGGATCAGCGGCTAAGAATGGGCGTTGGGTAATCTCATGGTTACTCCGTTCCCGATCTGCGAATCTGTATAGAAGGTAAGATGTCGACGGACCCTTCAAAGCGAAGGGTTATAGAGCCAAAGAAATGTTGGAGTTAGTCCATTCGACTGTGTGGACCGATGTCCACACAAGCTCGTGGAGGTGCAGTATTTTGTCACTTTCATTGGCGATTACTCAAAGTGCGGATACATATACCGCTTCGCATGAAGTGCGAATGCTTTGAAATTCAAAGAGTTTAAGGCGAAGTGGAGGCGAAGCTAGGTAAAAGTATCAAGTCACTGCTTGATGCGATCGCGGTGGCGAATACCTCGATAACGAGTTTATGGACTATCTAGTGAAGTGTGGGATTACCTCCCGTAGCGCTTGCAAGGCACACCTGACAAAATGGTGTGTCGAGCGAAGAAATAGGACTCTTTTAGAAATGGTTAGATCTATGATGAGTTATGCTACATTGCCTATTTCGTTACGGGGGTATGCCTTAGAGGCGGCATACTTGCTAAATCTAGTACCGTCCAGTCGATCGAAAGACCCCTTTCGAGTTGTGGTTTGGGCGCAAGCCGGTTTAAACCACATAAGGATATGGGGCGATCCGGCACATGTCTTTGAACAAGAAGGCGACAAGTTGGAGGCTAGATCAAGCGCAAAGGCTGTTTATTGGCTATCCTAGAGGAGCGAAGGTGGTTTATTCTATAGTCTAAGGATCGGGAAGGTCATTATTAGCACTAATGCTCGATTCTTAGAAGAGGACTACATGAAAATCATAAGTCCAAAGTTGAAATCATTCTTCAAGAATTAGAAGATGATCGTATTCCACCACCGATTAGGCGAAAGTGCGAGATGTCGAGTCAGTGGGAGGATCGACACGGATACTTCAAGAAATTGAAGTGGGTCGAGTTCACTTTGGAGATACCGACCGTCAAGTGGTACCTACACGACAAGTTGTGCAAGTTAGAGAATCACTGATATCTGCACCCACCGTTGCCATAGTGCTGTAGAACCTCGTCGTAGTGGGAGGGTTTTTCGTCGACTGAAGCGATTTATGTTAGTGGGTGAATCTTGGTTTAGTCGGTGACGAACATGCAATAATCGACCCATGGACATCTGAGGAGGCTATAAAGATATTGATGCAAGATCATGGCACACGCTATGGACTTAGAAATGGAGTCCATAACGGCTATGGATGTATATGAAAGACACCTCTACCGGATGGCAAGGAAGCCATAGGTAGTAAGTGGATATCTGAGGAAGAGATTCCGATGGAGGTTTGACTTTCAAAGCCGGGCTTGTGGCGAAGGGTACACTCAGTTGAGGGCATCGATTTGATGAGACCTTTTCGCACATGTAGCAATGCTCAAGTCATCGAAATTCTTCTAGCCATAGCAGCCACCCTTGAACCTAGAGGTTTGGCAAATGGATGTTAAAACCGCTTTTCTAAGCGGTTACCTTGAGGAAGGTAGAGACATCTATATGCGACAACACGAAGGTTATGTGGTAAAGGGTGAAGAGCATCTAGTATGGAAGCTTAAGAAGTCCATTTATGGGCTTAAGAGCCTCCGATCATGGAACTTACGCTTTGGCGAGGTAGTAAAGTCACATGGATTTACCAGGTTGCCTAGCGAGAGTTGTGTGTATCGGTTAGATGTCAGCGGTGATGTGGTATTTCTTGCACTTTATGTAGATGACATCCTTCTAGTTGGCAACAACGTGAAGTCATTATCGGGCGTAAAGAGTTGGCTATCCGATCAGTTTCAAATGAAAGACTTAGGAGATGCGGCGTACATTCTTGGGATCAAGGTTTACCGAGATCGCAAGAAGAAAATATTGAGCTTATCTCGGGCGTCTTACCTTGATCTGTGATTACTCGTTTTAGTATGCAAACCGCGAGAAAAGTTGCTACCTTTCGGACATGGCGTTCCTTTATCTAAAAGCATGATCACCTATATTGCAAAGGAGATAGAGGAAATGAGACAAGTTCCTTACGCTTCCGCCGTAGGAAGTCTCATGTACGCAATGCTATGCACGAGACCCGATATACGCTATGCGGTAGGCATAGTAGCTGAATATCGATCTAACCTGGACAAGCTCATTGAATTGCGATGAAGCATATACTCAAGTACACGAAAAGGACTCGAGATTATAGGCTGGTTTACCATGCGAGATAGTCTAATGCCTTTGGGTTATCTGAGACTCGGTTTCCAAGGCGACCGTGATGAGAAAAAGTCGACCTCGGGCTATGTGTTTACCTTGGGAGGTGGGCCGTATCTGGCGGAGTGCAAAGCGGCGATGCGTGCGGACTCTACCATGGAAGCCGAATATGTAGCGGCGGAGGCTTCTAGGAGGCTGTATGGTTCGAGAACTACCTCATGGATCTAGGTGTGGTACTGGTTTGCCCAGAGTATCATAGTTCTTGTGATAACTCGGTGCGATGCAAACTCGAAGGAACCACGGACCCTGAGCGACAAAACACATAGAGAGAAAGTACCATGTCATACGAGAAATCGTTAGGCGGTGGCGTGCTGATTGAAAAGATTGATCTGACGGAAAATCTAGCGGTTCCATTCACGAAGAGCTGCCGCAAAAAGTCTACGATGGACACGTTAGAGGACTTGGATTGCGCTTGATGGCACCCACTTAGAAAGAAACTTTTGTATAAGTGGGAGAAGCAAAGTGATGGTTGTTTGTAATAGCTAGTAGAAAGACACATTGTATACTAAAGTTTGCTTTAGTATAAGTGGGAGATTGTTGGATTTGTATCTTGAAAGCGGTTTGGTTGAGCTTGTATACAATGTTTCTTATTACCACTATTACAATCTCTATCGGTTTGAATACTTGATTGCATATATCGTGTCCCTTATCTCATATATAAGTTAGATCATACGATTGTGTAGAAGATCACGAAGTGCGTATGATTGGTCAAGCTTAATGAGATATAAAAGTTTCACGGTGAGACAACTTAAGGACGAGTTGTCGGTTTGAGCCGCTGATATAGATAAGAAGTGACTTGACTTAGTTGCTTGTCTATCTTTGATGCGTCTCGGCGTATTGAAGGATCACGATGAGATGTGTTCTTCTTTCGACCGTCGTGAAGAACCAAGATCTCGGTGACTTAAGATGATCTAAACCTCGATAAGGTATTAGGTGAGTATGAGTTCTTGACCATCACTTTGACTTGTTATGAGTGAGGGTTATATGTTCTAACCAGATTCTCCGCATCTTGGGTGGTGGCGATCTTTCGTATGTCCGCTAGTTATCATGTCAGTCACCGTATCCGTTTAGGATGATGGCGTCCCTTAAGGAGCTCAAAGGTTTATTGTACTAAACCTGCGGGTTGAGTTAGCTCAAGTACAATAATAAGGTTGAGTGGTACTACTTAAGGAAATGAAGTTGTGTCGTTTTAAGCGATCGGATTGCTAGAAATGATTAATGGACGTTCAATATCTTAAATACGAGGATTCGTAATGTCTAAGTGCAAGCCCGACTCAACCGGTAATAAAGGGTAAGTCGAGCATTTATTCTCTAGTGGCATGAATAAATGTTTATAAATTAATTTATGTTAAAATTTGAACATAAGATAATTAATTTATTTGAGGCTCATCTTTATTCCTTGCATTTGATCACTGGTGGCCCATCCGGGCCCATAGATTAGCAAGAAAATGGGTCCCTATAGCTATGGCAAGATTTTATTCTCTTTATCCCACAAGGATATAATTATATTTATGGTATATGCATAGATCCTTTCCATATAAGATTATGGTAATAATCACGAGTATGGAAATAATCACGAGTATGGAAATAATCCTAAGATTATGGTAATATTCCATATAGGATTATGGTAATTTCCATATAGGATTATGGTAATTTCCATATAGGATTATGGTAATTTCCATATGGGATTAAGGTAGTGCATTATAAATATAAGGTATGAGATAAAGTCAGGTTAATGCTCACATATTAATCACAAGAAATTTGGCCCCTTTGTCTATTGAGAGAGAATTTGAAAATTGTGAGAGAGAGTATTGGGTGATTTTCGAAGCATTCTCCATAGATCGTCCTCACTCGGCGTTGGAGATTGGGCGGCCGGGATCTGATCGGAAGGTCAAAGCACGAGTCCGATCCGTTCGATCCGTTCATCTCGTTCCATCGACCTCTTGGATCCAAAGGTAAACACGTGAAAACCCCAGCGTGTTGCGATTTAATTATATAGCGCATGCTGGGTTTATAATCAATGTATGGTGAATTAAACACCCAGATGGATCCTCGGGCGAGGGTTAACATATGTTTTCCTACAATTGGTATCGAGCACAGGATCGAATCTTGGCTCTGTTGGATTAATTCACGTTTGATTATTCGTCGTTTAATTAATTATGGGCTATGCGTTCATCGTGGCTCGTTTATTGTTTTTGTTGGTTTTGTTTTACACCACGAGAAAATCCGTGGTTAGATTAGATTTTATTATGTAAATCTTATACGTAAAGAAGAACGAAGGCGAAAGAGCGAAGAAGCTAAGCGGCGGGAAAAAGCGGTAGCTCGGCGGTCATCGGGCGGTTTCTCGCGGCGAGCCTCGCGATCGCGAGGCGATCGCGAGGGCGCTGGCGATAGGGGCAGCGTTCCGCGAGATCCTGGCGCCTAGCGGCGAGCTCGCGGTCGCGAGATTACCAGCGAGGCTGCGGCGTGCGGGCTAGCGGGCGGCAGGGCGCGTTCGCGCGCAAGAAACCCGGCGCCGCGGCGGACTCGTGGTCGCGGTATGGCGGCGGGCGGCGGCGTCTCGGCGGGCGTTCGGGCTTGGGCGTGGCGCGCCGCAGCGTGCTCGAAGGTCGCGGTCGCGTGGCGACCGCGAGGAACACTGTGAGGCGGCGGCGCGCGCAAGGTGGTGGGCGTTGGGCTTTGCTCTGTGACCCGGCCACGGTTTGAGCCGACCGGCCCGGACCCATTTTCGATTTTCGGTCCGTGCCGTGCACGCGAGGCCCGTTTCGAAGTTTAATTGCATGCTTTGTAAATCTATGTAATAGATTAGATTTAAATGTGCGAGGTTTCACGATTGGGCGCGATGAGCGTTTTATTTTATTTTTATCGTTCATATGCATGTCGTGGATGTTTAAATTATGCGATAATATGCTATGTATGTTTATATTACGTTGACAAACCTTTAAGTGTTTTACGTAATTGGATGCGCATAGTAAGCATGCTAGGTTTATCGCGTTTATCAAGCATATTTTAGAATTACTGCGAGCATGTTTTACATGTTGAGTTCTATAGAAAAGGATGCTAGGATTACGTGATCTGCATGGACAAACCTTTTGAATAAAAAGACTAAGCAAGCAACCCGACAAATTAATTTTTCAAATTAAAATGTCAAGACCTCCTTTTTGATCTCTAAACAAAGTGAGGCCTTTGTGAGTGGCGTCCACACGCGTGGCTTGCTTGCCTTGTTTATCATAAGTTTGTTAGATGAGATTTCTAAATAAAACATTTTAAATCTATTGAGAAGTGGGAGTTTCATGTGTAGCGTCCGCACGCGTGGCTTGCATGTGCGATTTTCATAAGTTCTCTAGAGATAGATATAAAATGAGATAACAAAAGAATTTGAATTGGGCGGTATGGTCCGGTGAGTATACCAATTCTAAAATTCATCTTCTTTGTTAAAATTGTGGTCATTGCTTAGACATCACCTCAGTACAACTTCCATGAAGTCCCTTCTTGCGATAGTGATGTGGTCAGTAAGGTCAATCATTAATTTCATTTGTCATAAGGATAAGTTGACATGGATTGAAATTAAGCGACTAAAGGTATATTTTAGTGCAGTCGGGGGTTCGTGTATAGCGTCCACCGCGTGGCTTGCATGTGAGATTCCTTGGGCGATTGGAGGTTTCAATTAATATTGTTTTATCAAGGTTACAATATTATTATTACGAATTATTTGCGATCGTATGCTTATGTGTTTACATTATCGTTTGAGATATGTCTCTTACGCCGATTATCAATATGCTCGCACAAAATCCGTTATCCGGTCCAAATTTTATCAGTGGAAGCGAAACATGGAATATGTTCTTATCATTTGAAGAACACATGTTTGTTCTCACTACTCTAAACCCGATGCCCTTCTTAACGCATCGACTAATGAGCGGCGAGTCAGCGGACTTTGGAATAAGTCAAACAATATGGCTAAATGCTATATGATGACTACGATGTCCAAAGGCTTGCAGTACGACATCGATCGATGGTGAGCGACGATATTTGGTTAAGTCTCGAGAGTAAGTTTGGGCGATCGGATCGGACGATCGCTTCCACACAATGAGAGAAATCTTGGCGTGTAAGATGGAAGAAGGAAGTTCGGTCCATGAACATGTCTCCCATGACTCGTCTCATGGATAGTCTTGATCGGTTGGGAGGAGGTATTGACAGTGAGCCAAGGTCGATATCATCCTCAATACCTGCCCAAGTCTTTTGAGAACTTTCGGCGTGAATGCGATCATGAGCAAGACCGAGTTTACACTTAGTCGGTTGCTTAATGATCTCGTTCTTTGCGGAAGGAGTTATGGGAAAAGGAGCACATGCTCTTGCTAGCACATCTAAGGGCCCAAAATTTTCATCATAAAATGGAAATAGAAAAAGGGTACCAAAGGTGGTAGAGGCGAGGAAATAGTGGGAGTAATGGGAGCAAGAACATGGTTGCCACGGAGGCTTGAAGAAGCGAAGGAGAAGGGCAAGTGCTTCAAGTGCGGTGGGCCCGGGCATTGGAAGGCCAAATGCCCTATGCTCAAGGCTCAGTCGCCGTTTGCTTTAATGTGAAACATGTTTAGCGACTTGTTCTACCCGTTCTTGGGTAGTAGATCTGGTATGGCGATCATGTTTGTTACACCTTGCGAGGGTTCCTGCGGACAAGGGAGCTGTTTGATGGCGAGATAACGATCTCCATGGGCAGCGCGAAAGTCGAAGGCTGTTGCGGTTGGAGATGTTCTTTATGTTTTGGGACAACAGTTTTAGTTTTGAAAGGCGTTTTATATGTGCGGATTTTTAGTGGAACCTTGTTTTGTTTGAAATTATTTACTCATGGATATTACATTATTTTTGATAGTGGTGTTTCTATCATAAGAAATGGCGAAGTTATACGTGTTGGCACCTTATATAATTAAGCTTTATACTATTTACGCAAAACATAATACCTATAACTATATTGCATCTTCATCAAACCCTAAAAAGAAAGTTTTCTTAGAAGATGACTCTACTTTTCTCTGGCATCTTAGATTAGGTCACATCAATCTAAATAGGATCAGGCGGCTAAGAATGGGCGTTGGGTAATCTCATGGTTACTCGGTTCCCGATCTGCGAATCTGTATAGAAGGTAAGATGTCGACCGGACCCTTCAAAGCGAAGGGTTATAGAGCCAAAGAAATGTTGGAGTTAGTCCATTCGACTGTGTGGACGATGTCACACAAGCTCGTGGAGAATACAGTATTTTGTCACTTTCATTGGCGATTACTCAAGGTGCGGATACATATACCCTTCACCGCAAGTGCGAATGCTTTGAGAAATTCAAAGAGTTTAAAGCGAAGTGGAGCGAAGCTAGGTAAGAGTATCAAGTCACTGATGCGATCGCGGTGGCGAATACCTCGATGTGAGTTTATGGACTATCTAGTGAAGTGTGGGATTACCTCCGGCGACTTCACCGGGCACACCACTGACAAAATGGTGTGTCGAGCGAAGAAATAGGACTCTTTTAGAAATGGTTAGATCTATGATGAGTTATGCTACATTGCCTATTTAGTTACGGGGTATGCCTTAGAGGCGGCGGCATACTTGCTAAATCTAGTACCGCCCAAGTCGGTCGAAAAGACCCGCTTCGAGGTTGTGGTTTGGGCGCAAGCCGGTTTAAGCCACATAAGGATATGGGGCGATCCGGCACATGTCTTTGAACAAGAAGGCGACAAGTTGGAGGCTAGATCCGGCGCAAAGGCTGTTTATTGGCTATCCTAGAGGAGCGAAGGTGGTTTATTCTATAGTCTAAGGATCGAGAAGGTCATTATTAGCACTAATGCTCGATTCTTAGAAGAGGACTACATGAAAATCATAAGTCCAAAGTTGAAATCATTCTTGAGAATTAGAAGATGATCGTATTCCACCACCGATTAGGCGAAAGTGCGAGATGTCGAGTCTAGTGGGAGGATCGACACGGATACTTCAAGAAATTGAAGTGGGTCGAGTTCCTTTGGAGATACCGACCGTACAAGTGGTACCTACACAACAAGTTGTGCAAGTTAGAGAACCACAAGTATCTGCACCCACCGTTGCCATAGTGCCTGTAGAACCTCGTCGTAGTGGGAGGGTTGTTCGTCGACTGAGCGATTTATGTTCGTGGGTGAATCTTGGATTTAGTCAGCAGACGAACATGCAATAATCGACCCATGGACATACAAGGAGGCTATACAAGATATTGATGCAAGATCATGGCACACCGCTATGGACTTAGAAATGGAGTCCATAACGGCTATGGATGTATATGAAAAGACACCTCTACCAGATGGCAAGGAAGCCATAGGTAGTAAGTGGATATACAAGAGGAAGAGAGATTCCGATGGAGAGGTTTCGGCTTTCAAAGCCAGGCTTGTGGCGAAAGGGTACACTCAGATTGAGGGCATCGATTTCGATGAGACCTTTTCGCCTGTAGCAATGCTCAAGTCCATCAGAATTCTTCTAGCCATAGCAGCCCACTTGAACCTAGAGGTTTGGCAAATGGATGTTAAAACCGCTTTTCTAAACGGTTACCTTGAGGAAGGTAGAGACATCTATATGCGATAACACGAAGGTTATGTGGTAAAGGGTGAAGAGCATCTAGTATGGAAGCTTAAGAAGTCCATTTATGGGCTTAAGCAGGCCTCCCGATCATGGAACTTACGCTTTGACGAGGTAGTAAAGTCCTATGGATTTACCCAGTTGCCTAGCGAGAGTTGTGTGTATCGGTTAGATGTCAACGGTGATGTGGTATTTCTTGCACTTTATGTAGATGACATCCTTCTAGTTGGCAACAACGTGAAGTCATTATCGGGCGTAAAGAGTTGGCTATCCGATCAGTTTCAAATGAAAGACTTAGGAGATGCAGCGTACATTCTTGGGATCAAGGTTTACCGAGATCGCAAGAAGAAAATGTTGAGCTTATCTCAGGCGTCTTACATTGATACTGTGATTACTCGTTTTAGTATGCAAACCGCCAAGAAAGGTTGCTACCTTTCGGACATGGCGTTCCTTTATCTAAAACGCAGATCACCTATGTTGCAAAGGAGATAGAGGAAATGAGACAAGTTCCTTACGCTTCGCGTAGAAAGTCTCATGTACGCAATGCTATGCACGAGACCCGATATACGCTATGCGGTAGGCATAGTAGCTAGATATCGATCTAACCTGGACAAGCTCATTGAATTGCGATAAAGCATATACTCAAGTACACGAAAAGGACTCGAGATTATAGGCTGGTTTACCATGCGAGATAGTCTAATGCCTTTGGGTTATCTGAGACTCGGTTCCAAGCGACCGTGATGAGAAAAAGTCAACCTCGGGCTATGTGTTTACCTTGGGAGGTGGAGCCGTATCTGGCGGAGTGCAAAGCGGCGATGCATTGCGGACTCTACCATGGAAGCCGAATATGTAGCCGCCGGAGGCTTCTAAGGAGGCTGTATGGTTCAAGAACTACCTCATGGATCTAGGTGTGGTACTGGTTTGCCCAAGAGTATCATAGTTTCTTGTGATAACTCGGTGCGATGGCAAACTCGAAGGAACCACGGACCCAAGGCGACAAAACACATAGAGAGAAAGTACCATGTCATACGAGAAATCGTTAGGCGAGGTGACGTCTTGATTGAAAAGATTGATCTGACGGAAAATCTAGCGGTTCCATTCACGAAGAGCACCGCGCAAAAGTCTACGATGGACACGTTAGAGGACTTGGATTGCGCTTGATGGCACCCACTTAGAAAGGAAACTTTTGTATAAGTGGGAGAAGCAAAGTGATGGTAGTTTGTAATAGCTAGTAGAAAGACACATTGTATACTAAAAGTTTGCTTTAGTATAAGTGGGAGATTGTTGGTTGTATCTTTGAAAGCGGTTTGGTTGAGCTTGTATACAATGTTTCTGTTACCACTATTACAATCTCTATCGATTTGAATACTTGATTGCATATATCGTGTCCCTTATCTCGTATATAAGTTAGATCATACGGTGTGTAGAAGATCACGAAGTGCGTATGATTGGTCAAGCAATGAGATATAAAAGTTTCACTGGTGAGACAACTTAAGGGACGAGTTGTCGGTTTAGGCTGCAGATATAGATAAGAAGTGACTTGACTTAGTTGCTTGTCTATCTTTGATACGTCTACGGCGTATTGAAGGATCACGATGAGATGTGTTCTTCTTCGACCGTCGTGAAGAACCAAGATCTCGGTGACTTACGATGATCTAAACCTCGATAAGGTATTAGGTGAGTATGAGTTCTTGACCATCACTTTGACTTGTTATGAGTGAGGGTTATATGTTCTAACCAGATTCTCCGCATCTTGGGTGGTGGCGATCTTTCGTATGTCACGCTAGTTATCATGTCAGTCACCGTATTCGTTTAGGATGATGGCGTCCCTTAAGGAGCTCAAAGGTTTATTGTACTAAACCCGCAGGTTGAGTTAGCTCAAGTACAATAATAAGGTTGAGTGGTACTACTTAAGGAAATGAAGTTATTAATCGTTTTAAGCGGTCGGATTGCTAGAAATGATTAATGGACGTTCGATATCTTAAATCTGGGGATTCGTAATGTCTAAGTGCAAGCCGACTCAACTTCGGTAATAAAGGGTAAGTCGGCATTTATTCTCTAGTGGCATGAATAAATGTTTATAAATTAATTTATGTTACGAAATTTGAACATAAGATAATTAATTTATTTGAGGCCCATCTTTATTCCTTGCATTTGATCCACGGTTGGCCCATCCAGACCCATAGCTTAGCAAGAAAATCGGTCCCTATATCTCTATGGCAAGATTTTATTCTCTTTATCCACAAGGATATAATTATATTTATGGTATATGCATAGATCCTTTCCATATAAGATTATGGTAATAATCCTGAGAGTATGGAAATAATCCTGAGAGTATGGAAATAATCCTAAGATTATGGTAATATTCCATATAGGATTATGGTAATTTCCATATAGGATTATGGTAATTTCCATATGGGATTAAGGTAGTGCATTATAAATATAAGGTATGAGATAAAGTCTAGGTTAATGCTCACATATTAATCACAAGAATTTCGGCCCCCTCTTTGTCTATTGAGAGAGAATTTCGAAAATTGTGAAGAGAGAGTATTGGGTGATTTTCCGAAGCATTCTCCATAGATCGTCCTCACTCGACGTTGGAGATTGGGCAGCGGGATACAGATCCGGAAGGTCAGCACGAGTCCGATCCGTTCGATCCGTTCATCTCGTTCCATCGACCTCTTCGGATCAAAGGTAAACACGTGAAAACCCCAGCGTGTTGCGATTTAATTATATAGCGCATGCTAGGTTTATAATCAATGTATGGTGAATTAAACACCCAAGATGGATCCTCGGGCGAGGTTAACATATGTTTTCCTGATTGATCCTCCATCACAAACGAGGATCATATCATTTTGTATCAGAGCCGTGTTCGTCGTCATTCAGGTATCATCCTTTCTTTTCGTGTCATGGGTAGGTTAGGGTTTGTCGTTCAGAGTCTCATATTTTTGGTATCATATTTTTGGTTTCTGAGTCGTGGTGTCGTGTTCGTCTTCGTCTGAGTCGTGGGAAGGCATCTAAGGTTCGTGGATAGCGGTTAGGAGTCATTATCTTATCCATATCCTACATTATCCTTATCCATATCCTACATTATCCTTATCCATATCATAGATTATCCTTATCTTATCCATATCCTACATTATCCTTATCCATATCCATATCCATATCCATATCCATATCCATATCCATATCCATATCCATATCATACCTATCATTATCCATATCATATAAGGCATTATCCATATCCATATCCATATCATACCTTATCCATATTCATTTGGGCTATCATTATTCATATCCATATCCGTAGCAATTAAATTTTTTCGTTCTTGATTTTTTTCAGCATCCTGGTTCTGTGAGGGTCTAAAAAAAAAAAATATATAGAAATTTTCGAATCCTGTTTCGAGCAAATTTTTTCTTTGCGTTCCTTAGTACGTTTCGAGTCGTTTGGTGCGTATCCTGTGTGCAATTTTTCCGAAATTCGGTTAAATCTCGTTATGTTTTCTAGGTTCCTTGGGTAGAATAGATCGTGTTGAGCAAGTTTCTGTACAACACGTTTTTCGGTTTTCAGTGTCGTGTCTTCTTGTCATACGGTCTTTCTGGATAGTTTAGAGCCTTTTGAGTTAGTTTTTGTGTAGCTCTTCAAAAAAAAAAAAAATATTATTATCCAATTGATTTTGTTGGTACGTTGTTGGTGAACTTAAAGTGGTAGATTGAGGGAATTCGATCTCTTGAGAGAAAATCTGAGTGGAAAAAGGCAAGAGAGAGTGAGATTATTAGAGTGAAGAAAAAGCCAAATTATTAAGTGATACACGAGTGTTGAGTGATTCATCTTGAGTGATACACGAGTGATTGTGAGGTTCTTTTATTTTTTTGCAGCTATGTCTAAGAAAAGCAGATTCGGTGGTTCCATTCCCCGGGACGAAGAAGAAGATTTGACGCCTCAGAACAAATTCTTATTTGAGGCCTTACGAGCTGAACTAGGAAAAATCGTCACAAAGGAAATCGAAGGGTGCATGAGCATCACTAGGGAGTTTGAGCGGAGAAATCGTACAAACCTTGATGAGAGGCGACGGCGGGATCCGGTCATATATCGAGGTGGAAGGCGTAGGGAGGAAGAGGTGGTGGACCTCTTCATCAGGAAGATAGATACGAAGGGCCTGAATTTGAAGATGAGGAAGATGAATTTTCAGATTTGGAAAATAGGTATCCAAGAGGAAGAGGCGAGAAGATAACAATTTGGGCACCATCAAGATAAATATTCCTCCTTCCAAGGAAGAATGATCGGTGTATCTCGAGTGGGAGAGAAAGGTGGAACTCATGTTCGAATGCCATAACTACTACGATCTCGAAAGTGAAGCTGGCGGTGATTGAGTTTTCAGATTATGCACTTGTTTGGTGGGATCGGTTGGTGACAAGCAGTGAAGGACCGTAGAACCACCGATTGATACATGAGGCGACATGAAGGCGGTGATGAGAAGCGTTTTGTTCCTCCTCATTACTATGGTGAGTGTACAACAAGTTCTGAATTTGAGGCAAGGTAGTAGGGTGTGGATGAGTACTATATAGAGATGGAGGTAGCGATGATTCGAGCTAATGTGGAAGAAGGCAGGGGAAGCCACAATGGCGAGATTCTTGGCTGGATCCGAATTGGGAGGTTCGAGATAGAGTGGGCTATGACATTATGTTGGTGGATGATATGGTGCACATGGCCATAAAGGTAGAGAATCACTCGAGAGGAGGATAGTAATAACAATGGCAGACAACCGAGACAGTCGAGAATAATTGGAGGTCGAATCGGCTGGTGGGGCGAACCAACCAGCCTCTAGTGGTTCCTTTTCAAAGGGAACCAATGGAAGAAGGAGGCATACGAGAGAGAAGAAAGGAAGCCATTTGTTACGCCCAAAGCAGATGCTTCAAAATCAACAGTCAAGGTACTCTGTGACCCGAAATCGTGATATTAAGTGCTTTACTTGTCATGGTTTTGGACATTATTCTAGAGATTATCTGAACAAGAGAGTCATGATCATGAGAGACGATGGAGAGGTGGTGACGGATGATGAGGAGATGCCGGCCTTGGAAGATCCTGATGAGGTAGTAGCAGATTCAGAAGAGGAGATTGAAGAAATCTTACCACCTACCGGGTAACTATTTGTTGCTAGGAGAGTTTTGAGTGCCCAAGCTCAACCCAGGAGATAGAGCACGAGAAAACATCTTCCACACGAGATGTCATGTGAAAGATAAGGTGTGCGGCGTCATCATAGGCGGAGGAGTTGCGAATGTGGCTAGTGCAACCATGGTAGAGAAATTGGGGCTCACTGTGGTGAAGCATCCCAAGCTATACCGTCTACAGTGGCTGAATGATACGGCATCATCAAGGTGACGAGGCAAGTGCAGGTTCCTATTCGCATTGGAAAGTATGAGGATGAGGTGATGTGTGATGTGATTCCCATGCAAGCGAGCCACGTCTTATCGGGGCGTCCTTGGCAGTTTGATCGCCGAGTTATTCATGATGGCTTCACCAACCGATATATCTTCGAGTATAAGCAGAAGAAGGTATCACTTGTTCCTCTTACTCCTTCCCAAGTTTATGAGGATCAAGTGCGAGATGTCAAAAGAGGTGACGAAGTGAAGTCCAATGCGGGCGGATTGCCGAGAAGAAGGAGAATGAGATGATCGAGTCTTGCTTGCAAGGCTGGTGATCTGAAGTGGGTGGTGAATGAGCGAAGTGGTTGATCGTCTTTGTTGTACAAGGAGAATTTGATTATCACTAACGATCTCACTTCTACCCCTTCTATTAGTTACATTTTGCGGAGTTTGATGATGTCTTTCGAGGATACATCTCATAGCTTACCACCAATTCGGGAATTGAGCATCAAATTGATTTCGTGCCGGAGCAGCGCGCAAACCGACGGCATACCGAACCAATCCGGAGGAGACCAAGGAGTTGGAGAGGTAAATCGGCGAGATTCTTGGCGAGGGCACGTGAGAGAGAGTTTGAGTCCTTGTGTCGTACCCGTTTTACTCGTGCCCGAAGGACTCGACTTGGAGGATGTCTTTGTGATTGCGAGCCATCAATAATATCACGGTAAAATATCGCCATCCTATTCCTCGTTTGGATGATATGCTAGATGAGTTGCATGGTTCTTGTGTGTTTTCTAAGATAGATTTGAGAAGTGGTTATCATCAAATTCGAATCAAAGAGGGTGATGAGTGGAAGCGCTTTTAAAACTAAACTTGGTTTGTATGAGTGGTTAGTTATGCCTTTTGGATTGACTAATGCACCTAATACGTTTATCGTCTTATGAATCATGTTTTGCGTGCTTACATTGGCGATTTGTAGTTGTCTACTTTGATGATATCTTAGTATATAGCAAGAGTCATGATGAGCATGAGGGACATTTGAGGTCCTGCATTTTAGAGGCGCTTAGGAAAGAGAGGTTGTTTGCTAATCTTAAGAAGTGCGTCTTTTGTGCGGACAAACTCGTGTTCCTTGGTTTTGTTGTTAGTGCAGGGTGTACAAGTTGATGAGAGAAGATTCGGGCTATTCAAGAGTGGCGAGCCCAAAACCATTGGTGAAGTTAGGATTTTCCACGGGCTTGCTAGTTTTTATAGGAGGTTTGTTGTAATATCCGTAATTTTAATCTTGAATTACGATAATAAATTCGTAATTAGTATTATTAATTAATAATTAAAATCTTAATTAGTCGACTCTTGACTTTGACCAAGCATAATTAGATAATTTCGTATAAGATTCGCGATGCTTAGTGAATTAAGGAATATAACTTCAATATTCCTTCAAACGTAATTTTCTAACGTCGAATAAATTCGACAATTACGTTTCTGATTGTTAAGCTATTAAGCTTAATTTGAAATTCTATTATTATAGGAATAAATAAAGTTGTAATAAACTTTATTTTGAACATTTTAGAGATAATCAAGCTATGAGAATTTAGAGGCGTTTCAAACGTCTACGTTTAGAGATAATGCGATAACTTTAGCATATGATCTCGAAATTATAAAATTCAAATTCTATAATTATTTTATGATATAAGAGCATTATTTATCATCAAAATAATGCTAGAGAATTATAAATTTAAAGCCCCAATAATTAGGGTTCGAAAACTCTAATTTCGAAAAAATTAGGGTTTTGTGAATCTAAATTATTTTAATACTTTTCTATGATTAAATTATTATCTAAGACATATAATATGTCACATAAGTATGTAATAGCTATTTTATACAAAGAAATAAAATGTTTGGGAACAACTTAGTGATTTTGAAAATTAGGGTTTTCTAAGTACAAATTAATTTTATTCTTATTCAATTAATGATATATGATAATTATTATATTATTATGACATCATTAAGGATAAAATGAGGTGTATTACAAGTTGCACAAGTTGGGTGACATCTATATGGTGATTGGCGAAAACTAGGGTTTTCTAAGCATGATATTTAATTTAATTCTTATCCGATTAATGATGTATCATAATTATTATATTAAAATGATATTATTAAGGATAATATATAGTATTATACCAAGTGGCACAAGTGGAGCACACTTGTACATAGGGACGAAAATTGCACATTTTATAAGATTTTGTGAACAAAATCTTACTGATTAATGAAAGAGATAAGATATGATCTTATCATATTATGAGGTGTAAAGTAGTAGTAGTATACAATTTGATCAAGTAACCTAAGCCTTGCTTCCTATTGGCGAAAATTGCTAGATAAATATTATAAAATTGTGAATTAATTATTTTAAGACAAGTGTGATACAAGTGTATGAATAATTGATGCACCAAATAAAAGATAAGATATGATAAGGTTCTTGACAAGATTCTTGATAAGGTTAGAGATAAGGTTTGCAACAAGTGTGCTTAGATATTTTCATAAAATAATAATAAAATAATTAACCTAAGTACATAAATACCCAAAGAAGGCTCTCGTTTCTTCATACTACACCAAGATTTGAAAATCATAAGAGAAAAGAGAGTGTTCTCCATCCTTTCAAACCCGAGCTTAGAACAAAGAAGCGTTCACGATCGTTTCTAATCCGATTAAAGGTTAGATTTCTTACAAACTTTGTATATACATTAGAATTTATGTTATAAGCTTAGTGTGTTCATATGATTTTGAAAATTACATAACTTATGCTAATATGTTTAGATATTATGTTTATATGATGTTATTAAGCATATAGTATAATTATATCATGAAATTAAGCATGCTATTAAATTTAAAATTTGGACCGAAAATATAGGAAGGACATATGTTGATGATTTTGATTTTAATTGTTAATTTGAGCATGGAATAATAATCTAGGGTATTAAACAAGCTTATATGAATTTATATAGAATTTTGGAGAACTTTAGTACCTAAGTTCAAGACTATCAAAATTATAATATATGATATGATGTTGAGATATAAACCATATTTAAGTGTTATCATGTCATATTGATGATGTAGATTCATAGTATATGGTTGTAGGAATTTATTGAAATTTATAAAAATTAATTGGACCTAAGTCAAAGTTTCGAAATATGACTTAGGTAAATAAAATTCAATAGTTCATAATAAATAACAATTATGTTATAGTAAGCATAGTTAAGGATGATTAAGTGTTATGTGAATTTATTGGAATTTTTAAAAATGGTTTACTTACCATATAGTATAATTCTAAGGCATATGATTTTATTTGACCAAAGTAAATACATAATATGATCTAAAATAATGTTTTAGACATAGTATGATTTTATAGGAATTTTTGGAACAAGAATTGTGCATTAAAATCGAAAAATGCATAAGAAATTGAAAAAGTCAAATGTTGACTTTATGTTGACCAAAGTCAAAATTGTTGACTTTTGTTGACTTGGTCAAAATAGTTGACCAAAATCGTTGACCAAGGTCAACGGACACGTAATTCAATGTCACGCGATCTATGTAACGTAGTGCGTTTAGTAAGAATGTAACTTACGTTACGTAAGTGCGTTAAAGCGCACATTACGTACTAAAAGATAGAATAACTCTTATAAATTGAAAAAATTCATAATCGATATCAATTAAATAGGAAGCGTCGAAATAAGTCCCGTGATAGCCTATTTGATCGTAGAACGTTATAGACTATGTTCGCCTCTATCGAGCGTGACCGACATACTAAAATCATTCTTACATTAAGGTGATCGTGGACTTGAGCGATCGACATAGAAAGGAACCATAGTATAAAGACTACGTATCGAGGTGGGCTTTACTCAAAACCCTTTTATTTACGACGCTTTCTTGAAAAGTATTTATTTACAAAGCTTTCGGTTGAGAAATAATTATGAACTGTTATTACATGCCCAAAGTATTTATGTTTTATGTATGGATCTATCATGAGATGGTTAGCAAACCATGAAAGTTATCGATTGTTGGGTAGCTCCCAACTTTATAGAAAATCGATATCGGATCACGTGCTAGATCGAAATTCCTACACGGATTAACGTGTACACCATAGGTGTTGTGAGCCGTTAGCAACATCTTGTCGGTCGCGCGTACGTAGAGTGAGGCTACCTCACAGGCGTGAACAGAGTTATGAGAAATGTCTGAGATGATACGGATCATACATACGAGAAAATGCTGCAGCGATCTTTTGAAAAGTGATAAAGTATTTTGGTATTCACGAGTTATTTCTACTAAAACCCTCTTGCTATACTAACGGGCGGTGTAATTTAATAAAAGTATTTTGGCATGAGTCCACTAAGTGCATTCTTGTACTTAGCCCCGCATGTTTGTTTTAAATGTGCGAGTTGGTGACGATGGATGGACAAGTGTTGGCGATCGGAGTTTTTGTCGATATAGTTTAACCTTGAATGCATATCGTCATATATGCATTCACATGCTTTCCATTGTTTAAACACATAGTTATGTTTGATTATTGATGCATATCACCTTGGATCGGTCGAACCTCTTGTTATAGATCATTGGTCTAGTTATATGAATTACGTTGTATGATCACCTCCTATCTTTTGATATATTATAAGATTGTTTATCATCTCTTATCATTTTATGTTCTTAATCCATGTTTAATAGTATGATCCGTTAATCCGCACTTTAGATTGGCGGTTCATTACGATTAATATCGAGCGGGTCGTCCTTTGAACCTTAAAACTTTTCTTTCAAAAGTCAAAGTCTAGATTGAGTCACTAGACTTCTAGAAATCGGTGACTATGCTCAACACTCCATCTCATCAAGCTCAATAGGAAAAAGGTAAACCATCTTTTCGGTTTGAAATTTGAAAGTTGAAAGTGATAGAGTTGAACTAAAAGCTTTGAAAGCGAGATTGAACTCATATTTTGAAAATAGTGAAAGATGTGAAAGTTGAAAAGTTTTGGAAAGTATTCAAAAAGAATTTTACAATAAAATGAGAAAAGTTGACAATTATATGTCAAAAGTGATCTGAGTTCTGAGAGAACAAGAAAGCGACATAGCTATGTCAAAGGTGATCGTTGAATCACGTAAATCTGAAAGTATAATATCTGTTATGATTATTTGAAAGTTTGAAAGTTTATTTTAAATTTCAAAGTTTTATGAAAATCGATATGTTATCCCAAAGAACATAGATGCTATAAGTAGCATGCTCACCTCTTGAACATAGAAGTATAAAATAGAGAAGCTTTATTCCCCTGCAAGAACTATAGCAAAATAGTGACTTACGGACGAATGAAAAGTTAGTTGAAAACAAACTTGAGTTTTCAATGAAAGGCTGACGAAAAAGGGATCAAGGGTGCAAGATGCACGGGTTCAATATGGAACATGGAAAGCTAAGCGAACTTTGAAAAGAAACTCGTCTGAGCGTAAAAGTGAGCTAGTACTCGGCAAGTGGCAAGAAACATTCACGGAAAATCACGCAGGCAGAAAACTGCATTGCGCAGTGTTTTGTTTTAACTCGTTCTCTTTCACCGAACTCGTTTTGCGAACAGTTTTGTTCACATACTCCTATCTCAAAGAGCTTTATTTCGTATGAAGGATGATATTCCTAAATCCTTATCCAAAATCCGTGAGAGACAGCTAAAGTCAGATTGAAAATCTGCCTAGAATAAGGACCTTGGTGGAAAGAAAAGAAATTAGAAAATTGTTGAAAGTAAGACTTCTTTAGTACGTAAAGTGGTGTTGTGATGTATGTTGAACATAGATCCTTGCTGTAAACATTTATCTGCTTATCAGATATGTTTGCTTTATCTTCTTAACAGATATATTCCATTCTTTTATCTGCTTATCAGATATAGATTGACTTACGCTAGTATTGTCTGTGTAAGATGGCAAGGCCATATTACTCACCAAGGCGAAGGATAAGGCCGAGATTCACACCAGGAGAAGTCCTGCAAGCCTATCGCACTTATAGTATGAGTTGGGGCGACAGTTTAGGCGAGTTCTTGATGAGCTATCTACGATTATGGATGGACGCCCATCAATACGGTGTGACAGGATATGACGGCATCAAACGTTTACTCACTCGTTTGCCAATTGATTGGGAAGACTATGCTAGAGAAATATCGGGCGATTACATTTATCGTGCAGGCATCGATTATGATTTGATTGGAGACCTACCGAGGTTCGTCAGTCATCTCATATATGTCTATAGCATATATAGAGCAGCGCCAAGAGGGCCCTATCTACCACCGAGGGAGTACACTTGGCAGGACGACACACCGGGATGGGTATACACGGAAGTTCCTCGAGTGGTCAACCCTGCGGTGCAAGGTTCTTGGGCGGGGATCGACCCGAGCATGTGACGAGGGCATCGCGACCCAGGTCATTGGGAGTGCCAGTTCTTCCACCTATGACGTTCGGACATCCGACGCGATCGGCACCACCAGTTCCACCACCAATGACAGCACCTTATCACGAGGGAACATCCATAGGGGCACATGATCCTCAGGAAGATTATGTTCCTATGCGAGACGTGTATGCTGTAGGTGATGATGGGCTGGACCGTCACGTAGGGCGTGCTCGAGAGGAAAGCTCGGGAGGAAGAATCAGGAGGACCCAAGAAGAGGAGGACCACAAGAAGATCCAGTGAAAGCAGACTGCAAGAGAAAACCATAGGAACATGGACGAGAATGAATATTAGTATACGAGTAGTATGTAATATGTAGTAGCGATGTTAACAAAGTTATAGAAAGATAGTACCTTGTAAACACTATGAGATCTTTTGAAGTCTTATGACTTATACAGAATAGTCCTCTTTGAGGCATTTTCCTTATATATATACAATAACCCTAGAAGGGTTTTTGCGACAAAGTGAGTATTAGATGGATGTGTAATTTTACTAGAGCTGTTCTATGCTTAACATTACACAAAGATGCTATGAATAGTAATTTGCGATAAACAAATATTGACTACGTTTTTATAATGAATCGTCGCGGACGCACACGGAACCCGAAAATAGGAGGCGAGGAAGGAGAAGGGGCAGAGTACCCCAACCAGATGAAGAAGAAGAAATGATACCACAACCACCTCCACCTCCACCTGACCGTAGGGTTGAGGAGTTATTCCTTAGGCAAAACCCACCTTCTTTCAATGGCAAAGGAAGCCCAGAAGACGCCGAACAATGGGTCAGGGCCATAGAAAGGATTTTCGACTTCCTTCACTGTACCACACAGGAAAGATTATCTTGTGTTGCGTTTCAACTCACCGGACCGGCAGATTTCTGGTGGGAGGCAAGAAGGAAGACGCTAACACCTGAACAAATGGAATACCTCACTTGGGATGATTTTAAGATTGAATTATATGAGAAATACATTCCCAAGAGTTATCGAAAGAAAAAGGAGATTGAATTTTTCAATCTAAAACAAGGAAAGACGACGGTGACAGATGCGCACCGTCTTTTACGTGATATGTCTAGACACGCCCGGACTTAGTTAGCGACATGAAGATGTCGAAAGTTCGAGGCGGGACTAAGGCCTGAGATTAAAATGTCTTTGGCAAGTCATGGAGACTTAACCTATACAGAGGCTCTAAGTCGAGCTCTAGACATCGAAGCCGCGATGCCCGAAGAAAAACCTGCATCAACCCAATCCCAAATTCTCAGTGACAAAGGAAAGCGAAAATGGGAAGGAGGTTATAATAACAACCTTAACCGAGGAGGTTTCAAAAGGCCATGGCAGAGTAACATGGCACCCCAAGGGCAAGAGTGGAAGAAACCAGTACTTTCCACGCCCATGGGAGGACAACAGGAGCAGAGAAAGGTTCCTCCTTGCCCAAAGTGTAATAGGCTGCACACAGGTGTATGTCTATTAGGCAGTGTCGGTTGCTATAAATGTGGCATGAAAGGCCACTACGCAAATGTATGCCCCGGATTACGCCCGGGAGGACAAGGGAGGCCCAATCAACCAAATCAAACCCAGCCCCTGAGGGCAATACAGTACCAGCCGCAGCAGCAGCAGCGACAACAACCACAAAGGCAACAGCCAGCATATCAACAGAGGCAAGCACCTCGCCAACCACAGCCAGCTCAGGCCAGAACCTATGCGCTACATAGGCGTCAAAACGAACAAAACCAAGGTAACCTAGCGGGTATGGGATTACTTTGCAATATACCTATTATACTTTTGTTCGATACGGGTGCTTCGCATTCTTTCATTTCAAAAGCATGCGTTGATATGTTAGAACTTAAACCTGAGGAAACAAATCAGGAAATGAGAATCTCATCACCTATAGGAGGTATTATGACCGTTACACAGGCTTGCTCGAACTTAGAGTTGAACTTAGGCTCACTTAAGGTTCTAGCAAATAACTTGAACGTAATACCTATGGGGGATGTAGATATAATCCTAGGAATGGATTGGTTGGCCGAAAACCATTCCACGATCCTATGCAAAGAGAGAAGAATTTCGATGCAACCACCAGGAAAAGAAGCTACGAACTTTTATGGAATTAGTATGGGAAAGAAAATCCCAATAATATCCGCACTCCAAGCAAGGAGAATGATGAACAAAAAGGAATGTCAAGCATTCCTTGTTTATCTAAATGGAGAAGAAAAAGCGAAAACAAGGGTCGAAGACGTGGAAATTGTTCGGGAATTTCCAGACGTCTTTCCTGACACGTTACCAGGACTACCCCCAGACAGGCAGCTAGAGTTCACAATTGATCTGGAGCCCGGATCAGCTCCAGTATCAAAAGCGCCATACAGAATGGCACCAAAGGAACTCGAAGAGCTAAAATTCAAATCCAAGAATTATGGACTTGGGTTTTATTAGACCAAGTGTTTCACCATGGGGAGCACCTCGTCCCTGCTCGTCGAGAAGAAAGATGGTTCGTTGCGAATGTGCATCGATTATCGGAATTAAACAACCGACGCTTAAGAACAAATATCCGCTACCGAGGATGAGCGATTTGTTCGATCGGTTAAGAGGTGCAGCGTATTCTAAAATCGATCTTAAATCGGGATACCATCAACTAAAAATACGACCGGAAGATATATCTAAACGGCATTCGAACAAGATATGGGCACTACGAGTTTGTAGTTGTACCGTTCGTCCGACTAATGCACCGCCGTATTTATGGATCTTATGAACCGAGTGTTCCATCCATATTTGGATAAGTTTGTCTTGGTCTTCATAGATGATATTCTCATCTATTCAAGAACGAGGAGGAACATAGGGAACACTTGAGAATAGTGTTCTGCACCTACGAGCCGAACAACTTTATGCTAAATTCAGCAAGTGTGAATTTTGGCTTAAGGAAGTAATATTCCTTGGACACATTGTGTCGGTGGAAGGAATAAAAGTTGATCAGAGCAAGGTCGAGGTCAGATGAGGATGGAAAACACCGACCACTCAAAATGAAATTCAAGTTTCCTAGGATTATTTGGTTATTATAGGAGATTCATTGAAGGATTCTCCAAGATAGCAAGGCCAATGACACGCTACTCAGAAAGGAATTAAATTCATTTCGACGGACGAATCGAGGTGAATTTCCAAACACTTAAGGAAAAGTTAACTAGTGCACCAAGACTAGCTGCTCCGATTCAAACAAAGAGTATGTTGTCTATCTCGACGCTTCCAAGAATGGACTTGGTTGCGTGTTGATGCAAGAAGGAAGGTAATAGCACACGATCACGGCAACTTAGACCACATGAGTTGAACTACCCGACTCATGACTTGGAACTAGCGGGTTGTGGTCCATGCCTTAAAGATTTGGAGACATCATCTCTACGGGTGAGATGTGAAATCTTTCTCGACCACAAAGCTTAAAATACTTTTTCGAGCAAAAGATCTGAACATGAGGCAAAGGAGATGGCTCGAATTAGTAAAGATTATGGTGTGGTATAAATTACCACCCGTGCAAGGCAAATGTGGTGCCGATGCCTTGAGTCGTAAGAATCGACCCAATATGGGATGTCTTTTCACCAAGAAGAAAAACTCATTAGAGAGTTTGAAAGGATGGAAATAGAGATGATTGAAAACCACAAACGATCACGAGTCATATTGCTACACTCACTTTGACATCGACTTAAGAAAAGGATAATAGGCGGACAAAGGATGGAGGAAAAGTTAGAAAGCAAGAGCCAAGGTAAGTGGTCAAGGATTAAAAGGTTTTCAAGAAGAGGACAATGCCCTATTGTTTGAAGGAAGATTGTGCGTTCCAGATAACAACAATCTTGAAATGAAATCATGAGTGAAGCTCATGATACCCTTATACCGCCACCCGGTAGTACAAAAATGTATCAAGACTTAAAGGAAAAGTTTTGGTGGGAAGGTATGAAGAGATATAGCCTCTTTTGTCGAACGCTTAGCTTGTCAACAAGTGAAAGCACTACATCAACGACCTTATGGAAAGCTACAATCTTTGGAGATTCACGAGTGGAAGTGGGACGATATAACAATGGACTTCAGTATGAGTTTACCAAAGTCAAAGAAGGGAAACTTGCTATATGGGTAGTAGTGGATCATTGTCCTGACCGATTCGCTACCACCTTACCGGACCGTGACTCGGGTTTGGGTTAAGAGAATATGAAACGAATAAGGTTACCAACTCATTTCATCTACGAAGAATTGTAGATGTTTCAATGTAAACAAGAATTATGATGAATCAAAGACGGCTTATATATATATGATGGTTTCAAGGTTTCAACAAAACAAGAGCTTTTACAAAACTTAACATAGTAACAAAACGTAATGTAGTCTCAAGAGCTTGGCAATGAACAAGCGTGTGAGATATGCATGTGAAGATGCATTCTCAAGGTGAACCAAAATACTTCATACTTCAAAAGATTCCGCCAACTCCCGCCTGCTCCATCACCGCTCAACCCGCACATTTAAAACAAACATGCGGTGAGTACAAATAATGCACCCAGTGGACACATTGCGAAAACATTTTTACTTTACTTAATATTGATCGCCTCATCACAAGAAGACACAAGGGTTTTATTTGAAAAGGCTCAGGCTTACAAAATACATTTTCATTTCTCAAAATCATCGCTTGCAAGCATTTTCACATCACTACAACGTATATTCCAAGTCGGCATATGGATTAACGCGCGAGAGGAGGCCTCCTTCACCCGGACGCACGATCGATCGCAACCGCGATTCGTAGGGTGAAACAATGATCGCAACCGCGATTCGGTGAAGTGTACACAACCCTAAGCTAGATTCCCTTCACCTCCAAACTAGATCCTAATTGTAATACTTTTCCTGTTGCCTGTGCAACCCGAATGGACATATACAAAACATAAAACATTTTCGCGAGATAATATCGTACTTTATCATTTGCAAAAAAAAACAATAAAGTAAATGATTTTTCAAGAAAGCTTGTAAATGGTTTTGATAAGAAAGCTCACCTCGAGGACTTAAGGTTTCTTAAGTCACTAGTTTCTATTCTCGATTTCGTTCTCCTTCGAGTCGACCTTATCAATGTAAGAAACGAAATTTTAGCATATCATCATGTTGCGTAAGATTCTTCGATCCAAACGCACGTACTATCCTTCCATTCATTCTTTTGTTCAAATCGTTCGTAGATACGACATAGTCTATAACGCTCTATGTGTCAAATAAAGGCTAACGCCGGACTTATTTTGACGCTTCCTAATCAATTGATGTTGATTACGAATTTTCTTGATTTATAAGGAATATTCTACCTTTTAGTATATAATGACGCTTTAATGTACTTACGTAACGTAAGTTACATTGTTACTAACGTCTCACGTCACATAGATCATGACATCGAATTACGTGCCCTTTGACCTTGGTCAACGTTTTTGGTCAATAATTTTGACCAAGTCAACACTTAGTCAACAATTTTGACTTTGGTCAACAAAAAGTCAACATTTTGACTTTTTCAATTTCTTATGAAATTCTATCATTTTATGTGCAATTCTTGTTCTAAAAATTCCCATAAAATTATATTATGTCTAAAACATTATTTTAGATCATTTTATGTAATTACTTTGGTCAAATAAAATCATATACCTTAGAATTGTACTATATGGTTTTCGGTTTTCATAATTCACTAAGTAAACAATTTTTAAAAATTCTAATAAATTCACATAACACTTAATCATCCTTAACTATGCTTACTATAACATAATTTTTATTTATTGTGAACTATTCAATTTAATCTTCCTAAGTCACTTTTGAAAATTTGGACTTAGGTCCAATAAATTCTTAACAAATCCAATAAATTCACACAACCATATTTTATGAATCTACACCCTCAATATGTTATAATAGCACTTAAACATGGATTATATCACAACATGTTATCATGTTCTATAATTTTCGAAATTCATAGACTTAGGTACTAAAGTTTCCCAAAAATTCTACATAATTTCATGTAAGCATAGTTAATACCCTAGATCATGATTTCATGCTTAAATCAACAATTAAAAATCATACTCATAAATATATCATTCCTTAAGTTTTTCTGGACAACATATAAACTTTAATATCATGCTTGATTTTGTTATATAATTATACTACATGCTAATAACATCATATAAATCCAATTTCTAAACATATTGGCACAAGTCTTATGATTTTCTAAAATCACACATATAACCTAAGCTTATAACATAAATTCTAACGATATCTGAAGCTTGTAAGAAATCTAACCTCTTAGTCGGAGTAGAATTGATCGGTGAACGCTTATTTGATCTACGATCAAGAACACTTCAAAGAACACTCTCTTATTTTTTCTCTCTATTTTCTCTCCTATTTCTTTCCTATTTTTGGTTATGAGCTTATGGGAGGGTGATCTCTATTTATAGGATTTATGAGATGATATTAATTATTACACTTTAAAATATCTAATGTACACTTGTACAAAATCTTATCTTTATCCTTATCAAATCTTATCATAATCCTTATCATATCTTATCTTTTAATAGTACATCAATCATTCATACAACTTGCATCACACTTGTCCTAAGATAATTAAATTACAATTTTATAATATATTGGTGGCAATTTTCGCCATTAGGGAGACAACACAATAGGTTACTTGTTTTAATTGAATTCTAACTCTAATTTACACCTCATAATGTGATAAGATCACAATCTTATCCTTACATTAATTATAGTATGATATTTATCTCATAAAATACTAATTTCTTACAATTTTCGGTCATCACCTAATATATATACTAAATATTTTATTTTTCTCCAATTAATAGCTATGTGACATAATATTGATCTTAGATAATAATTTAGATCATAGGAAAATTAATTAAGATCAATTTCATGTACTAATGTAAAGTTATCGGCAAATAATTCAAAGCTAAGGATAAATTATCAAACTATGATTCTTTTCATAAAAATATTATTTTTATGAGTTATTATATCAATATAATGATATTATATCATAAAATAAATTTTTGGGATTTTTCTAAGCAATTTCCCAATTTATTCGAAAACTAGGGTTTTCTAGATTTAATTTTATAAAATCCTATTCTTACCTTATTTCATAAATTTCGAAATTTCTATAATTCCCATGAGATAAGATTGATCTAGAACCATGATATTTATCAAGTATATAATTTAAATAAATTATTTAATATAATTATCACATAATAATCATGATTTTCAAAATTACACATAAAATAATACATTAATTTGAAAATCATGCATATAAATATTCAAAATATTATTTCCTATGATACTCTACACATTTCTACACATTTCTAAGAGATAAACATTATCTCTTAATTAATTATAATCTTATCTTATCTTTTAATAAAATATCTTAATAAGTTTATCTTATCTCTAATGTCATTTTCCAACCTTATCACATCCACCTCATGCTTAGGTGTTTCAAGATAATTATCTTATCATATAATATAAGATAAACATGACAACTCATCACATAAAATCAAGTGATCACATAATAAATCACAAATTAATTCCTTGTACTTTAAATTTTCGAAAATCACTATTAAATAAGGAAAATATTTCTTTTCCTTCTTTAGTGCAAATAATATCCTAAATATACTTAAAACATATTTAAAAATTATTTCGCTCAAATTTTCAAGAGAAATTTCGATTTATTCAAAATCGACGCCACCGACGCTCATTTTCATACTGCTTCTATCGTCATTGCTCCTTCTTTATTTTGAAATTTTAAGCCCGTAAATTGGTATTACATTCTACCCCTCAAAGAAATTTCGTCCTCGAAATTTGTGTAATCTCACAACGTTCTCGATCCTCTTCCATATTGCATTCTTCATTCCGACGTTTGGTACCGCACTCCATTTAATCGTCGCATTACCTTAACTTTCATCCGATCGACTCATTTCCAAATCTCCGATCCATATATCTAATATCCTTATGTTTTCTAGTCGATTTATTCAAATTGTCGATTCTTATAGACAATGAGTCCTAAATCTAAGTTTAAGCGAACATATGCTAACGTTATATCTTACATCTTTGATGAAGAAAATTGTATTCTTTCCTCTCGTGCTTATTTATCTTACCGAGAACTTTTCTTTATCATGACTTGATGTATCTATCTTTAACTGAAGAAACATATCACTCTACTGGTTTTGAGAACTTAGGTGCCAAGATAAGTCAACCTATTTCATACTTCTTAGCTTCAAGGATTGGAGGAACGTATCGTGACAACTTATAAGTGGATACGGGTTCGCTATTTC
Organism: Salvia rosmarinus; assembly: GCA_036937905.1. Lineage (NCBI taxonomy): Eukaryota > Viridiplantae > Streptophyta > Magnoliopsida > Lamiales > Lamiaceae > Salvia > Salvia rosmarinus. Next base: position 42,913,109 of record CM072822.1, on the reverse strand, counting down.
AAGATGACGACTTTTAAAATTTGAATTACTTTGAAATGAATAATTGGGATATAGGGTTCGAAGACCAGAATGACGACTACTGAGAGCTCTTTGGTCATATGGGCTGATCAGACCCGTCACAAATACTTCTCAGTCACATGAAGGCTTGGTTTCAAAAGGATACTTTATAAACTTTAGGTTGTAAACTTCTTTCGTAAAAAGTGAGAAAATCGAGGATATCTCATTTGAAACTAGGTCATAGAGTTAAACTCAATGACAAAACTTGGGTAATGAATAAAATTGAAACATCGATACTTTGTCTTCGGGTCATCATAAATCGTAAGGTTTCTCAAAAGATGATACATCTCATAACCTAAATCCACTTTACTAACTACGGTTTCTTGATTTAAACATTTCTTATTCTATCGCACTAGAATTCCTTTATTATAGATTTTATTCTGCGAGTTCCATTAACAATTCGATCACATCTCTTTTAAGTTCTTATAAAAATTCTCATGGTTCATTTTTCTATGTTCATTCATAAAAGGGATCATGCATTTTAAACAATCTACATTCTTTTGGGATAACCTACTCATCGCTTACTAATAACTTGTAATTCAAACGGTAATATCATAACCGGTTCACACCAAGACATCTTATCAATTCTATGAATTTCAAACATTTCACTTTGACATATCATTGTCAATCTTTTCTCATATCCCTTCCAATTCTTTCTCATATCCCTTTCCTTCTCACAACCTAAGACAATTTTTCAACTACTTTCCACTTTAAACTTTCATTTCGTATTGCATCATTCCCATAAGACAATTGCTTCTTATAAACAATACTTAGTACATAAATCATCTCATAGACACTTATCTTATTCCTTACTTAACATTCTATATCCCAATTAGTATATCTTTCTAGATTAATTAGTGTAAGCAATAGTTGATTCAAAATTCTATCGCGTAGAATTTCAAATGAAGATATTATGCCCATGTCACAAGTGACATTCGCTTATCAAAGCTTCCATTCCTCCACGTGGCATTCCAACTTACGTTAGGTCAAGTCGAACTTCAAACGTTCTAAGTTCTCAAGTTCTCGTGGTTTCATCAAGCACCACGTTATAGAAGGGAATTTCTTATGATCTCGCTCAATCTAAGTTCTTCGTGAAACTTAGAGCTCATCTACGCTCTTTTGAAAATCAAAACAATTTCACAATTTCAACTTCATTTCATAAACATACTTTATCGACATATAACTCTATATATGCCCATCATCAATACTCATATACCCCCGGTATAAACTTTCATCCCTTCCAATTTTCATCACAACAAAATCACATACCAACCGGTATGAACTCAAACTTCTTCGACAAACCACTCGCTTGTCTCATCATCAATGAATTATCACAATTCAAAGCTACTCACTTTCTTTTCAACGGCATGTTCTACTTTAAAACATTTTTCACTCATACTTTCTCAAAACATAACTTCTCAATACTTTTAAACTCATACCTTTTATCGAAACCACTTTTCCTTCTTTGGTTGAGCGTGATGAGCAGGGCGTTGAGCGGTGATGATCGCTTCATAAAAAGTCTAGTGATTCAAGCCGGACATTGGATAGAAGGAATATTTTGGTTCAAAGCAAACGAATCGCTCGATACCATTCTGTCACATGACCGATTCGGCTACCACCTTACCGGACCGTGACTCGGGTTTGAGTTAAGAGAATATGAAACGAATAAGGTTACCAACTCATTTCATCTACGAAGAATTGTAGATGTTTCAACAGAAACAAGAATTATGATGAATCAAAGATGGCTTATATATATATGATGGTTTCAAGGTTTCAACAAAACAGTAGCTTTTACAAAACTTAACATAGTAACAAAACGTAATGTAGTCTCAAGAGCTTGGCAATGAACAAGCGTGTGAGACATGCATGTGAAGATGCATTCTCAAGGTGAACCAAAATACTTCATACTTCAAAAGATTCCGCCAACTCCCGCCTGCTCCATCACCGCTCAACTCGCACATTTAAAACAAACATGCGGTCGAGTACAAATAATGCACCCGTGGACACATTGCCGAAAACATTTTTACTTTACGAATATTGTAATGCCCTCATCACAGTAAGACACAAGGGTTTTATTTGAAAAGGCCTTGTGCTTACAAAATACATTTTCATTTTCTCAAAATCATCGCTTGCGCAAGCATTTTCACATCACTACAACGTATATTCCAAGTCGGCATATGGATTAACGCGCCGGGAGGAGGCCTCCTTCACCCGGACGCACGATCGATCGCAACCGCGATTCGAGGTGAAACAACCGATCGCAACCGCGATTCGTGTTGAAGTGTACACAACCCTAAGCTAGATTCCCCTTCACCTCCAACTTTAGATCCGAATTGTAATACTTTTCTGTTGCCCCTGTGCAACCCGAATGGACATATACAAAACATAAAACATTTTTGGCAGACAATATCGTACTTTATCATTTGCAGAAAAACAGTAAAGTAAATGATTTTTCAAGAAAGCTTGTAAATGGTTTTGATAAGAAAGCCCACCTCGAGGACTTAAGGTTTCTTAAGTCACTAGTTTCTATTCTCGATTTCCGTTCTCCTTCGAGTCAGACCTTATCAATGTAAGAAACGAAATTTTAGCATATCATCATGCTGCGTAAGATTCTTCGATCCAAACGTACGTACTATCCTTCCATTCATTCTTTTGTTCAAATCGTTCGGTAGATACGACATAGTCTATAACGTTCTATGTGTCAAATAAGGCTAACGCCGGACTTATTTTGACGTTTCCTAATCAATTGATGTTGATTACGAATTTTCTTGATTTATAAGGAATATTCTACCTTTTTAGTATATAATGTACGTTTTAATGTACTTACGTAACGTAAGTTACATTGTTACTAACGTACTACGTCACATAGATCACGTATTATCGAATTACGTGCCCTTTGACCTTGGTCAACGTTTTTGGTCAATAATTTTGACCAAGTCAACACTTAGTCAACAATTTTGACTTTGGTCAACAAAAGTCAACATTTTGACTTTTCAATTCTTATGAAATTCTATCATTTTATGTGCAATTCTTGTTCTAAAATTCCCATAAAATTATATTATGTCTAAAACATTATTTTAGATCATTTTATGTAATTACTTTGGTCAAATAAAATCATATACCTTAGAATTGTCTATATGGTTTCGGTTTTCATAATTCACTAAGTAAACAATTTTTAAAATTCTAATAAATTCACATAACACTTAATCATCCTTAACTATGCTTACTATAACATAATTTTTATTTATTGTGAACTATTCAATTTAATCTTCCTAAGTCACTTTTGAAAATTTGGACTTAGGTCAATAAATTTTAACAAATCAATAAATTCACACAACCATATTTTATGAATCTACACCTCAATATGTTATAATAGCACTTAAACATGGATTATATCACAACATGTTATCATGTTCTATAATTTTCGAAATTCATAGACTTAGGTACTAAAGTTTCCCAAAAATTCTACATAATTTCATGTAAGCATAGTTAATACCCTAGATCATGATTTCATGCTTAAATCAACAATTAAAAATCATACTCATAAATATATCATTCCCTTAAGTTTTTCGGACAACATATAAACTTTAATATCATGCTTGATTTTGTGATATAATTATACTACATGCTAATAACATCATATAAATCCAATTTCTAAACATATTGGCACAAGTCTTATGATTTTCGAAAATCACACATATAACCTAAGCTTATAACATAAATTCTAACGTATATACGAAGCTTGTAAGAAATCTAACCTCTTAGTCGGAGTAGAATTGATTGGCGAACGTTTATTTGATCTACGATCGAAGAACACTTCAAAGAACACTCTCTTATTTTTTTCTCTCTATTTTCTCTCCTATTTCTTTCCTATTTTCGGTTATGAGCTTATGGGAGGGTGATCTCTATTTATAGGATTTATGAGATGATATTAATTATTACACTTTAAAATATCTAATGTACACTTGTACAAAATCTTATCTTTATCCTTATCAAATCTTATCATAATCCTTATCATATCTTATCTTTTAATAGGTACATCAATCATTCATACAACTTGCATCACACTTGTCCTAAGATAATTAAATTACAATTTTATAATATATTGGTGGCAATTTTCGCCATTAGGAGACAACACAATAGGTTACTTGTTTTAATTGAATTCTAACTCTACTTTACACCTCATAATGTGATAAGATCACAATCTTATCCTTACATTAATTATAGTATGATATTTATCTCATAAAATACTAATTTCTTACAATTTTCGGTCATCACCTAATATATATACTAAATATTTTATTTTCTCCAATTAATAGCTATGTGACATAATATTGATCTTAGATAATAATTTAGATCATAGGAAAATTAATTAAGATCAATTTCATGTACTAATGTAAAGTTATCGGCAAATAATTCAAAGCTAAGGATAAATTATCAAACTATGATTCTTTTCATAAAATATTATTTTATGAGTTATTATATCAATATAATGATATTATATCATAAAATAAATTTTGGGATTTTCTAAGCAATTTCCCAATTTATTCGAAAACTAGGGTTTTCTAGATTTAATTTTATAAAATCCTATTCTTACCTTATTTCATAAATTTCGAAATTTCTATAATTCCCATGAGATAAGATTGATCTAGAACCATGATATTTATCAAGTATATAATTTAAATAAATTATTTAATATAATTATCACATAATAATCATGATTTTCAAAATTACACATAAAATAATACATTAATTTGAAAATCATGCATATAAATATTCAAAATATTATTTCCTATGATACTCTACACATTTCTACACATTTCTAAGAGATAAACATTATCTCTTAATTAATTATAATCTTATCTTATCTTTTAATAAAATATCTTAATAAGCTTATCTTATCTCTAATGTCATTTTCCAACCTTATCACATCCACCTCATGCTTAGGTGTTTCAAGATAATTATCTTATCATATAATATAAGATAAACATGACAACTCATCACATAAAATCAAGTGATCACATAATAAATCACAAATTAATTCCTTGTACTTTAAATTTTCGAAAATCACTATTAAATAAGGAAAATATTTCTTTTCCTTCTTTAGTGCAAATAATATCCTAAATATACTTAAAACATATTTAAAAATTATTTCGCTCAAATTTTCAAGAGAAATTTCGATTTATTCAAAATCGACGATTCACCGACGCTCATTTTCATACTGCTTCTATCGTCTTGTTCCTTCTTTATTTTCAAATTTTAAGCCCGTAAATTGGGTATTACAATCGCCTTACCAAATGTGCTCATTTACGCCTATCAAAACTACTCATGAATCGGATAAGTTAGCCCAACTATATGTGAAAGATATCGACGCGCACACTGGAGTACCAAAATCTATCACTCGATAGAGATTCAAAGTTCACATCAAAATTTTGGACTAGCTTGCAAAGAGAGTTGGGAGCGAAATTAAATTTTAGCACGACTTTCCATCCACAAGCAGACGGGCAATCGAAGCGAACAATCCAAACACTTGAGGACGTGTTACGAGCGGTGGTTTTGGATAGAGGCGAAGCTTGGGAATATGTCTTACCACTCATAGAGTTCGCTTTATAATAATAGTTATCGAGCAACGATTGATATGGCCCCATATGAGGCTTCGTATGGAAGGAAATGCCGATCACCACTTTATTGGGATGAAGTGGGTGAAAGGAAAATTTTAGGGCACGATACGAGAGGAAATGATTGAAATTGTTCGCCAAATTAGGCAAAGAATCAAAGAAGCTCAAGATAGGCAAAAATCTTATGCCGATACACGTAGAACCGAGCTACACTTTGAATGTGGCGACAAAGTTTTCTTAAAGTCTCACCATCTAAAGGGATCATAAGATTCGGAGTGAAAGGAAAGTTAAGGCCACGTTTCATAGGACCTTATGAAATCCTTGAAAGAATAGGTCCTGTAGCCTATCGATTAGCACTTCCGCCAAGTTTAGGCAATGTCCATAATGTATTCCACGTATCGCAATTGAGAAAATACGTGTATGACCCAAAGCACGTAATCCATCATGATGATGTGATTTTAAACCCGACATGAGTTACGTGGAAGAACTACGGCTATTTTAGATTGTAAGGTTCAATTGGTGAGAATAAATCAATATCGATAGTGAAAGTCCTATGGAGGCACCACGACGAAGAAGCCACGTGGGAACTCGAGGGCGCCATGAAAAAGCGATACCCGAACTCTTTGAGGTATGCAAATTTCGAGGGCGAAATTTATTTTAAGGGGTAGAATGTAATATCCGTAATTTTAATCTTGAATTACGATAATAAATTCCGTAATTAGTATTATTAATTAATAATTAAAATCTTAATTAGTCAACTCTTGACTTTGACCAAGCATAATTAGATAATTTCTGTATAAGATTCACTGATGCTTAGTGAATTAAGGAATATAACTTCGATATTCCTTCAAACGTAATTTTCTAACGTCGAATAAATTCGACAATTCGTTTCTGATTGTTAAGCTATTAAGCTTAATTTCGAAATTCCTATTATTATAGGAATAAATAAAGTTGTAATAAACTTTATTTTGAACATTTTAGAGATAATCAAGCTATGAGAATTTAGAGACGTTTCAAACGTCTACGTTTAGAGATAATGCGATAACTTTAGCATATGATCTCGAAATTATAAAATTCAAATTCCTATAATTATTTTATGATATAAGAGCATTATTTATCATCAAAATAATGCTAGAGAATTATAGAATTTAAAGCCCCAATAATTAGGGTTCGAAAACTCTAATTTCCAAAAAAATTAGGGTTTTGTGAATCTAAATTATTTTAATACTTTTCTATGATTAAATTATTATCTAAGACATATAATATGTCACATAAGTATGTAATAGCTATTTTATACAAAGAAATAAAATGTTTGGGAACAACTTAGTGATTTTCGAAAATTAGGGTTTTCTAAGTACAAATTAATTTTTATTCTTATTCAATTAATGATATATGATAATTATTATATTATTATGACATCATTAAGGATAAAATGAGGTGTATTACAAGTTGCACAAGTTGGGTGACATCTATATGGTGATTGGCGAAAACTAGGGTTTTCTAAGCATGATATTTAATTTAATTCTTATCAATTAATGATGTATCATAATTATTATATTAAAATGATATTATTAAGGATAATATATAGTATTATACCAAGTGGCACAAGTGGAGGCACACTTGTACATAGGGACGAAAATTGCACATTTTTATAAGATTTTGTGAACAAAATCTTACTGATTAATGAAAGAGATAAGATATGATCTTATCATATTATGAGGTGTAAAGTAGTAGTAGTATACAATTTGATCAAGTAACCTAAGCCTTGCTTCCCTATTGGCCGAAAATTGCTAGATAAATATTATAAAATTGTGAATTAATTATTTTAAGACAAGTGTGATACAAGTGTATGAATAATTCAATGCACCAAATAAAAGATAAGATATGATAAGGTTCTTGACAAGATTCTTGATAAGGTTAGAGATAAGGTTTGCAACAAGTGTGCTTAGATATTTTCATAAAATAATAATAAAATAATTAACCTAAGTCTATAAATACCCAAAAAGGCTCTCATTTCTTCATACTACACCAAGATTTGAAAATCATAAGAGAGAAAAGAGAGAGTGTTCTCCAATCCTTTCAAACCCGAGCTTAGAACAAAGAAACGTTCGCCGATCGTTTCTAATCCGATTAAAAGGTTAGATTTCTTACAAACTTTGTATATACATTAGAATTTATGTTATAAGCTTAGTGTGTTCATATGATTTTCGAAAATTACATAACTTATGCTAATATGTTTAGATATTATGTTTATATGATGTTATTAAGCATATAGTATAATTATATCATGAAATTAAGCATGCTATTAAATTTAAAATTTGGACCGAAAATATAGGAAGGACATATGTTGATGATTTTGATATTTAATTGTTAATTTGAGCATGGAATAATAATCTAGGGTATTAAACAAGCTTATATGAATTTATATAGAATTTTTGGAGAACTTTAGTACCTAAGTTCAAGACTATCAAAAATTATAATATATGATATGATGTTGAGATATAAACCATATTTAAGTGTTATCATGTCATATTGATGATGTAGATTCATAGTATATGGTTGTAGGAATTTATTGAAATTTATAAAAATTAATTGGACCTAAGTCAAAGTTTCGAAATATGACTTAGGTAAATAAAATTCAATAGTTCATAATAAATAACAATTATGTTATAGTAAGCAAAGTTAAGGATGATTAAGTGTTATGTGAATTTATTGGAATTTTTAAAATGGTTTACTTAGTGAATTATGAAAACTAAAAACCATATAGTATAATTCTAAGGCATATGATTTTATTTGACCAAAGTAAATACATAATATGATCTAAAATAATGTTTTAGACATAGTATGATTTTATAGAATTTTGGAACAAGAATTGTGCATTAAAATCGAAAAATGCATAAGAAATTGAAAAGTCAAAATGTTGACTTTATGTTGACCAAAGTCAAAATTGTTGACTTTTGTTGACTTGGTCAAAATAGTTGATCAAAATCGTTGACCAAGGTCAACGGACACATAATTCAATAATACGCGATCTATGTAGCGAAGATGCGTTTAGTAAGAATGTAACTTACGTTATGTAAGTACATTAAAACGCACATTACATACTAAAAGATAGAATAACTCTTATAAATTGAAAAAATTCATAATCAATATCGATTAAATAGGAAGCGTCGAAATAAGTCCCATGATAGCCTGTTTGATCGTGAGAACGTTATAGACTATGTTCGCCTCTATCGAACGTGACCGACATACTAAAATCATTCTTACATTAAGGTGATACGTGGACGGCGATCGACATGTAAAGGAACCATAGTATAAAGACCACGATACGAGGTGGGCTTTACTCAAAACCCTTTTATTCTGACGCTTTCTTGAAAAGTATTTATTTACAAAGCTTTCAGTTGAGAAATAATTATGAACTGTTATTACATGCCCAAAGTATTTATGTTTTATGTATGGATCCTATCATGAGATGGTTAGCGAACCATGAAAGTTATCAGTTGTTGGGTAGCTCCCAACTTTATAGAAAATCGATATCGGATCCTGTGCTAGATGCAGAATTCCTAGCCTGGATTAACGTGTACACCATAGGTGTTGTGAGCCGTTAGCAACATCTTGACGGTCGCGTGCATGCGTAGAGAGGCCTACCTCTACGGCGTGAGCAGTTATGAGAAATGTCTGAGATGATACGGATCATACATACGTAAAAATGCTGCAGCGATCTTTTGAAAAGTGATAAAGTATTTTGGTATTCACGAGTTATTTCTACTAAAACCCTCGTGCTATACTAATGGGCAGTGTAATTTAATAAAAGTATTTTGGCATGAGTCCACTAAGTGCATTCTTGTACTTAGCCCTGCATGTTTGTTTTTAAATGTGCAGGTTGAGCTGACGATGGATGGACAAGTGTTGAGCAGTCGGAGTTTTTGTCGCTGATATAGTTTAACCTTGAATGCATATCGTCATATATGCATTCACATGCTTTCCGCTGTTTAAACACATAGTTATGTTTTGATTATTGATGCATATCACCTTCAGATCAGTCGAACCCTCTTGTTATAGATCTGTTGGTCTAGTTATATGAATTACGTTGTATGATCACCTCCTATCTTTTGATATATTATAAGATTGTTTATCATCTCTCTTATCATTTTATGTTCTTAATCCATGTTTAATGGTAACAGTCCCGTTAATCCGTACTTTAGATTGGCGGGCTGTTACATTTGTACCTCAATTCAGCACTATTGCAGCTCCCATGACGGAAGTGATCAAGAAGAACGTGGAGTTCAAGTGGGGAAAGGCGCATGAAGATGCGTTTCAGCTTTTGAAGCACAAGTTGACTCACGCCCCGATATTATCTCTTCCTAATTTTTCTAAGTCGTTTGAGATTGAATGTGATGCTTCGGGTGTGGGTATTGGTGCAGTGTTGATGCAAGAGGGGCGGCCGGTGGCGTACTTCAGCGAGAAGCTGAATGGAGCAACATTGAGCTATCCAACGTATGATAAGGAGTTGTACGCGCTGGTCCGAGCATTACAAACAGGCGTATCTTCTTTGTTAGGATATCCTTCAAGAACTTCACATAATTTGGCATTTGTTCTAGTGCTTCCACCAATGGAATATTAATGTGCAGCTGTCTCAAGACATCTAGAAATCTCCGAAACTGAGTATCTTGCTGTTTGTTTTTCAACCTTTCGGGAAAAGGTGGTGGTGGTCGATAAACCACCTCGTCCATTGACTTCGGCAGTGGTTTCACCTCGGTAGGCTTCTTAGCATCAAGGGGTTTCTTTGGAGCTTCCACTTCTACCAGATTGCTTTTAGTGTTTGAGGACTCCGCCTTCTCTTCTTGGTTCAGCAGTTCGGTTTCGTGCATTTTCTTTCCACTTCGTAAGGTAACGGCCTTGACATGTTCTTTATCTTTCCGAGGGTTTTCCGTGTCACTTGGCAGATTACCAAGTGGCCTATTCCTCATCTCGGTGGCTAATTGTCCGATCTGAACTTCCAAATTACGTAGCGAAGTGGACTGCCCTTGGATTACTGCATCTGTCTTAGCCATATACTCCTTCATTAAAGTTTCAATAGACTTGGGATGTGGAGTGGCTTGTTGTTGCTTCGGTTGGAAATTTTGTGGATATGTGTGATGCAACCCAAGGTTCGTTGATTCCAAACCCGGTGCGTGTTCCTGTTGGGCCGGTTACAAGAGCACGAGCCAAGAAGTTCAAGGAGAGCTTGATGGGCTTAGTCCAAGAAGTGTGGGAGCAAGAGTTGAATATGAAGCCCATTGGAGAGAGTGGATCGACCAGCCCAAGAATCATCAATTTCATGGAGGCAAATGGGCTGGAACTTGAAGATGTTTAGTCTTGATTTTATTTGGCATATTGGGCCATGTTATTTTTATCTTTAGTTGTTTATTTTCGTGGGATTATTAAGGACCACTTTAGACATGTTATTTTGTGGGTTTTGGGCCTATTTTGACCATGTTTGACTAGGAGTTGGATTCCTTATAGGATTAGGCCCAATCTTTGTTTGATTCCTTTTAGAACTAGGTTTCTTTTCAGCCTATATTAAGGCATGTAAGGGGATGAACGAAATCATACCATCTTTTATGAATAAACGTGAGTTTTCATTCTCTCTTGAGAGTATTCGAGTTCTTCTTGGTTTTGCCAAGTCGAGTTCATTTATCCGGCGAATCAACGAGATAACCACCACTCGTTGTGTGTCATTCATCGTCCCCGAGTTGCTGCGTCAACTATCTAGTTGGGGTATAGGCGAAATACTGACCTATATCACTTCAAGGGTTAGATTCAGAGGTTTTGGGATATCCACTGGTTCGAGTTTTATCAACTCTTCCGTTCTGCGTCGATTGATTCTCCATCACAAACGAGGATCATATCAATGTGTTTTTCTCAAAATTTCCACCACCACTTGTTCCAGCTCCTTGTCCTCCCCACGAAAAATTAGGATGTTGTCTCCACCCAGGATTATATGATTGTGAATACGGATTATTTCGCTGGCCATTCTGGTTTCCCATGTAGCATACCGAAGCTTGATTTGATGGAAAACTATCAAAAGTATGCCCCTCCCCACAGTAAACACACGACACTTCGTTCACTTGCATTGTGGGTGCGACCACTGGAACACTTGTCGCTTGAGCAGCTGGATTGGCTATTTGCAAGCCTTTCAACATATTGCTCATAGACGCCACTTGAGCAGTTAGCGCCGTCAATGCATCAACTTCCAAAACACCGGCAACAGATTTCTTCCCCATTGGAACTCGAGAATTGGACCATTGACAATTGTTATTAGCGATCCTTTCCAATATCTCATATGCCTCATTGTAGGATTTAGAGAGAATAGCTCCATTTGCGGAGGCGTCAAGCACCAAGCGTGTGGACGCATTTAACCCATTATAGAAGGTCTCCAGTTGAATGTAGTGCGGAATGCCGTGGTGAGGGTATTTCCGTAGCATTTCCTTATAACGTTCCCATGCCTCGCATACAGATTCATCATCATTCTGCTGGAACGACATGATGTCATTGCATTCTTCGTAGGCGGGAAATACTTCATCAAGAATTTTTCGCCGAGCTCGTTCCACGAAGTGATAGAGTCCGATGGAATACCATTCAACCATGCTTTTGCACGATCTCGTAGCGAGAAAGGGAACAACCGAAGTCTCAGCGCTTCGGCCGAAACACCCGGCAACTTGAATGAGTCGCTGACCTCCAGGAACGACCGAAGGTGGAGATGTGGATCCTCTGTGGCTTGCCCACTGAACTGCCCCACTGTTTGGAGCATCTGGAACATAACCGGCTTCAGCTCGAACTGGTTCGCTTGCACCTCAGTGCAGTTATTCCGGATTCAGCTCATTAAATCTGGGGTTAGCGTAGTCACGTATACCCCTTTCCCGGTCATCAGCGATGACTATGGCGTTTCCTCCATTATTCCCATTACCGCCTAGTGCGGCCATTTTGGCTTGCGCTCTACGGATGTTTTGACGTTGTCTTCCTCGACGGACGGTGCGTTCAATCTCTGGATCTAGCGGGTATAATACATGCGCCTTGGTTTTGTGCATATACCACAGTCCAGAAACATGATTCACGCAAAGAAAATAACAGAGTCAACCACTAGTACTAAATAAACACAAAAATTGAAATATCAACGTAATTTATAATTGGCGTTCCCCGGCAACGGCGCCAAAAACTTGTTGTTGGATAAATGTATGCAACACAATTCTACGCAAGTGCACGTAATCAACAAGTAATATACGGAAATAGTCCGAGATCGAATCCACAGGGAACGCACTTTTTAAACCACGTCGAAGACAATTTGTTTGTGATTATGAGAGAGAAACAATTAAAGAGAAATATTACACCGAGACGAGGTGGACTTTCAGAAAAATTATGATTAAACAACTGATATTAAGAGGGAAAATAGACTTGACCACTTGATTCCACCCATGCTCCGTACTCGCCACGCTTCAACATTATCTTTGCCTCGTTGTTGTGACATCAAATGTTCCAACTCTTAGTATTTTTCCAAATCTAAGATTATACCCTCTAAGCTCGTCAATATATTCCTATACCGAAGTGATTTAAGAGTATCTCTACCATTCTATTCATTTATGTCACGCAAGGCAAACACATATTCCTATGCTATTCACACACATAATATTTAAATCATGTTCTTGCGTCACTTTCTTGTTTTCCACTCTATGAGAGCTTCCCAGAAATCATAGAGCTAAAATCTCACCCATGGTAATCAATCACAAGCAAGATAAATAATCACCAAGAAAACGATAATAACTTAACAAGATAAGTAGAAAACGGAGCTCGTCACACGAGCATGGGTTTCATCAAAAGATCAAGTCCTACAAATTTAGCTCATAGCGGTATGTGCAATGTAATTCAAAACACAAATGCCATAGCAAAGTCAAAAGAATTCGAGATTCAAAGTTAACACTCGTCGCCGGAATCACGTGCTCCTCCTTGGATCGTCGCCTCTTCCGATAGCTTCTTCTCCAAGGTGTTGCCCTCTGATTCCCTCTTCCAGATACTGAATAATGAATTCTTCTCCTGATTGTCGCCCTCTCTTTTAATAACCAACTCTGACACTTTTTAGGTGTACAGACTAGGCACCTGCAAACCCTTCATCCTCTGATCCTTTCTTTTTCCGTTGGCTCTGGCAAAATGCACGTCCTTTATGCTGTCGTGGCCAGCCGCCACGTGGTTGTGGTCCTGCAAATCTCTTTTTCGTTTCTTTCATAAGCGCGGCTTCATCTGCTAATACGAGCTCCTCTACTCAGTTTGCACATGCACGAGCTCGTCCCTCCTGATGAAGACCTCGCATCCGAACTCAACTCCTTACAAACTCGATTTCACATAAAGGTTCGTCCTCACGTCTGAGCTCGGCGTCGTGACATCGCCTGCTTTTCTTTCCTTTCTTTCGAGCTCGACCTTTGAACGGGCCTGACTTCGTTCATGAATCCGATCTCAGATGCGGTCATCATTCTCGAGTTCGGCTTAGAGTCTGACCTCACTTGTAAGTCCGGCCTCGCATAAGTAAGTCCCTAAGTCCGTAAGTCCGCTTGCAAGTCCGGCCTCGTTTATGCGTTTAGTATCGAGGTCGTCTTCATACTGCGAACTTTTCATTTGAGCTCGGCTTAGGTTGCGAGCTCGGCTCATTCTCTTTCTTTCGGAGTTTGGTTACGCTCATGAGCTCGGAAGTCTTGAGCTCGGTAGTCTTGAGCTCGGCTTCCAGACTTCGCTCCAGCCTCTTCGGTTTTCACTTTTCCTGAGCTTTGACTTAGTCCTTGTAGTTCGACTCTGCTCCCGTATTTTTCCAGCATTATCCATTCAATCCTTCCTCGTACATCGAAGTCAGGCTCGCTCACGAGTTCGGCCTTGCTTGCGCGTTCAACTTGGAGCTTTACTTTGACTCAGCGGACTTCAGCCTCTTCTTCACTGCCGTCCTTCCTGCTTCATGCCATAACTAATAACGCATAAATGCCATTAAAAACCCTTTAAATTCACCTGACTCAATCCTTCACACATACACACGCAAACATAACATAAACATATAACATAAAAGCAAAATAACGAACAGAACCCGAAAAACTCAAGGATATTATCATCAAAAAGGTCATATAATAACTCTTTTATAAGAGTTATCAGGTTCCGAGAAATCAATCGAAAGCGCGTTAAAACTTAAAGAGTCGGTATTAACATGCCAAAACGGGCAATTTGACCAATCCTTCTCCCAACTACCACCAAGACCACCCCAAATGGGTAATGACAGCCCTTTAGGCTGCCAATCTGATGAGCAACTCGTCCATTCTGACCTCTCACTTTTGGAACACATTTTCTCTCTCTTTTTTAAAATTCTCTCTTTGTTCTTCACACTTTTGAGTCTTTAATCCTCCATTTCAAACCTTTCCAACCCTCAATAATTATTCTAAAACCATACAAAGGTGGTACTCATCATTCTCTCCATTTGTAATGGGTAGAATTTTAGATTTTCTTGAATTATTTCATGAAAACCCTAGTTTTGCTCCTCATTTTTTTTGTGACTTTTGTGCCACCAAATGCTCACAAGACGTGAATGAAAAATGCTTAGAATGATTTTCTAAGGCTGTAGTTAAAATTTCAGAATTTTTGGAGCATGTTTGATATTTTTCGATTTATGCTTTATTTCTTTTTATATGTGATAAAGCATGATTTTGTGAATATTATTTGATATTGTTGCTTGTTGATGTATTAGGAGCATGTAGAATAAATATGGTAATTTTCAGAATATTTTGAAATTTTCTTGTATTTGTGTTTTATTTGTTGGAAAATAGTTGAGGTATAGTGTTTAATATATGATATGAACATCATATATTAATCTTGAAATTTTTGAAACACTACTCCTATTTTTCAAAAATGGGCAGAATATATTTAAGTATTTTTAAGCCATTGTTTGATTTTATTTGTTGAGAAATAGTTGAGATATAGTGTTTAATATATGATATGAACATCATATATTAATCTTGAAATTTTTGAGACACTACTATTTTCCCTTTGAATACCGAAAACTATATGTTTTAACCTATGATTTGAAATTTTATATGATGATATTGAGTTGGTAATTAAACTCTATAGTATGATAGGAGTATAACATGATTTTATTGGAATTTATTGGATACATATGCTAATTGTTGCTAATTATCGAAAACGTAATAAAATAGCTAAGTATGGGTTTACTTATAATGTTAAATAATGCTATGATAGTGAAATTATAAGCTTAGGATAAATGGTTGCGATTATGGTGAATGAATGGAACATTTATGCACACATACACAATGATTGTATATTATGTTAGAAATTAGGGTTTTCTAATGCTTTAGTATAGTTTATGTTGTGTATGGTATTGTTGGGTGTTGAATGTTTATGTTTATGTTGTACCGACAAACCAAAACCCCAAACATAAACAACATAATACTATATATACGAGAATCCAAAAGAAATCGACCAATTTCGATAACTTAAGAATGAATCAACGAGAATCGAAGTTAGACATAAATTAGGGTTTGCAACTATTAAAGGATACTCAAGCGTGAGTTCCTAAGTTAGAAAAACCAAAAGCCGAGCTACAACGTTAATACTCAATAACGACAACCCAATACGATATTAGATTGATCGTTAAAACAACTCGATAACAAATAAAGATTATACGACTTATATAATCTCCGACGAGTTAAGAGAAACAAACAATGTCGTAATGTGTAAGCAAAGATTAGAACATAAGATGTCGATCCTTATGTCCCAAAAGTCGAGTTAATATTCCCAAAGCACTTCGTTTATTCTTAAGTACTTACTTACATGATAGCATGTGCTCACTTGAATCATAAGTCGATACTCTCTCTTTATTTGTCGTGCTAACACGACAAGTCGTCAACATAACCTACTAGGACGTAACTATAATTGTTAAGTCTAGTTAGTGGCTTGAGAATATCCTAATATACCAATCACAATTTGATTACCGACAATCTATAACGTAATAACGTTTAGAATAAAACTAAGGTTAAGAGCCGAGGATGGACTCGGAATATGTGATTCATAATTGAAGTTTACCTATGAACGATGAAGTAATATAGCTTGGGAATTGGGAATGCAAGATAATAGAAATTATCTTAAAACAATCACATGAAATCATAAAGAAACCCTAATTGGGAACTTTAAGTCGTAATCTATAAACGACCTTCGATCGATAGAAAGAATCTAAGAAAGGTTATTTGCTTATGAAGGGTTTGATCGTACGTAGTCGGCGAGGAAGAACAACCACACCCTGCTCACTTAGACTTACTAGCTTTGGATTAGCAGGTGGGCTTTCTTGAAACAAAAATGTTATGCATATCTCAAAGCATGATTTACAAAGCTTTATGAAATATTATCACATGAAATGTTATTGACTGCCAAATGCATATGTTTTGTTGTTATCCTATCTGAGATTGGTATATCGATGTGGTCCTAGCGTTAAAAAGGGTAACGATCGGATCCGACTTAGCTAAGGAGTAACTCGGATTGTGTACACGTGTGTTGTGTGTTAAGGTTAGCTATCTCGATCGGTCACGGCGACTATGTGTAGGTGGCCACTCCATAGTCTTGTGAATGAATGATCGATATGGAAACAACGTCAATGAAATAGTCGCCCGACGCTTTTGAGAAATGATAAAATGTTTGATAGGCATGAGTCTTTCAACTAAAATCCTCATGTGATATTGTGGGCGATTCAATAACCCGATAAAGAAAATGTTTTCGTGATGAGTCCATTTGAGTACTTTTGTACTTAGCCCCGCATCTCGTTTTTGATGTGCGGGTTGAGCAAGGATCGATGATGGGTGCGGTGGTGCGAGTAGCGATTGTTTTGATGCTTTATTAGAAAGGTTTCTAGAACCTTGGGCATTCATCGTCATATGCATGTCCAAACGTTTATTTGCTGCATATCTCTGATATTATTTTGATGTTTTGATTATAACTGCTTTCATACCATATTGAACTTGAGGTCGTACCTCGTTCCTTGAATTGTGTCCTGATTAGGTTATATTTGAACCTCGAACCTTTTGACAAGTCCTTCTGTGACTCGAGTTGGTATTGAATAGTCTATCCCTTTTTAGTCTATACGTTATTGAGTAGTTAAATGGTTAATTGCATTGATTAGTGGTGTTTATATCCGCTGCTTTATCATACCAGTGACGATCCATATGATCCGTACTTCCTTGGGAAGTCGGGTCGTCACATGAACCCCTATTTTCGAAAATATGTGTGTGAAAATATGTGTGTGAGTGTGTGAACCATGAGAATTGGGGAAGAAATGGAGAAGAAATAACTTTGAAAAGTCTAAATATAACTTATGTAATAATTTAATTAAATTTTGATTTTCTTAAATAAGTGATTATTCATCACTTATCTAGAACTTTTTTCTTTTCCTTTCTTTTTCTCATTTCCTTTAATATAAAAATCATAGCTTTTGATTAGAAATTAAATATAATTATTGTAAAATTATGTACAATGTTTTTATAGCGAGAAATCGACACTAATTATCCGATAAAACAACCTCTATTTAAATCTCTACTTTTAAACTCAATAATTGCTATAAACATCAAAATATAATAATTAAACATATTTTTGACCTTAAAAACCATTTTAAATATTTTGCTCTTCATCCGAGCTTGATCGGCAAACGCCGACATCACAAAAACATAGATTTTGAAATTCTAAATTTTCTGAAATCAAGACTCATTTGATCATGTATATATCATCTAAAGACTATTTAAATCTAGTTCTTCTTATGTTCAACTAGATTTAAGAATCTTATCTCAGATTCTATCTCAAATCTGCCGAAATTCTATCGTCTCAACTCGAAGCTTAACGCAAAAGCTTCTAACTTAACCAACTCTTTCTTAAGGATGCAATCCCTTCTTAATAAGCTCTTAATCATGAGCTAATCTCTGCTACAGAAATACGGGGTATTACAGATAATCATCATGCCTAAAATACTCTACACTAGCAGAATGCTCACAAGCTCGATATATCTCACCAAAATCAGCATCATTCGCATACACACTCTTAATGCACTCAAAACCAAGCAACTTAGCATCTAGAGTAGAGATCAAGGCATACCTTCGAGAAAGTGCATCAGCCACCACGTTCTCTTTACCTTGCTTATACTTGATGACGTATGGAAACGTCTCAATGAACTCCATCCACCTAGCATGCCTCTTGTTCAACTTGTGTTGCCCCTTCAAATGCTTCAACGACTCATGATCGGTGTGAATGACAAACTCATTGGCCCACAAATAGTGTTGCCAAGTTTGCAATGCTCGGACCAACGCGTACAACTCCTTATCATACGTTGGATAACTCAACGTTGCTCCGTTCAGCTTCTCGCTGAAGTATGCCACCGTCGCCCTCTTGCATCAACACTGCACCAATACCCACACCCGAAGCATCACATTCAATCTCAAACGATTTAGAAAAGTTAGGAAGAGATAATACCGGGGCGTGAGTCAACTTGTGCTTCAAAAGCTGAAACGCATCTTCTTGCGCCTTTCCCCACTTGAACTCCACGTTCTTCTTGATCACTTCCGTCATGGGGGCTGGAATAGTGCTGAATTGAGGTACAAACCTCCTATAGAAGCTAGCAAGTCCGTGGAAACTCCTAACTTCTCCAATGGTTTTCGGGCTCGGCCACTCTTGAATAGCCCGAATCTTCTCCTCATCAACAATGTACACCCTGTGCACTAACAACAAAACCTAGAAACACGAGTTTGTCCGTACAAAAGATGCACTTCTTAAGATTAGCGAACAACCTCTCTTTCCTAAGCGCATCTAAAACAGACCTCAAATGTCCCTCATGCTCATCATGACTATTGTTATACACTAAGATATCATCAAAGTAGAAAACTACAAATCTACCGATATAAGCACGCAAAACATGATTCATAAGACGCATAAACGTACTAGGTTCATTAGTCAATCCAAAAGGCATAACTAACCACTCATACAAACCAAGTTTATTTTTAAAAGCAGTTTTCCACTCATCACCCTCTTTAATTCAAATTTGATGATAACCACTTCTCAAATCTATTTTAGAAAACACACAAGAACCATGCAACTCATCTCACATATCATCCAGACGAGGAATAGGATGGCGATACTTTACCGTGATATTATTGATGGCTCGGCAATCACAGCACATCCTCCAAATCGAGTCCTTCTTGGGCACGAGTAGAACGGGTACGGCACAAGGACTCAAACTCTCCCTCACGTGCCCCTTGGCCAGCAACTCGCCAATCTGCCTCTCCAACTTCTTTGTCTCCTCCGGATTGGTTCGGTATGCAGGTCGGTTTGGAAGCGTTGCTCCAGGCACGAAATCAATTTGATACTCAATTCCCCGAATTGGTGGTAAGCCATGAGGTGTATCCTCGGGAAAGACATTGTTCCGACCAAATTGTTCTTTTCAGTCGCTCGCAATAGTACGAGGTCCTTATAGAGCGGTAAGGTCGACCCAAGTCGAATCTCTCGAGGAAGACTTAACAGGGCTACGGTTTTATGTCAAACATAGAAGCAGAAAAGAAATGCTAACGTCCTAACATAAAGGGGGCTGTCACGGAAAGGACGAAAGCAGGAAAAGCGGATGCACTTGGACAACAATAGGAATTGACAGATACACGGAAATGGAGACGATGTTCTAGGGTTCGAATCTATCATCGCTATTAATAAATCAAGGACCGGTACACAATGCATAAAACACCCACGCCTCTCACCAAACGGTCAACACTAACTAATCTCTCGATTACGTCAACGTTAGACTCGAACTTAATGATAGGGGATCTCTCAATCAACCAACCATCAACTACGAAGGATATTTTATTGCAAGGCACACGATAGCAAAAACCCTAACCACATATATCATTTATTCAACAACAAACCAATCTCTCGATCACTTTCATTGTAAACTTATATTTAATATAAATCGCTCTCGCATATCTTTATAATCAAACATAAGCATACAATCAACCTACACTATTCTTTCGAACACCATGCATGAAGATCATAAAATAAATAATTTATACGGATGAAGAAATCACAAATCATCAATTCAATAATCACAATTCAAGATAAAACGATTAAACATATATTTCCCAACAATTCATAATTCATCTCATGATAAAAATAATCAATCCCAATTACATAGACATAATCAAAACCGGAAAAACTTACAACCATTACATCACGCCCGCCCGGATAACCCGGTTGGAGGGTGAGCGATACTAGGAATAGTATCCGGGTTTCACGAAGGCTAATAAAGGTACATATCAAAGTAAACTAACATGCTTGAACCAAACATAAGGTGATATCAAAACAATTCAAATGGTTTAGCCATCGACCTAAAGACTAACAATGATCGATGACCTCAATATTATATGTCACATTATCCTTCAACGGATCCAAAAGACATAAAGGACACGAAGGACTTTAACAATTCATAACGAGAAGCATAACATAAATAAGTTGAGTCGCAATGAAAGTGTGTGAATACATATGTGACGATATGTATTGAGGTGAAACAAAATTCTTAACAAAACAAACGGTCAAGGACACTGGACTCCTCAACACTTCCTCTATCACCATCATCAGAGCTAAACACGCACATTTAAAACAAACATGCGGTCGAGATGCGAAATGCACTCGGTGGACTCATGCCGAAAACATTTTCATAGTTGAATTACACTGCCAATATCAAAGTAAGTCACAAGGGTTTTAGTTGAAATGTCTTGTGCTTACTAAAACATTTTCAGTTCGTAAAAGTCGTTTGGCCAAGCGTTTTTCTTGGTGTGTATGATCCGTATCCCATATTCTCATCATAACATCAAAGATCAAGCGTCGCGGGAAGGCCTCCTCAACGGCGCCGGACCGCCGTGGTGCCCTACGACTCACGGTCCCGTTCGGTGTACCGTTAACCCTAGCGGGCATAGTCTTCCCAAGAGGATCCGATATCGATTTCATAAAAAGGTTGGTAGCGACCCGACAAAATTGAACATTTCATATCATGTCATCCATCCTTCACACCATTCATACATTTCATATCATATCGTTCCAACCTTCACACCATTCATTCCGGATAGGATCCATACACAAAACAGAACATTTTTGGCAGGTAATACTGTAAACATTTATCAACAGATGAAAATAAGCGTTGTAAATAAATTCATTTTGGAAAAACAGCAGAGTCATATTTTGTTTGAAGAGAAAAGCCCACCTGGACTATGGTTCGTCTTAAATTTGAGTCCTAGGTTTGATTGTTCGTCAATGTCCGGTCGTCTCGTTCGTGTCCACACCTTTACGCAAAAGCGATATTTTAGTACGTCGTTCACGTTTCTCGAGACTCTCAAAGTCTAAGATAAACTTGATATTTTATATCGATATAAACCAAATTCATAGCAATTCAATACGCTTATCAAATACGTATTTGATTGAATGTTCTCGTTCTTGAGACACGTTCAACGATTCGATTTAACCTTCCGGTTTAAGCGTTCAACGTAATATCGATGCGTTTCTCGATATAAGGTTTCACTTATGAAATCTTCCCTTACTAATGAGGTATCTTACCTAATTAGTGCGTCTTCTGCGTATTAGCGTATTTATCGAGCGTATTTTTGTGCGTTTGACTTTAAAAGTCAACGAAGTCGACACGATCGACAAAGTCGGCGATTTTGACTTTTTAAATAGTAATTTCTTACTATTTCATTTTATAAATCGATTTTAATCGATTTCAAAGCATAAAGTCCTAATTCTCGATTTATTACGTAAATCGAAGGACTTGTTAATATTTTCATAAATATTAATCCTTTTAATCAATAAAACCATATATTTTTGTTTGTCGTTATTAAATATAAAGTTTGTCTCAAATATAGTAATCTATGTTTATTAAATTTTATAAAATTCAAATATGTCTAAAATAATTATTAGACATATAATGTATTATTAAACTTGATTAAAAGGATTTAAAAACCTTATAAATGTTTAAAACTTACAGTAATTATAGGAAATTACCAAATGGTTTTCAAAGATTTTCTAAATTAATATAGTGTATTATTATACACTATGGTCAATAACAAGTATTAATATCATCCAAATGTCATTCGATTATTACCATTTTAATATACATTAAGTCACGGTAATTATTATAATTATGGAATAATTGTCCAAAATTCCCAAATTTTTATACACCTAGTACAATGTCCCAACATTAATATGTGTCACAATTATAACCTATAGTCCATCATAAACACTTATACATCAAGGAATAAATTCAATGTGCAATCGGTAGTCACAAATTAATTACTAAAAATTATCAAACAATTCTCAAAATTCGATAAAAATATATCATGCTCAAACATTATATTATAACATTGTAACATCATAACATCAACCAAACAATTGAATCATCACCATATGGAGCTTATAAGCTCTCGGTTTTTTTTTTGATTCAATGTAGTATTTGGTTTCCAAAAATTCTAGCAATTATACACTATGTACACTATAATACAACAATATAACATCATAACATTCATCAAAAACCAATTAAATCATCACCATCCTTAAGCACAAGGCTTTCGGTTTATTTGATTTAAAATTGGTAATTGATTTCCAAAATTAATATACTAAAGCATTAATATACCATTGCATGTTCAAAATAAAAATCATACACCAAGGTACACCATTATATTGCTCACGGTAATTTCTTAAAAATTGGGCATTTGATTTTCAAAAATTCTAATAAATTCATAGAACATATAATCAAGGTCCTAGAGCATTAATGTGTCATTGCATGCTTAAAAAAAAAATTATACACTAAGATACATATGTATATGCTCTCGGTATTCTTCAAGAAATAGGCTAGGGTTTTCCAAAAATTCTAAATAAATTACCATGAACTCTAAACACATCATAGAACAATAATCTATCCTTAAAATAAATTAAAAAGTATTCGGTCATTACATAAATTTTTCTATCATTTTCAAAAATAATTTTTATCATGCTCAAGGGTTCGAAAATAATATATAAGGGCTAGATCCTTTCATAAATTTCATCTACAATATCATATGACCATCTAAACATATATTCTCATATTTTTGTAAATAAAATCCTCAAGAACATACATGAACACATATTTCATATATAAGAGCATTCAAACACATACACACCTACACAAGAACATGTTCGAAAATTTTTAAACATTGGAGAAGGTAATCGGTACTTATGGTCTTGTATTTTACCTTTGGAATGGTATCGATTCACAAGAACAATGTATGGTATCAAACTTTGTGAAGGAGAGATGGAGAAGAAGAAGAAAAGTTTGAGAGATGGAGAGGAAGAAGCTCTCGATTTTTCTGCTGAAATGGGGAGGGAGTAGAGAATTTTGGTGTTCCAAAATTTGAAATGAGGATAATGAAGTGAAATGTGTTGAAGGGAAGAGTCCCTCCCCCTCCATACCTCTCTCTCTCTCGGCCCTCTCTCTCACACCAATAGGAAAAATTGCAGCATTTTAGGAGTGGTTTTGTCACGACCCGACTATTTAATTACTTATTTAACTAAATAATCAAGCCGTGACTGGATTAATTCACGAAAATCTTTCAATAAAAGAGTGGTTTAGAAAATAAGTTTTGAAACAAGCGGAAAATATAACGTTTGTAAATAGAGTAAGCCAACTGCACTCGTAAAATTTCCAACAACGACCATATCCACTGGCGAGAACACAACTTCAAAATACATACATAGAGATTTTTGAAATATTTACAAGGCTTAACAAAGTATAGATTCACGTTCTCAAGGTATCGTGGAAGACTAATGAATGTCATGTGTGAAGACATGACACTCAACCACAATAGTTCACGATGCGAAAAACAAAATAGTTATTACGCTCGGTTCAAGCCACACCTCTTCCATGCTCAACTGCAAAGATAAAACACTTATCGGTGTGAGTACTAGAAGTACTCGATGGGTAAATGCTATCATAATATTCAAAACTTATAACCTTGTTCAAATAAACTTTTCTTTCAAATGATTTTAGAAATCAGCAGTTTATTTGTCATAAAAACATTTATCTTCATTACATATCACCACCATTCATTTTAAACATACTGGCATCACATACCCGAGTTGGTCCGAAGGATCACAACTACGGTCATACCTATCTCGCTATTCGGTAAAGGGAAGTAGGCCTCCTCCCCAGTACCATGGCCGGCCTACCTGAGCAAGCTCACAGCCATCTACCTGTGCACAGTAATTAACATCTTCCTACCGCAGATAGGTAATTGCCGTCATACCCACAATGTGGTAAAACATTTAGCATAATTATCATGTGGTGATCAAATGCTTTCACAAGAAATCAAGCTCATAAAATATCATGGGTTTGCTTCATAATAAAGTTAGTAATGCATTACCCACCTCGACGTTCACTCCAGTACGTTCGATTCTTCGTTCTTTACTTCCCGATTCCCTCTGCTTGATCCTTGTAACATAAGATTATTATTGACTTTAGTAATCTTTCTTACTTATTTATACCATTAGTAATCAAGTAATATTTAAAACGTCTTATGCACATCAAATTTTACCGAAATTTCGGCAGCGTAACATCTGTAATATGTATAGCCCAAACACACCAAACTACACCAATCTTATCCCAAACTCCTCAATATCATCATCATATCATCAAACATACACTTAAGAACCTTATACATGAGTAATATCATCGATTCATTCAGCGTTAATATATATATATATATTTAACTATATATATATATATATATATATATTTCAATATTTGAATATCTACAACCCATTAAACATCAAATATCATATAATTATACTCAATTAACATCATTAATCATAAATTCATGATCTATTCAATCATAGATCAAATATATCACATATAAGTATAACTTTAGTTTAAACTTTAATTTTATAACTTTTGATATTTATGTTCAAAAATTCCCATAAATTCTACTTAGGCATTATTTTTATCATAGATCTCAAATATCAAATTCAAACATATCAAATAAAATCAAGAAATCAAAGTTCAACATATACCCTTCATTTTCGAAAATTTAGGGATATTAGTATATGGTTGAATTAAATTCCTATAAATTCATTTTATATATTATTCATATCCCTAAGCATAAATATCAAGTTAAATTGATCAAGAAAAATCAAAATCATTAAGTTCATACACCTTAGGATTTTCGAAATTTTCAACTATTAAACATGCATGGTTTAATTTTTAATTTCTTCATTTATATGATATTTATAAGCATTCCTAAACATATATTTAAGCTTAATTCAATCATATCATAGCATATGAATCATATTCAAAATTTAGGGTTTAGGTACCATTCTTTAATTTTTCAATTTCATGAATTTAAACGAATTAAATCCATAACACATGTTAATCTAACTCTATAAACATAATTAAATCAATACATCTAATAAAATTTAAATAAATCATCCATAGCTAACACTTTAAAATTTTCGAAAATTATAAAGGGATAGAACATGCTATTTTGAAATTTAAACAATAAAATTATTGATCAAATGAGGTATTTACCTTGCTAGGATTAATTCCCCTTTAATTCCAAGTCTAATTGTATGGTAAAAGTGTAGATGAAATTTTTAGTGTGTGTGTAGTGTGTGTGGATCGAGTATTTTGAAGAAAATAGGAAGAAGATGATTTATTTCTTATGCTAGGTTTCTAGATACTTTATTTACATTTAATTTGAATTTAGAACAAATTCCATAGTAATTATGCACTTATTTCTATGAAATTATAATTACACCTCAATTTTTGCTAATACATATATTCTAACTTATTTAATTAAATAAAATTTTATCTATAACAATTTATAAGATGTAATGCAACTTAGATTCATAATTTAATTTAGATACCTATTATATAATTTAAATCTCTTTATTTAATAAAATCAATTCATTCTAATTAAGCTTCTTCAATTTTTCGAAAATAGCATAAATAAATTCATTAATCACTAATTATTGCTAAAATAGATTTATTCACATAATTTAATAACTTGAATAATAATTTCTCTCATTTTATACTAAAATATCCAAATAAAAATAATTAAAGCATTTGATAGCTCAATTTGAATAAATAGTATTTTCATGCAAATATACACTAATAATTCAATTATCACACATAATTCACTTTTTATCCCTATTAAACTCATTTATAATAAATCTCTATATTTTTCCTATTATATATTAAAATTTTAAATTAATCGAACTCATATCGATTAATATTCTAATATATTGAATTTTATGAATTCTTAAGGCTTAAATAGCTTTTAAGCCTTTAATAATATAATTAAACTTTATTAATTACTATAATATTTTAGACTACTACATTCCCCCTTAAAAAATTTCATCCCAGAAATTTTAAATCAGTATTAAACAAGTCGGGTACTTTTCTCTCATTTGATCTTCCAATTCCATATTACTTCTTACGGACCATGATGTTTCCATTGAACTTTTACTAAAGGAATAACTTTATTCCTTAACCACATTCTTTGCGGTCCGAGAATGCATTGGTCTTTCTTCATAGCTCAAATCAAGATCGGAACTATCTCGTCATAATGAAGGATATGTGTTGGGTCATACGTATTTTCCGAGTTGGGAGACATGGAAAACATCATATGCGTTAAGCGAAGTTAGGTGGCAACGCTAACCTATAAGCTACTGAGCCCGATCCGTTCAATATCTCGTAAGGCCCGAAATCTTGGTTTGAGTTTCCTTTTATTCCAAAACGGTGAACTCCTTTGGTTGGGAAACTTTAAGGAAGACTTTGTCCCTGTTTCAAATTTCAATTGCATTGACGATTGTCGGCGTAGGATTTTGTCATCTTGAGCTTCTTTCATTCTTTGTTTTATTTGTCGACGATTTGGACCATTTCTTCTATCGCTTGGGGCGAGAATCTTCGTTCTCCCACTTCATCCCAATACGTAGGTGATCCGCATTTCTTGCCATAAAGTGCTTCGTGAGGAGCCGTGCCGATTGTAGCTTGATAGCTGTTGTTGTAAGCAAATTCGATCAATGGTAGAACTTGTTCCCATTGGTCTCCCGATCAAGCACCAACGCTACGAGCATATCCTCCAGTGCGAATTGTTCTCTCGGTCGACCGTGCACTGCGGATGGAAGCGGTACTAAAATTCAACCGAGTACCCAATTCTTTTGAAAAGAAGTCCAAAACCGAGAGGTGAATTTGGCATCACGATCCGAGGTGATTGAAACCGCACTCCATGTGAGCGAACAATTTCTCGAACATAAATCGTGCCAACTTATCTACTCCATATGTTATCGAATTGGAATGAAATGGCGCTCTTGGTTAAGCGATCAATGATTACCCGGATAGCGGTGTTTCCTCTTCTAGACTTGGGTAATCCGTTCTGAAATCCATTGCGATGTGATCCCATTTCCATTCGGCACTTCCAAAGGTTGTAATTTTCCATATGGTCTTTGATGTAAGGCTTTTACCTGCTGACACGCTAAACATCGCTCGACATAGGATGCGATATCTTGTTTCATTCTGCCCACACGAACCTTTGTTTGAGATATTGATACATCTTCGTGCTTCCGGGATCTGTTGCATAGGGTACATTATGAGCTTCGCTCATAATTTAAATCTTCGGTTTGTCGTCATTAGGTACATGATTCGATTGCCAAACATGATCGCATTATCTTGGGCTTGAAATATTACGGATGATTCCCATTCGATTTTAGCTCGTAACGCTTCAAGTTTATCGTCTCGTCTTTGCGCCTCAATGATTCGAGCTCTTAAGTCTGGAAGGATCACCAATGCGGCAACAACTCCTTGTATGTCCTGAGGAGGCAATACGATCTCCAGCTTCATCCTTTCAAATTCCTTTAGAATTTCTTCTTGATTGGTAAGAAGAATTCCTAATTTCTCCTGGCTTTTCCTACTCAAAGTGTCTCGCAGCGGCGTTAGCTTTTCGGGATGATACTTGATCTCACAATCGTAGTCTTTGACCAGCTCGAGCCATCTTCGTTGTCGCATATTCAAATCTTTTTGTTCAAAGAAATACTTCAAACTTTTGTGGTCCGTGAAAATCTCACATCTCGATCCGTACAGATAATGTCTCCATATTTTCAATCGTGGACCACCGCTGCGAGCTCGGATCGTGAGTAGGATAATTGTGTTCGTGAATCTTCAAGCTGTCGTGAAGCGTGTCGACAACCTTTCCTTCTTGCATTAACAAGCATCAATTCCATTTCTTGGCGATCTGTATATATGGTATAATCTTTCTCTCGGATCATGTATTGTTAAGATAGGAGCGTTAGTCGGTCTTTCTTTGAGTTCTTTGGCTGTCTTCGCGTTCGGAGTCCATTGAAATTTTATCCTTTCTTGTTGATTCGTCATTGATTTAGCAATTTTAGAAAATCCTCGATAAATCTTCTATAGTACCGGCTAAACCCGTAAAACTACGAATCTCATTTGGAGTCGAGGTGACTTCCACTCTGAACCGCTTGGACTTTGGCGGGGTCCACTTTAATTCCTTCCGCCGAGACTATATGCCCTAAGAAATTTACTTCTTTCACCAAAAATCACACTTGATGAACTTGGCATATAATCTCTGTGCTCTTAGCTTTTCAATACAATTCTCAAATGCTCCTCGTGTTCTTGTTAGCTCTTTGAATAGATTAAAATATCATCGATAAACACTAATCTGAATTTATCGAGATATTCATGGAATACGATTCATGAGATCCATGAACACGGTGGAGCATTGGTTAGTCAACGGCATCACTACAAATTCGTAGTGTCAGTATCGGGTCCTAAAAGCGGTTTCGGTATATCCTCGGTTTTATCTTCACTTGATGGTAACCCGATCTTAGATCGATTTTCAAAATACCTTTGCTCCTTTCAATTGGTCGAACAAGTCATCAATTCGATGAAGCGGATATTTATTCTTCAATGTCACCTTGTTCAATTCTCCTTAGTCGATGCACATTCTTAAGGTGCCGTCCTTCTTTTTGACGAATAACCTTGGTGCTCCCTGGTGACGGCTTGGTCGAATAAATCCTAAGTCCGAAGTTCTGTAATTGGACTTTCAATTCTTGCAATTCTTTAGGAGCCATCCGATACGGTGCTTTGAAATGGCGCGGATCCGGCTCAAGATCGATCGCGAAATCAATTGTCGATCCGGCGGTATCTGGGTAATTTTTTGGAAATACGTCGGATATTCTCGAACAACCGCACATCCTCAATCTTCCTATCCTTCTTGTTATCTTTGCTCAGGCATACGAGATAAGCACGATTTTCATTACATCTTATTAACCTTTACGCTCGCAAAGGCGATATCACAGTACCCTTCTTCTTCTCTCGTCGATCCCATAAAAGCACGTGGGTTCTTTTCACGGTGGTTGAAATCGATTTCGTTGTTCTAGCGAATCGTTCGAAATTCTCCGTTAACCAATCCATACCCAAGATAATATCTCGTCCCACATGCATAGAGGCGTAATGATTGACTTTTAGTGAAGTGATCTAACTCGAATTCTAAGTTAGGACATACTTTATCAACTCACCGTCGCCCACCTATTGGAGTAAGCACTTTGAAACCTACTTGAGATGATTCTACGGAAGTTCAAGATTATCTACACATGCGGTAGAAATGAAAGAATGCGATGCTCCGTATCGAACAAAACTATAACAGTACACCTTTAAGCGGGCCATACCGCCGATTTCCCATACTCTTCTCTGGTTACTTACATTTTAAAGCATCGCTGTTGATGTTGAGTTTGAACTTGTAGAGATTGAGATGGCGTCTCTGAGTGAAGCCTCTGGGATTCGATCATTTGCGGTGGAGGAAGTTGATAGCGGTGATTGTGAATATCTGTCATTGCTTTCACAGTCTGAGCAGTCGAGAAGATTTTCCTTTCTCCTCTCCCGCCACATTACATCTATATGGACAAGCGAAGCAAAGTGACCATCTTGTCGCATGAATAGCAAGTATTGCTCCCATTTCCTACATAAACCGAAATGTGTGCGGTTGCACTATGGGCACATGGGTGGTCTTATCGATTCGGAGAAAAGAGTGATTGTCCGGTGGTCGGTGGTCGAAATGATCTCGGCCAGAGGTCCCCGCCCTGAAACGGCCTTTTGTTTGGATTTCTCGCGTCTCCCACTTTCTTTTCCTTTATATCTTTGTTCTATTTGGGAGGATTTTGATGGTACAATTCCTTGTGGTACACCAACATTGGTCTCAAGACATTCTTTTCGGTTTGAATCTCCATTTCCATGTCTAACGACGGTTAAGAGTTTCACGTAAGACATGGGTGGTTAATGACTAAAATAATTCGGTTCGTGTCGTAATCGAGCGAAACATTTCAGCCATTCTTTCATCTGTTTCTACCTTGTAAGGTGCATATCGGGATAATGTGCGAAATTCCGATCGTACTCCGCCACATTCCTATTACCTTGTTTCAGATTCATGAATTCAATTTCCTTCTGCTTCCTATAGCTTCGAAGAATGAACTTAGCATACAGTTCTTCCTTGAACTGTTCCCATGTAAAGTTCGCCAATTGCTCCGGGGTGAGAGTTTTCTGACTGGCCTCCCACCAGAAATTTGCAGGTCCTTTCATCAGAAAATTAATGCACAGCAAACATTCCTGGTCATTGCATTCTAACAATCTGAATATCCTTTCCACGGTACGTACCCATTCCTCAGCTTCGGCAGGACTACCAACCCCGGTAAAATTTGGTGGGTTTCACGAAGGAAAAGCTCACTATTTTTCGATTTGGAGGAGGGTTCACGATCATCAAGGTTTTGTTCGGGAAGGTTTTGGGGGTGGTTTGACTAGCTCTTTCTTGATATTACGGCCGTCTTGAGGAGACATTTCACTTCAAAAGAAATTTATTATTTTCTGTGATAAATAAAATATTAACAAAGGAAAGGGGTTTTAATATGCATCATCAACAAGATATAATCATCAACAACAGATAAAACATAACTATTTAATCACATTAAGGAAATAAAACAGTTTATAATTTACAAGAAAATTTCCTCATAGAGGACTTCTACACACAAGTTAGTTTCATATGTACAGGCTGGTAGCTCCGCCTACTATCTTAGCTAGTTACTCTAATTTCTCCTTAACCATCTACATCTTCTTCAGGGTCTTCTTCTGTATCTTCTTCTTCTATTTGATCTTCACGAATATGAGTATGATCAGTGACTGAGTGAGCGGCCTCTCCTGGCAAAAGAAGGGAAGGATCGGATAAAGAGGGTATTTCCCAACACTATAGGTCTCAAATAAGAAGTGCCAACGGATAGTGGTTGTTCAAATTCTCGGCTACCTCGGTGGAGGACATGATTAAGGATATTTCGGGAAGAGGAGATAAAGGTGGTGAATGAGTTTTCAATGCAAATGGTCATTCAAACAGATCTAAGTCATCTAGGGTCCACCGAGGTCAAGAGGAAAAAGACTATCGCTATCGTAATGTGAGTTGAGTATGACTAGAAATGACAACCTCACGAAACATAGGTTTAATTTCTCCCATTTTGGATGAAGAAAATCATCTAGAATTTGATGAAGCTAGCTGGAATAAATTGATCAAAAGGACGATATGGTAACTACGGGGATCTCCTATTTTTGATCTCGATTTTGATAAGATCTACAAATCGATCGAGATTACCGATAATTCTTCACTCCATATCAATATGTACATAATTCAAAGCCATTTGGATGCCCATCCCGCCAAGAAGGAGGTAAAGCATTAACCAATGCGAAGTCCATCTAACTCGATCGCACTCTTTAAAACCGATCTCCACAAAGATCATAAACTGTTTGAGAGCAAATGGCGATCTTGCTCTCTCGATTCTAAAGGAAAGAAACTATCGACGCTGCCTAATCCAGCCGGCCTATTATCAACATTCTTTCGAGCAACAGCCTTCCTCCGTACCATCCTATAATCAAATATAACTTATATACTAATTAGAAACAGCATAATCACATATCATTTATTTTCACACATACCACCTAATAATGTTCAACATAATCACCTTTCATTCAAATATACACATCACTTACAGCTTACTTTACCTGGTTGAGCTGAAGAGATGGACTGGAACACTGAGCCTCTAC
This sequence comes from Salvia rosmarinus, assembly GCA_036937905.1. Taxonomy (NCBI): domain Eukaryota; kingdom Viridiplantae; phylum Streptophyta; class Magnoliopsida; order Lamiales; family Lamiaceae; genus Salvia; species Salvia rosmarinus. Next base: position 42,880,223 of record CM072822.1, on the reverse strand, counting down.
CAATGACTCAAAGGTTTACAAGAGATGTTGGCTCAAAGAAAGAAAATTTACAGGATCAAGCGAAACAATGCTCTGATACCACTCTGTCAAACCCGACTATTTAATTACTTATTTAACTAAATAATCAAGCCGTGACTGGATTAATTCACGAAAATCTTTCAATAAAAGAGTGGTTTAGAAAATAAGTTTTGGAAACAAACGGACAATATAACGTTTGTAAATAGAGTAAGCCAACCTGCACTCGGAAAATTTCCAACAACGACCATATCCTGGCGAGAACACAACTTCAAAATACATACATAGAGATTTTTGAAATATTTACAAGGCTTAACAAAAGTATAGATTCACGTTCTCAAGGTATCAGCGGAAGACTAATGAATGTCATGTGTGAAGACATGACACTCAACCACAATAGTTCACAAGCGAAAAACAAAATAGCTATTACGCCGGTTCAAGCCACACCTCTTCCATGCTCAACTGCGCAAGATAAAACACTTATCGGTGTGAGTACTAGAAGTACTCGGTGGGTAAATGCTATCATAATATTCAAAACTTATAACCTTGTTCAAATAAACTTTTCTTTCAAATGATTTTAGAAATCACCGGTTTATTTGTCATAAGAAACATTTATCTTCATAACATATCACCACAATTCATTTTAAACATCTGGCATCACATACCCGAGTTGGTCCGAAGGATCACAACTACGGTCATACCTATCTCGTCGTTCGGTAAAGGGAAGTAGGCCTCCCAAGTACCATGGCGGCCTACACGAGCAAGCTCACACCATCTACACTGCGCGATAATTAACATCTTCCTACCGCAGATAGGTAATTGCCGTCATACCCACAATGTGGTAAAACATTTAGCATAATTATCATGTGGTGATCAAATGCTTTCACAAGAAATCAAGCTCATAAAATATCATGGGTTTGCTTCATAATAAAGTTAGTAATGCATTACCCACCTCGGCGTTCACTCGAGACGTTCGATTCTTCGTTCTTTACTTCCGATTCCTCTGCATGATCCTTGTAACATAAGATTATTATTGACTTTAGTAATCTTTCTTACTTATTTATACCATTAGTAATCAAGCAATATTTAAAACGTCTTATGCACGTCAAATTTTACGAAATTTCGGAAGATAACATCCGTAATATGTATAGCCCAAACACACCAAACTACACCAATCTTATCCCAAACTCCTCAATATCATCATCATATCATCAAACATACACTTAAGAACCTTATACATGAGTAATATCATCGATTCGGCGTTAATCGCCTAAGGCGATTTAACTCGATATATATATATATTTCAATATTTGAATATCTACAACCCATTAAACATCAAATATCATATAATTATACTCAATTAACATCATTAATCATAAATTCATGATCTATTCAATCATAGATCAAATATATCACATATAAGTATAACTTTAGTTTAAACTTTAATTTTATAACTTTTGATATTTATGTTCAAAAATTTCCATAAATTCTACTTAGGCATTATTTTTATCATAGATCTCAAATATCAATTCAAACATATAAAATAAAATCAAGAAATCAAAGTTCAACATATACCCTTCATTTTGAAAATTTAGGGATATTAGTATATGGTTGAATTAAATTCTATAAATTCATTTTATACATTATTCATATCCCTAAGCATAAATATCAAGTTAAATTGATCAAGAAAAATCAAAATCATTAAGTTCATACACCTTAGGATTTTGAAATTTTCAACTATTAAACATGCATGGTTTAATTTTAATTTCTTCATTTATATGATGTTTATAAGCATTCCTAAACATATATTTAAGCTTAATTCAATCATATCATAACATATGAATCATATTCAAAATTTAGGGTTTAGGTACCATTCTTTAATTTTTCAATTTCATGAATTTAAACAAATTAAATCCATAACACATGTTAATCTAACTCTATAAACATAATTAAATCAATACATCTAATAAAATTTAAATAAATCATCCATAGCTAACACTTTAAAATTTTCGAAAATTATAAAGGGATAGAACATGCTATTTTGAAATTTAAACAATAAAATTATTGATCAAATGAGGTATTTACCTTGCTAGGATTAATTCCCTTTAATTCCAAGTCTAATTGTATGGTAAAAGTGTAGATGAAATTTTTAGTGTGTGTGTGTGTGTGTGGATCGAGTATTTTGAAGAAAAATAGGAAGAAGATGATTTATTTCTTATGCTAGGTTTCTAGATACTTTATTTACATTTAATTTGAATTTAGAATAAATTCCATAGTAATTATGCACTTATTTCTATGAAATTATAATTACACCTCAATTTTTGCTAATACATATATTCTAACTTATTTAATTAAATAAAATTTTATCTATAACAATTTATAAGATGTAATGCAACTTAGATTCACAATTTAATTTAGATACCTATATATAATTTAAATCCCTTTATTTAATTAAAATCAATTCATTATAATTAAGCTTCTTCAATTTTTTGAAAATAGCATAAATAAATTCATTAATCACTAATTATTGCTAAAATAGATTTATTCACATAATTTAATAACTTGAATAATAATTTCTCTCATTTTATACAAAAATATCCAAATAAAAATAATTAAAGCATTTGATAGCTCAATTTCGAATAAATAGTATTTTTCATGCAAATATACACTAATAATTCAATTATCACACATAATTCACTTTTTATCCCTATTAAACTCATTTCTAATAAATCTCTATATTTTTCCCTATTATATATTCAAATTTTAAATTAATCGAACTCATATCGATTAATATTCTAATATATTGAATTTTATGAATGGTTAAGGCTTAAATAGCTTTTAAGCCTTTAATAATACTTAATTAAACTTTATTAATTACTATAAAATTTTCGGGCTACTACAGATTTTGTGATGATTAGGCTAAGCTCAAAAGGGTCTTCTTGCATTGGGTGAAAAAAAGGTAGAAATCATGCTTGTTGGAGAGAGATGGCCGACGGTTTTAGGGGGTTCCAAGGGTGGATTTAATTTTATTTGTACCATAATACAATATATAATCATAGTATAGGTCATAGATATATAATACATGTCATTAAAATAATTAAATCATCACTTAGTACCATATTCGAAAATTAAAGTGAAAAAATGTATAAAAATTATAGGTCACGCCTCCTTTAAATTCTCATGTTATTACCGTGCTAAATATACTCATATATGTCATAATATATGATTTAGATAATAAATAATAGCATATGATAATTTAATGGTATCATTTTATGTGAAAACCCCTAGTTTTAGAAATTTGGGTTTTCGAAAATATATATATATTCTCTATCGAGTTCTATAGCTCAAAAATTTATTTTAATGCTTAATAATACTGTAATCATATAAAATAATAATAGGAATTTAATTATAATAATTTCCGGGTCATTAAACCCATTTTTCAAAACGTCTCTAGACGTTGACGTTCAAAACGTTCATAATTGACTCATCTCAAAATGGTCGTAGTAATCTCGTACTTACTTTATAAATATATTCCATTTAATATAGGAATTAATATGGAAGTTAATTCCAAGCTTCGCTGCTTAGAAAATTTCATCAAATACTAACGTTCGATACGCAATCGACGTTTAAAAATTATACTGTCGAACCATTTCATAATATTCTATTCCTAAATTCACAATCCTTAGTGAATATGAAAAGGAATTCGTTATTAAGATATTGAATCGAAATCATTATTCGATGTCATACAGAAATAATATACAACAAAACCCTAATTCACGGGTTTAAAGTACCGTAATTAGACGTTCGTTTCTTCGGAATATTACACATTCATAGACAAATTCGTCTTCCAAAATCCGGAATCATACAATCCCAATTGTTAATCAAAAGTGCAAGAATTAAAAGGAAAAAGGAAAGAAAAGAAAAGGAAAAGCGAATAAGCGGCGGAAGAAAAATAAAATAATGAGAAACTAGGGTTTTTCGCGTGTATTTCAGTATTTATAATGGACGAAAATTAACTCCTAGCGCCGGACGCGACGAAGCACCGGACGCGAGGAGTTTCGACGAAACGGCCTCAAGAACCCGGACGGACGCGCCGACGCCGAAGCGGAGACACGTCCGGCGCCGGCTGGGAGTGCAGCGCCGGACGGAGTAGTGTATGAACTAGAGAAGGCAGCGCCGGCTGCGATTCTGCGCACGGACGCGCAGTGGCGGCTGGAGCAGCTGGAATGCCAAGACCGGACGGGCTGGCGAGCAGCAGCAGCGTCTTGCGACAGGCGGCGCTTGGGCTTCTTGTTCGTGGTGTCTCCACAGCAAAAATAAATCGGTATCGTTCTTTCATCGCTCTTCAAGTTCCCACGTGGCTTCTTCTTGTCCGTGGTGTCTCCACAAACTTTGACTAGCGAAATCGATTTGTTTGCGATTCTTTGAACTTTATGGTCGAGTATTGCCGCTGGTTCTTCTTCATAGCTCATGTCTGGCTTGAGAATCATGTCTTCTTGATGGATCACGTGCTTCGGATCGTGTACGTATTTTCGCAATTGTGACAAATGAAAAACATTGTGCACATTTCCCAGATTTGGCGGCAGAGCCAACCTATAAGCTACTGGACCTATCCTCTCTAGGATCTCATATGGTCCTATAAAGCGAGGTCTCAGCTTTCCTTTCAGGCCAAACCTGACAATCCCTTTCGATGGAGAGACCTTAAGAAACACTTTATCTCCATCTTCAAACTGCAGCTCGGATCTACGCGTATCAGCGTAAGATTTCTGCCTATCCTGAGCTTCTTTTATCCTCAGCCTAATTTGTCGGACGATCTCAATCATCTCGTTCACTGCTTCTGGCCCTATGATCTTTCTCTCACCTACTTCATCCCAATAAAGTCGTGATCTACATTTCGCCATACAAGGCTGCGTGTGGGGCCATACCAATCGTAAACGCTGATAGTCGTTGTTGTAGGCAAACTCAATAAGGGTAAAATTTCTTCCCACTTTGCACCTCGATCCAACACTTACTGTCCTCAGCATATCCTCTAGTGTATGGATCGTTCTTTCCGACTGCCCATCAGTCTGTGGGTGAAATGCCGTACTGAAGTTCAATTTCATACCCAATTCCTTTTGTAAGCTAATCCGAACTGGATGTGAACTTGGAGTCTCTATCGAGGTAATAGATTTTGGCACTCCATGTAGTCGTATAATTTCCTTAACGCATGGTGGGCTAATTTATCGATCCATAGTACTTTGAATCGCGAAAATGGGCATTCTTGGTGAGTCTATCAACAATTACCCATATAGCGGTGTTTCCTCTTTTGATTTGGGTAAGTTCGTAACAGAAGTCCATCGTTATCTCGTCCCATTTTCACTCGGGTATTTCCAATGGTGCAACTTTCCGTAAGGACGTTGATGTAACGCTTTCACTTGTTGGCAAACAAGGCAAATGTTCCACAAAAGAAGCTATGTCTCGCTTCATGCCTTCCCACCGTAACTTTTCCTTGGTCTTGGTACATCTTAGTCTCGCTCAGGTGGGCGGTGTAGGGTGTATCATGAGCCTCACTCATGATTTCATTTTGAAGCTCTGCGTCTCGAACGCATATCATTCCTTCAAATAATAGGGCGTTGTCGATGCTTCCGGAAGTTCTTAAATCCTCGGACCTTACCCTTTCTCTGATCTTTTCTAACTTTTTCTCCATCCTTTGTCTCTCGACAATCCATTTTCTTAGATCAGACGTCAGCGTAAGTGTAGCGATACAACTCGTGATCATCTCGGGTTGTTCAATCAATTCGATCCTCATTCTTCCAAACTCCTCAACGAGTTTCTCTTCTTGTATAAAGAGACATCCTAGCTTGGTATGGCTCTTACGACTTAAGGCGTCAGCTACTACATTCGCTTTGCCCGGGTGATAGTTAATACCACAGTCGTAATCCTTTACTAGTTCGAGCCATCTTCGTTGCCTCATATTTAAGTCTCTTTCTTCGAAGAAGTACTTCAAACTCTTATGGTCTGTGAAGATCTCACATCTCACTCCATAGAGATGGTGTCTCCAAATCTTCAGTGCATGAACCACTGCGGCTAACTCCAAGTCGTTAGTTGGGTAGTTTAGTTCATGGGGTCTGAGTTGTCGCGATGCATATGCTATCACCTTTCCGTCTTGCATCAAAACACAACCCAGTCCAGTCTTAGAAGCGTCTGTATAGACTACATACTCCTTGTCCGCTTCTGGAACTGCTAGTATTGGTGCACTTGTCAATTTTTCCTTGAGTTTTTGAAAACTCGTCTCACATTCTTCAGTCCAGTTGAACTTGATTCCTTTTCGGAGTAGCTGGGTTATTGGCCTTGCAATTTTGGAGAATCCTTCGATGAATCTCCGATAGTAACCCACTAGTCCTAGGAAACTTCTAATCTCATGCTGAGTTCGTGGCGATTTCCATCCTTGCACTGCCTCTACTTTGGCTGGATTTACCTTAATGCCTTCTGCAGACACGATGTGTCCAAGGAACATTACTTCCTTCAGCCAAAACTCACATTTGCTAAACTTAGCAAAAATCCTTTCATCTCTCAAGGTTTGCAAAACCGTTCTCAGATGTTCTTTGTGATCCTCTTCATTCTTTGAATAGATAAGGATATCATCTATGAAGACCAAAACAAATTTATCCAAAAATGGATGAAATACTCTGTTCATGAGATCCATGAATACGGCTGGTGCATTGGTTAATCCGAATGGCATAACTATGAACTCATAGTGGCCATATCTGGTTCGGAATGCAGTCTTAGGTACATCCTCAGACCGTATTTTCAGTTGGTGGTAACCTGACTTGAGATCAATTTTTGAGAATACACATGCTCCTCGCAATTGATCAAACAGGTCATCAATTCTTGGTAAAGGGTATTTGTTCTTTAGTGTCATCTTATTTAGCTCTCGATAATCGATGCACATCCTCAAAGAACCATCCTTTTTCTTAACGAATAAAACAGGCGCTCCCCAAGGTGAAACACTAGGTCTAATGAAACCTAGATCCAACAATTCTTGAAGTTGGATCTTCAGTTCCTCCAATTCCTTTGGGGCCATCCTATAAGGCGCCTTTGACAGCTTTGGAGCCGATCCGGTTCCAAGTCGATGGTGAACTCTAATTGTCTATCGTGAGGTAATCCTGGTAGATCTTGAAATCGTCCAAAATTCTCTGACAACTTCAATGTCCTCAATCCTCGCTTCGGGTTTGTCTTCTCCGTTCAAGTAAACAAGAAATGCATGGCATCCTTTCTGGTTCATCATCCTTCTCGCCTGTAGCGCCGATACAATCGGGATTCTTCTTCCCATGCTGATCCCGTGGAAATGCGTAGCTTCTCGTTCAGGAAAGTGAAACGAAATTTTCCTTTCCTTGCAAAGAATCGTGGAATGATTCTTAGCTAACCAGTCCATTCCTAAGATTATGTCTACGTCACCCATGGGTATTATGTTCAGATCGTTCGCCAGAACCTTAAGTGATCCTAGTGTCAACTCTAGGTTCGAGCAGAAATGTGTAACAGTCATAATCCCTCCTATAGGTGAAGAGATTCTCATATCCTGACTTGTCCTTTCAGACCTAAGTCCCAGCATTTCTACGCATGATTCGGCTATAAAAGAATGCGAAGCACCCGTATCGAACAATATAATAACAGGTATGTTGAGAAGGACTCCCATACCTGCCAGGTTTCCCTGATTTTGCTCGTTCTGCCTCCGGTGTAGAGCGTAAGCTCTAGCCCTGGCCTACCGAGGTCTCGGCGCTTGTCCTGCGGGTTGGTGGTGGTACTCTGTCTGCTTCTCGCTTGTCATGATGGTCGACGCCTTTGTTGTTGTTGTTGAGGTGGCTGCCACGGCTGTTGTTGGAGTTGCTGTTGTGGTTGGGGTTGGAAATGTTGCGGAGGTTGGGCTGAAACTGTATAGCCCTAGCGGTTGGGCATTGCCAGGTTGATTTGCCCTCACAATTGTTTCCGGCGTACCCCTGGGCAATTGTTGGCATAATGCCCTCTCGCTCCGCACTTGAAGCAGTTCACATTGTTTGCCGTGCACATTCCTTTGTGCACCCTGTGGCATTTAGGGCATGGAGGAGCCCTTACTTGTTCCTGTGGGCCTCTTGCCGGTAGAGCAAAAGCTACCCTCTTCCAACCTTGCCCTGGTTGGACCATATTTCCTTGCCATGGGCGTTTGTGACTCGCATCCCCATAGTTCCCTCGGTTGCTATTTCCGCGATTGGGTTCCCACTTCTCCTTTCCTTTTCCATCGCTATGTGTCCGAGCCGACATCGACTTATCGTCGGGGGCATTGTCGCCTCAATATCCAAAGCTCGCAAGAGCTTGAAGATAGGTCGTCTCCATGGTGGCGCAGAGACATCCGTATCTCCGCCTTAGACCCGATCCGAATTTTTCCGACATCTTCGTGTCGGTGTTCACTGTTCGGTGCATATCTCGACATGTCGCAGAAAGCGCGATCATAGTCGGTCACGGACAGTTTCTCTTGCTTCAGCATGAAGAATTCATGCTCTTTCCTCTTCCTGTAGCTCTTCGGTATGTATTTCTCATACAACTCTTTCTTAAAGTCCTCCCACGAGAACTCTTCCGCTTGTTCAAGAATGAAGGTTTTCTTTCCGCCTCCCACCGTAATCCTGCGGTCCGCTCGGTTGAATGTTACATGTGACGCCGCCCGCTACTTGTGCATCTCGTAGTTAAAGATCGCTCAATGGTTCTCACCCATTGCTCGGCCTCCTCTGGGCTCCCATTTCCGTTGAAGATGTAAGGGTCTGCCTTAGAAATAATTCATCTACCCCGCGATCGGGTTGAGGTGGAGGTGGTTAGGGTATGTCTTGACTTCTTGCTCGGGATCCTACCCTTCCCTAGGTCTTCCCGACCTCTGCCTCTGGGTTCTTGTTCCGGGTTTCTTCTAGGAGGCATTCTGCTATATAAAACATATAATCGTTAATCACTTGTCTCTTTCATAACTTAACACGCATAATACTATCATAGCCTCATTGCAAAATGATTTCTAAATAAAACATTTCACCCTTAACATACACAATTTGCCTCAAAAGCCCACTCGGGGTCATATATATATAAATATCCAAAAGCTCTGCCAGTGGCGTGATGTTCAAAACCAAAGGTCATAAAACAAAACAACATAAATCCCGGCTCACAACGCCTTTCAAAACATCGAGTTTTCCAATCCATCAAAAACCATACATAGAAGGGAACTAGCATACAAGCTAATCCTAACAAAACTAATTAAGGCTTTATCCAATGCCTTCATCAGGTATGCTCCTACTCTTCATCTTCCTCAGGGTCCTCTTCCTCTTCAGAGTCTTCCTCTTCATCAGAATTATCTTCGCGAGCACGTGCCTCGATGGTCCCGCCCGTCATCTTCGTACATCGGTATGTCGCGCATGGGGTTGAAGTCGTCGCCGCCATATAGCTCGTAGTCATGGCGAATCGGGCTATAGCCATCGAAAGCATCCGATACGCTTATCCGCGCTGTCTGGCGGAAGTGTTCTACTGGAGGTAGTGGAGCCGTCATAGGTGGTAGGGGTGGTAGTGGTGGACGATGTGATGTCCAACAGCAATGGAGGAAAACAGCTCCCCAAAGCTCTCGGGCGTGCTGCTCTATCCAAACGAGCGGGTCTGCCCTCATCAAATAGGAATGGAGGCACCACCGGGTCAATCTGTCTCGGGACCTCGAGATACAGCCACTCCGGCGACTCATCCCGCCAGGTGTACTCCCGTGGAGGGAGATATGGTCCCTCGGTGCGGCCTCAGAATGTCAGATACGTAAGTCAGATGACTCACGAATCTAGGCAGATCTCCAAACAAATCGTAGCCTCCGGGCACACGATATATGTAATCTCCCGATACCTCTCGGGCATAATCCTCCCAATCGCATGGAAGTCTAGTCAAGAGACGTCTGATGCCGTCATAGTCCGCCGCTCCATAGGCTCGAGCATTCCTCCACAGTCGCAAGTAATACATGAGGAACTCGCCTAGGTCCTCACCAGCGCACATCCAACTCTCACGGTAGGTGCGCATCACCTCCTCGGGGGTAGGGTGTGGTCCTAGCCTCCTCCTAGCGATGTATCGCATCTCCTCCATCTGCCACGATCAAAACTAACATAAGTCAGACTAACGTCATCTCATAAGTAGATAAGGATAACTTAAGCATATCTGATAAGCAGCTAGGTTAACTAAACAGTCTATAAGGTAGGTAGCGTCATAAAGCATAGCACGCATCATATCTTATACTCTTACTCTTACTCGAACACGTACTATCTAAAAGCGTTCTAAGATATAAACATGCTATGAGATCCTTGTCCTAAACAAAACACTTGAACTAACGATCAACAGACTCTAGCGTATTCTGGAGACAGAATTAGGAATTCTGTTCTTCATAACAAATGAAGATTAGGGCGTTAGGAGTACGCAGGTGAAAGCCATGCGTAAAACGGAGTTCTAACGAAAGAGAACTGGGTAAAACAAATTTACTGCACAGTGCAGAAAATTTGCGCGATCGTGCCAAAATATAATTTCGAGGTAAATGTCGACGTAATACGACAATCATATCCACGCCTTCAAGTCGATGCTTGGCCTTCTGAAGTCAAAGTCAAAGTCAAATCCACGTCATAGTTCAAGTCGACGGTCCCCATGACGAAGTCGTGATGTAATGCTGATGTTGTTCACTTCCAAAGTTGAGGTCGCCCTCGCTCATCTTCACGCCGTCTTTTGCCGCTCGAGCTCAAGCTATTGCCACTTTCGTTCTTCCTATCGTTCTTTTGTTCACGTAAGGGAAAAGAAGTTCATACTTCTATGTTCTTTCACGATACGTGAGCATGCTCCTTAGAGTCTATGTTCTTCTTGTTATAACATATCCATATGTCTTCATAAGTCTCAAGATTTGAAAATACAATTTCAAAACAACATTATAACAATTTTTGAAATTTGGAAGTAAGATTTCAAAATGACAACATAGCCAACTCATACTTGTATATCAAAAAGGAATTCATCCTTTCAACATTGATCGATCAACACTGTTCAAACATGTATTTTCATCTCGGAACTTGATCACTTTCATAACTTCTCGTTTGGTTTCGAAATCAAAGTTTTGAAAAGTTTTCTTGCTCATACTTTCTTTCCCATCATCAAAATCTCATAATATCACAACATCATAATCTTTCTTTCAAAATATCCTTCCAAAAGTTCTTCCAACTTGGCCATCATTCAAAAATCTTCATTTCACGAGTTTGAGAAAGAAATTCAGTTACCTTTTTCCCTGTTGAGCTCGATGTGATGGAGTGTTGAGAGTAGTCAGCAGAATTCTAGAAGTCCAGTGACTCGATCTAGACTTAGAATTTTAAAAGAACTTGGGTTTCAAAGAGTAAAGGGCTCTGATACCACTCTGTCACGCCCCCGCCCCGGATAACCCGGACTGGAGGGTGAACTGATACTAGGAATAGTATCTGGGTTTCACGAAGGCTAATAAAAAGGTACATATCAAAGTAAACTAACATGCTTGAACCAAACATAAGGTGATATCAAAACAATTCAAATGGTTTAGGCCATCAGACCTAAAGACTAACAATGATCTGACAGACCTCAATAGTATATGTCACATTATCCTTCAATAGATCCAAAAGACATAAATGACCTGAAGGACTTTAACAATTCATAACAGTAAGCATAACATAAATCAGTTCAGAGTCGCAGAGGAAAGTGTGTGAATACATATGTGACGATATGTATTCAAGGTGAAACAAAATTTTAACAAAACAAATAGTCAAGGACACTCGACTCCTCAACACTTCCTCCATCACCATCATCAGAGCTCAACCTGCACATTTAAAAACAAACATGTAGGGCTGAGTACGAGAAATGCACTCAGTGGACTCATGCCGAAAACATTTTCATAGTTGAATTACATCGCCAATATCAAAGTAAGTCATGCGGTTTTAGTTGAAATGCCTCAGTGCTTACTAAAACATTTTCGCTCAGAAAGTCGCCGCGGCGTTTTCTTAGTGTGTATGATCCGTATCCCACATTCTCATCATAACATCAAAGATCAAACGTCACGGGCGAGGCCTCCTCAACGACACCGGACCGCCGTGAATTGCCCTTACACTCACGGTCCTGCTCAGTGTACACGTTAACCCTAGCTGCATAGTCTTCCCAAGATAGATCCGATATCGATTTCATAAAAGGTTGGCGCGACCCAACAAAATTCAAGACATTTCATATCATGTCATCCATCCTTCACACCATTCATACATTTCATATCATATCGCTCCAACCTTCACACCATTCATTCAGGATAGGATCCATACACAAAACAGAATATTTTTGGCATGTAATACTGTAAACATTTATCAACAGATGAAAATAAGCGTTGTAAATAAATTCATTTTGGAAAAACAGCAGAGTCATATTTTGTTTGAAGAGAAAAGCCCACCTGGACTATGGTTCGTCTTAAATTTGAGTCCTAGGTTTGATTGTTCGTCAATGTCCCGATCGTCTCGTTCGTGTCCACACCTTTACGCAAAAGCGATATTTTAGTACGTCGTTCACGTTTCTCGAGACTCTCAAAGTCTAAGATAAACTTCGATATTTTATATCGATATAAACCGAATTCCTTAACGAATTCAATACGCTTATCAATTACGATTTCAATCGAATCTGCTCGCTCTTCGGCACACGTTCAACGATTTCGCTTAACCTTCCGCTTAAACGCTCAACGAATATCAAGACGTTTTCGATATAAGGATTTCACTTATGAAATCTTCCCTTACTAATGAGGTATCTTACCTAATTAGTACGTCTTACGCGCATTAGCGTATTTATCGAACGTATTTTTGTACGTTTGACTTTAAAAGTCAACGAAGTCAACACAGTCAACAAAGTCAACGATTTTGACTTTTTAAATAGTAATTTCTTACTATTTCATTTTATAAATCGATTTCAAAACGTAAAGTCCTAATTCTCGATTTATTACGTAAATCGAAGGACTTGTTAATATTTTCGCAAATATTAATCCTTTTAATCAATAAAACCATATATTTTTGTTTAATACGTTATTAAATATAAAGTTTGTCTCAAACACAGTAATCTATGTTTATTAAATTTTATAAAATTCAAATATGTCTAAAATAATTATTAGACATATAATATATTATTAAACTTGATTAAAAAGGATTTAAAAATCCTTATAAATGTTTAAAAACTTACGGTAATTATAGGAAATTGCCAAATGGTTTTCAAAGATTTTTCTAAATTAATATAGTGTATTATTATACACTATGGTTAATAACAAGTATTAATATCATCCAAATGTCATTCGATTATCACCATTTTAATATACATTAAGTCACGGTAATTATTATAATTATGGAATAATTGTCCAAAAATTCCCAAAATTTTTATACACCTAGTACAATGTCCCAACATTAATATATGTCACAATTATAACCTATAGTCCATCATAAACACTTATACATCAAGGAATAAATTCAATGTGCAATCGGTAGTCACAAATTAATTACTAAAAAATTATCAAACAATTCTCAAAAATTCCAATAAAAATATATCATGCTCAAACATTATATTATAACATTGTAACATCATAACATCAACCAAAACAATTGAATCATCACCATATGGAGCTTATAAGCTCTCGGTTTTTTTTTTTATTCAATGTAGTATTTGGTTTCCAAAAATTCTAGCAATTATACACTATGTTTATACACTATAATACAACAATATAACATCATAACATTCATCAAAAACCAATTAAATCATCACCATCCTTAAGCACAAGGCTTTCGGTTTATTTGATTTAAAATTGGTAATTGATTTCCAAAAATTCCAACAAAATCATATAACACATAATTAATATACTAAAGCATTAATATACCATTGCATGTTCAAAATAAAAATCATACACCAAGGTACACCATTATATTGCTCACGGTAATTTCTTAAAAATTGGGCATTTGATTTTCAAAAATTCTAATAAATTCATAGAACATATAATCAAGGTCCTAGAGCATTAATGTGTCATTGCATGCTTAAAAAAAAATTATACACTAAGATACATATGTATATGCTCTCGGTATTCTTCAAGAAATAGGCTAGGTTTTCCAAAATTCTAAATAAATTACTATGAACTCTAAACACATCATAGAACAATAATCTATCCTTAAAATAAATTAAAAGTATTCGGTCATTACATAAATTTTTCTATCATTTTCAAAAATAATTTTATCATGCTCAAGGGTTCAAAATAATATATATGGCTAGATCCTTTCATAAATTTCATCTACAATATCATATGACCATCTAAACATATATTCTCATATTTTTGTAAATAAAATCCTCAAGAACATACATGAACACATATTTCATATATAAGAGCATTCAAACACATACACACCTACACAAGAACATGTTCGAAAAATTTTAAACAATGGAGAAGGTAATCGGTACTTATGGTCTCAGATTTTACCTTTGAATGGTATCGATTCACAAGAACAATGTATGGTATCAAACTTTGTGAAGGATGAGAGAAGAAGAAGAAGAAGAAAAGTTTGAGAGATGGAGAGGAAGAAGCTCTCGATTTTTCCGCTAAAACGGGGGGAGGAGAGAATTTTGGTGTTCCAAAATTGAAACGAGGATAATGAAGTGAAATGTGTGAAGGGAAGAGTCCTCCCCTATACTCTCTCTCTCTCTCGCCCTCTCTCACACCAATAGGAAAAATTGCAGCATTTTAGGAGTGGTTTAGTGATGATTAGGCTAGGCTAAAAGGGTCTTCATGCATTGGGTGAAAAAAAGGTAGAAATCACGCTTGTTTGGAGAGATGGCCGACGGTTTTAGGGGGTTCAAGGGTGGATTTAATTTTATTTGTACCATAATACAATATATAAATCATAGTATAGGTCATAGATATATAATACATGTCATTAAAATAATTAAATCATCACTTAGTACCATATTCGAAAATTAACGTGAAAAAATGTATAAAAATTATAGGTCACGCCTCCTTTAAATTCTCATGTCATTACCATGCTAAATATACTCATATATGTCATAATATATGATTTAGATAATAAATAATAGCATAGGATAATTTAATGGTATCATTTTATGTGAAAAACCCTAGTTTTAGAAATTAGGGTTTTCGAAAATATATATATATTCTCTATCGAGTTCTATAGCTCAAAAATTTATTTTAATGCTTAATAATACTGTAATCATATAAAATAATTATAGGAATTTAATTATAATAATTTCCGGGTCATTAAACCCATTTTTTAAAACGTCTCTAGACGTTGACGTTCAAAACGTCTCAAAACGTTCATAATTGACTCATCTCAAAATGGTCGTAGTAATCTCGTACTTACTTTATAAATATATTCCATTTAATATAGGAATTAATATGGAAGTTAATTCCAAGCTTCGCTGCTTAGAAAATTTCATCAAATACTGACGTTCGATACGCAATCGACGTTTAAAAATTATACTGTCGAACCATTTCATAATATTCTATTCCTAAATTCACAATCCTTAGTGAATATGAAAAGGAATTCGTTATTAAGATATTGAATCGAAATCATTATTCGATGTCATACAGAAATAATATACAACAAAACCCTAATTCACGGGTTTAAAGTACCGTAATTAGACGTTCGCTTTTTCGAATATTACACATTCATAGACAAATTGTCTTCCAAAATCCGAATCGCATAATCCCAATTGTTAATCCAAAGTGCAAGAATTAAAAGGAAAAAGGAAAGAAAAAGAAAAGGGAAAAGAAAGCGAATAAGAACTGACGGAAGAAAAATAAAAAAATGAGGAACTAGGGTTTTTCGCGTGTATTTCAGTATTTATAACGGACGAAAATTAACTCCCAGCGCCGGACGCGACGAAGCGCCGGACGCGAGGAGTTTCTGGACAGAACGGCCTCAGCAACCCAGCGCCGGACGGAGCAAAGCGCCGGACGCGCCGAGCTCTGAGACACGCCAAAGCCCGATCGGGAGCGCACACGGACGAGTAGGGTATGAATCGGAGAAGGCGGCGCTGCAGCTGCAGCCACGACGCGAGTGGGAGGCGCCTGGAGCAAGCGGCTGGAATGCCAGCACCGGACGGGCGCTGGCGAACGCGCGGCGCGTGGCGCGACGGGCGAGGGCGGGGGCGGGCGCAGGCGGGCGAGAGCTGGGCAGCGTGGCGGGGGCGCTGGCGCGGCGCTTGGCGGGGCGCTGGCGTGCGGCGACGGCGTCGTGCGGCCGACGTTCGCCGGTTCTTTCTCGATCGAACTCGATTTGCGAATCGTTTGCGCCTACAAACTCTTGTCGAGATGCTCTTCAATAATACATGATCCTTGGCAGATTCAATTCATCATATTTTATGCCATTTTTCTACAAAACATCGAAACAAACGAAGTAAGTTCGAATCGACAAATATTAATCAAACCAACGGCATAAATAGGAAAAATCACTGAAGACGACATATAAAACAATACCAAAAATCAGCACAAATTCATACTAAACAACTCCCCCACACTTATCCATTTGCTTATCCTCAAGCAAAGTCTATACTAGTAAGAATAGGGAAGATAACTCATGCAACTTTACTCTTAGTCTAATCAGACAACCTTATTGCTTTTCCCCACACTGGTGTTTACGATTCAAAATAATGTGAAATAAATCTAAGACGGCAATTGATTTTCAATAAATAAAAGGGTAACCTCTCGCCGCACTCCAACTCTCCGTTTAGGTGAACTAACTAATGTGGTCACCTTTAGCAACAAGTTTTTTTTTTTTTTTTTTTTTTTTAAGCACATAGAATGTTTTAACAGATTTAGGAACAATGTTCGAAAGGTGAACCCTCGATGAACTCGAGTTTCCTATCGTGGTTTCCCATGTCCATTTCTCAAATTACGAGAAAGAGGGACAGAATCTCATCCTCCATTTCAACAATCTCAACAAACTGGAGTTTTCATTCTCCTCATTATCTACTCTTTTTCACTATTTTTTTTATAAGATGAAACAAGTATATAGGTAACCACAATGTTAACACTACCCCTAACATTAGTCGGACAAATCACATCAATTCTCCTCTATTCATTTTCTATCAATCACAATCTCGTCAATTCACATTACACTCGAATCATATACCACCAAAAGTTTCGGAAATTAAAAACAGTTTGACCAATACCACAGAGCTTAGTTGAACAAATCAAAATCCTAACTTACTCGCATATACAACACTTGAATCCAAGAAATCAAAATAAGCATAAATGCACATCACCAAGCATACAAATAGATAAGGTACGCACACAAAACTGAGTAAACATCCCCCACACATAATCCGAGCATCGCCCACGTGCTCCAAACATTAATAATACAAAGGTCATAGAGGATGATACTTCCCTGATAATAGACGAGTGTGCGCTGTAGAGTTGGAGCATCACGGCTTCACCACACGGATTAAAATGTCCCAGAACTAAAGAATGATAACACCGAAACCTGCACCACAGAAAACCAAAACAAAGACGAACCAAAAACACAAGCAAAACCAACAGAAAACAAGAACAAAACAGAAAAACAAGAAAACTCGTGGGTTGCCTCCCACGTAGCGCTCGTTTTAATGGCACGAGCTCCACCAATCAAAAACGGACTATCCATAGTCCTTCACCTGCAGGAATACCATCTCAACCAGAGCATCAGTAGTAACAAGGTAAGCACAAAGGACAGTTAAGGTAGCAAATAATGAATTAATTAAATTCAAATCAAACATCTTATTCTCCAAAGAAAAATAGATAACTTCAACTCCAAAAGCACAATACTTTGGAGAATAAGGATGTTGAAAAATTATAGATGCTACCGATCGATGTCCTCTCTTCATCCTTCAACCGGATCAGGAAGATATCTGTTTGTTCACACTTAGTCTCGGCTTGATGAATCCTCGACTCTTCACTTTCATCATTTTCCTCGATTCTCCCCTCAACTTCATCATCTTCATAAACTATGATAGAAGAAGTTTGCTCCAATTGTCTCGCATCTCCTCCACACTTTGGTTGTGGACCAATTCTTCCACTATCCCGCTAACCGATCGACTTGAGTCTCTAAACGCCGATAGATGTTTCCAAAATCTCAACCTTTGTGGCTTCATTCTTTAATTCTCTAGCATTATTTTGCTAAATAATGCTCTTATTAAATAAAATAATCATAGGAATTTAAATAATATAAGTTGACTCAAAAATTGAATGAACGCTAAGCACAAAGGACAATTAAGGTAGCAAATAATGAATTAATTAAATTCAAATTAAACATCTTATTCTCCAAAGAAAATAGATAACTTCAACTCCAAAAGCCTGATACTTTGGAGAATAAGGATGTTAAAAATTATAGATGCACGATCGTATGTCTCTTCATCCTTCAATTTGGATCGGGAAGATATCATTTGTTCATGACTCGATAGATGTTTCCAAAATCTCGAAATGACTCGCTTGAATGAGCAACTTGATGACTCGCTCCAATGTCGGCTTCACGGCCGCTTCATCGGCCGACTCGCTCGAATGAATGCTTGCAATGAATCCTCCAATGTCGGCTTCATCGGCCGTTGTTGGAAGAAGAAGTCCCGATTGTATGAAGAACTCGAGGATGCCTCCAAGAGGGATCATAGGCTTGATGCTCACACCGACGGTATCCTCAAAATAGTCGACTGGGCTCCTTCTTCAAATGAAGAATTTGCCCAATACGACGAGCTTTCCTCCTCCAGGCCTGTCTGACCATATTCGTATCGCCGGTAACCCTGCATTAACAGACACCAACTACAAAAACAAGATCACACGAACCAGTTGGAGAAAATAGAAACAAAGAAAAAGAAAAAAAAAAGAAATAAAAAGAAGAAACACGGGGGAAGAAACAGAAAAACAAAACGACACAAAACCAAAAGCCTAAAGCCTTCCCCGGCAACGGCGCCAAAATTTGTTCCGACCAAATTGTTCTTTTCAGTCGCTCGCAATAGTACGAGGTCCTTATAGAGCGGTAAGGTCGACCCAAGTCGAATCTCTCGAGGAAGACTTAACAGGGCTACGGTTTTATGTCAAACACAGAAGCAGAAAAGAAATACTAACGTCCTAACATAAAGGGGGCTGTCACGGAAAGGACGAAAGCAAGAAAAGCGGATGCACTTGGACAACAATAGGAATTGACAGATACACGGAAATGGAGACGGTGTTCTAGGGTTCGAATCTATCCTCGCTATTAATAAATCAAGGACCGGTACACAATGCATAAAACACCCACGCCTCTCACCAAACGGTCAACACTAACTAATCTCGACACGTTAACGTTAGACTCGAACTTAATGATAGGGGATCTCTCAATCAACCAACCATCAACTACGAAGGATATTTTATTGCAAGGCACACGTTAGAAACGAAATAAGAATGTGGTCAGAGAAACAGTTGATACTGATCTTGCGACGTATATAGAACGAGAAATCTACAGTGTAACAGGAATCTTAGAATGCTACTAGAAAACAAGATTCCCAATAGTTCAAGAAAAACTAGAGCATATGTGTATATGAGAACCTTTGATGACAACTAAAATGAGTTGTATAAGGTTTTGAATCTTATTCATAGCCCAAATTCTATCATTGAGTTTAACTCTATGATCTAGTTCCAATAGGGATGTCGTTTGAGTTCTCACTCCTCGTGAAAGAAGTTTACAGTCAGAAAATTTCATAAAGCATTCTTTTGAAACCAAACCTCCATGTGACTGAGAAAGTATTTGTGACGGGCCTGGCCACCCCATATGACCAAAGAAATCTCAGAAATTATTATTCTGGTCTTCGGACCCTAGCTCCCGATTATTCAATTCAAAGAACATATTATTCCAAACCTTCAGAATTGTTATCTTGAATTATGAACCCATACCTCTTGTGAGTCCTCATGATGAGTTTTCTTCAATCCTTGAAACCAATAATTATGATAAAGGATGACGTATCTTGTCATCTAAAAGCTACAGATCAAGAGAGTGATAGACATCGTGATATGATGTAAAGAAGTTCTCATGAGACAAGATATATACTTTTATGATACAAATAGGTGGATCGACCCTTGATGGGTTTTCCCAATCGATGACAAGACAGCTTATACCTCCACGCGAGTATATAATAACTAAGTTATGAACTAGATACTCTTTAGCATTTAGTTTGGAATAAAGTAAAGAAAAGTGTATGAGATCCTCGAATATACACCTCTTATTATGTCATAATAAGAAAGAATCCAACTTATCTTCAATATAGTTGATTGTCCCTAAGACCTCGATAGTAGGTCGGACGTGTTTAAAGTATAAAGATGAATAAGACTAAGTTGATGAATATAAAGGAAGAATAGTATCTCAATATCAAGTTTTCCGCTTTATCCATAAATCGATAAAGATTATGTTTAAGTAGAATCGCTCCCAAGTATTTGAGACTTTGGTTAAACCAAAATAGTGTGATCAATGGATCAAATAACTAGATATGTGAACGACCTGTGCTATTCCTAGTGTTTAAACCAAGAATGGGGAGAAGATACCCAAGTCGAGACTTGGCAATAGAATATTGGTACTTGGAATTTAAGTTATAGTGTACAAACGTACTACCTTACCCGCATAGATTAGAATGATGATGGTCTTAATCCTAAAAGTAAGGACTAAAGTATAACGAAAGTAATATAACTTTCGGATAACATACTCAAGAAAAAGGGGAAGAGTTAAGAGTAGCTGAGAAAATTTCCAGCTATACAGTTATGAGATAGTAAACAAGGGATAAGTTTTACAAACAGTTTGATTACGATGAGTAAAGTAAATTCTTTGAAGGAAAGAAGTAGATTAAGAAGTAGAATTGCTATTTGAGATGAAACTGTCATACACTAAGTATATAACGATAGAATGCTTATCTTATGTGAGATTTAGTAATTATTAAGCAAGATAATTGTTAAAGACGTATGCGAAGGAAATACGTTCAAGCGAAAGCGAAAGGGATTCTGAGGAAGGACCTTAAGGTGAATCTAATTGAAGGTTATTCCTCATACTTATGCAAAGGACCAATAAAGTGAAATATTGGGTACCTCAAAGATTGAAATGAAGTAAACATAGAATGTCGAGAAGATAGTAAAGATAGATATGACGTCAAGGCAAAAGTATGACGCGTCCTCAACGAACAAGGGATTTTAATTTATGCGAAACCACTTAGTCAAACCAATGAAGATTAAGGAAATGACGATATCCAAAAAGGATATTACGATGATAGCATAGTAATCGCTAATATAGGAATTCTTCTTGAAAGGATTTTAAAAGAAAGAATATATGGAAGATATATTCTTAAGAGCGATAAAGAAGAGAAAGGAAGTGAATCATTCATACTAGTTAGAAAGTATGATAATGATGGAAAGAATAAAACCAGAAAGCTTGGTAGGTACGAGAAAACTTCTCAAGATACCTAAAAACTTTGTTCGAGACAAGTGCTTCACATTCGTTATCACGAGAATAGTAATGCGTGGACACGTTAGAACTCAAATCGAATAAGCTTAATCAAAGGATGAGGATTTCTTTACTTAAAAGAAGGATCATGGTCGCCACACGTATTTACTCGAACTTAGAATTGAACCTAGGATCACTTAAGGTTAGGCAAATGACTTGAGCGTAATACCTATAGAAGATGTAGATACGACCTAAGAAAGGAATGATGAATCGCAAATCATTCTACGAGCATGTGCAAGAAAAGTAAAAGTACGTACCATTTTCCGGTAAAGGAACTACAGGTCCTATGGAATCAGCATGGAGAAGAAAATTCCAATAATACCCACACTACCTCTAAAGAGAATGATGAATAAGGAGGAATGTCGACCATTCCTTGGCTATCTAACCAAAGGAGAGAAAGCAGAGATAAAGATCAAGGATATGGAAATTATTTAAGAATTGCCAAACGTTTTCCCTAGCAATTTACCAAGAATTACCCTGATAGGCAGCTAGAGATTATCTATAAATCTAGAACCCCGATTAGCTCGTATCAAAAGCACGTGTAATGAATGGCTTCAAGGAAGTTGGAAGAACAAAGGAGTAAATCTAAGAATTATAGGATTTAAGTTTTATCGAACCTAGTGTATCACCTTGGGAAACACCGGCTTATCTACAAAGGAGAAGGATGGGTTTTTTTAGAATATGTATTGATTATCAAGAATTTAACCAACTGATGCTTAAAGAACAAAAATACACCACCAAACATAAACGATTGCTCGATCAGTTAAAAGAAGTGGGATTATCCTCGAGAATCGATCTTAAATGAGGATGTCATCAGCTGAAGGTACAAACTGACAATATACCCAAAATGGCTTTCGAACAAGTTATGGCTACTATGAGCTTATAGTTAAGCCGCTCGACTAACGAATGTACTAGCCATATTCATGAGCCTCAAAAATCGAGTGTTCCACCCTTACTTAGATAAATTTGTCTTAGTTTTCATAAGAGATATCCTTATCCATACAAAGAGAAAGGAAGGACATAAGTATAATCGAGGATTGTCTTAAAAATCTTAAGAGCCTAATAATTTTGCCAAGTCTAGTAAATGAGAAGTTCGCTTAAAGAAATAATGTTCCTGACATATCGTGTCATCAAAAAGGAATTAAAGTAGATTTGGCTAAGGTTAAAGCAAAGGCAAGAATAAAACTACCCTCTCACAACTTAGAACTAGCAACAAGAATACACGTGCTAAGTTTTGGAGATATCACCCTAAGAAATGATGTGTGAAATTTTCATCGATCATAAAGCTCAAATACTTCTTCGAGCAAAGAGTTTTGAACATGGGAAAAAGAGATAAGCTCGAATTAGTAAAAGATTACGACTATAGTATAAAATATAACCCAAGAAAGGCACACGTAGTAGCTGAGGTCTTGAATTGTAAAAGTCAATCCAAGCAAGGATGTCTCTTAGCAAGAAAAGAGAAACTCGCTAAAAGATTTAAGGCGAATGAGCGAGAGAAGCACATGTTAGTGTCATATTGTTTAAGGAAGGATACGTGTTCCCAACAATAATGAGTTAAAGAATGAAATCATGAGTAAAGCTCATGATACTCCTTATACCACCCATCCAGGCAGTATTAAGATGTATCAAGACTTATGAGAAAAGTTCGATAGGAAGAGTTGAAACAAGATATAGTCTCATTCATCAAAAGTAGAGGCATTACATTATCAAACTTATAAGAAAGTTATAGCCTTTGGAGGTACCCCACGGAAATGGAATGGCATCGTAATGAAGTTCGTAACAGATTATCAAAGTCGAAAGAAGTGACACTACTATATGAATAGTAGTGGATCGACTTGTTAAAAACACTCATTATTCGACCTATTCAGATTACTTATGAATCCGATGAGCTAGCCCAGTAAGACGTAAAAGAAATCATACGTGTACATAGAATACCAAAATCTATCATAGTTGATAAAGATTACAAGTTCCAAATTTGAATTAGTTAAAGAAAGAATTGGAGACGAGATTGAACTAGAGCATAATTTTCGCTCATAGATGGACAGTCAAAAGACAACACAAACGTTTTAAGATATAAGACATTAGTGTCGAATCGAAGTACGAGTTGGAAACATATTTTTCCACTGATATAGCATCGCCTACGACAGTAGCTGTCGAGAGATGGTCAATATGGGCCATATGAGATATTGTACGAAAGAAAGTGTTGATCACTTCTTTATTATGATAAGGTAGGTAAGAGGGAAGTTCCAGGGTCTAACACCTTGAGTAAAATAATTGAGATTGTCTGTCAGAAGCAGATAAACGATAACGAAGCTCATGAGAGCAAAAGTTTTACGCAGATACGCGTAAATAAAGTTTTCTTAAGGTCTCTCCATCGAGAGGAGTTAAAGATGAATGAAATGCAAGTTAGAATCACGTTTTATAAGACCGTATGGGGATCTTAGAAAGGATAGGCCCCGTAGCCTATAGATTGGTACTTCCACCAGATACGGATTATGAGGAAAGACCTATGATGATGTTGAATCGTAAAAGTATAACGGTCAAGAAACAAGTTTATACCGTTAGTGAAAGTCCAATGGAGAAACCATGGACATGAGAAAGCCATGAGAAAACATGAAAAAGAGATGACAAGAAAAGTATCCCACGCTTTTGAGGTATGCAAATTTCGGGACGAAATTTATTTTAAGGGGGGTAGAATGTAATATCCCGTAATTTTAATACGTAATTACGATAATATAAATCGTAATTAGGGTTTTAAGCTCGATAATTAAAATCTTAATTAGTCAACAATTGACTTTGACCAAGCATAATTGGATAATCTCTGTGTGATATTCATCGATGCTTAGTGAATTAAGGAATATAAGTTCGATATTCCTTCGAACGTAATGTTCTAACGCTTGATAAATTCGACGATTATGTCTTACAAGATTATAAGCGCTTAAGCTTAATTTTGAAATTCTATTATTATGGAAATAAATAAGGTTGTTACAACTTTATTTTGAACGCTTTAGAGATAATTCGCCTATGAGAATTTTGAGACGTTTCAAACGTCGGTTTTTAGAGATGAGTTAATAACTCAGTCAAATGATCACGGAATTATAAAATTCAAATTCCTATGATTATTTTATAATATAAGAGCATTATTTATCATCAAAATAATGCTAGAGAATTAAGGAATAAAATGTACCAAATGTTAAAAGTTTCGAAAACCCTAATTTTCAAAACTAGGGTTTTGTGGTCTAAGATTGTTCTAAATATTTTTCTATGAGTAAATTCATCATCTAGGATTTATAATATGTCACATAGCTATGTATTAGCTATTTGTTATAAGGAAATAAAATGTATAGTATTACTATACTATAGTTGGCGAAAATGTGCACTTATGTGTACTAAGGAATAAAATTTCTACCCAATTGAGGATATATGATAATTATTATATTAATATGATATTATTAAGGATAATATATGGTGTTACATCAACTTGCACAAGTGGGAGATCTTTTGTAGGAAAAGTGGCGAAAATTGTGTTATTCTATGTGATAAGATTAATAAATATCCAACTATAACTAATGAGAGGTTATGAGTTGGATCCTATCATCATATTAGGTGTAAAGTAGAGTTAGTATCCAATTTGAACAAGTAATCTATGGTTCAATTAATGACATAGCCGAAATTATTGAAAATTAAGTGTGAACAAGTGTGAAATTAATTAAAGTCATAGTGTAAAACTTTGGCTTTTCAATTATGATCTTATCCTAAAGTAATATTATAGTATATGATACTATAAAAAAATAATATTTCTCTCTATCAATTGAAGATGGTCGAACACATACATATAAGGTATATAGGATGAGATTTTTCTTTATCTTGTGATAATGATAGGAGTTGATATTATTGACTTTTATTAAGTTGTATACATGCATGTATGCATGAGCATGACGTGGCAATAGTTGTTACCGTATTTGTTAGGCTATGTCGTTGTTTTGGTGTTCTTGAAAAGTTGTTACAACTGTTTACGACATTAGCTTTACGTAAATCGCTTGTATATAATGTACCGAAGGAAGAGCAATAAAGTTAGTTTTTCCTTTATCCTTCTTGTGTTTTGTTATGGTATCAGAGCTGGTTTCAATCCTCTCCAATATCTGATATTCTCTTCTCTATCTTCTGTTCTTCCTCTCGGTGTTCTTCATACCTTCTTCTCATCGTCCAAAAATGGCAAACAACTCTCAACCAAATCTTCCCACTATTCATCCCATAAGCACCAAACTCGATGTAATCAACTATATGTTCGGAAAACACAAGTTCTAGCAACAGCCCGTGCCACGGTTTCGACGATGTTCTCACCGCGTAAGTCGACTTCTTCTCCACATATTGATGAAGTTGATTCAAACCTCGAATATCTCGTATGGATCAAACGAGATCGCTTTGTTTTTAGTCGATCTTGGCGCCCATTTCTTCTACCATGATTGGTTATGTTGGAAGGTGTTCAACATCCGTCAACTATGGACTACGCTCAAACTCTATTTCACCACGACGAGAGCAAGATCTCGCCTAACCGAGGTTTCAACTCCAGTCCATAAAAAGGGAGATCTCTCAATTGATGATTATGTTTTAAAATTGAGGAATATATCGATCAATTGTCTAGCATTCGACAATGCATTGCCGATTCTCGATCTTGTGAATTTCGCTCGAGGACTAGGTCCCGAGTTCGAAAGTATCGTGTTTATCTCAAGCCAAAAGTGAAGAACTCACTATTGATGAAGTTCAATATGCTACAAACGCATGAAATCGACTCGAATCAATCGTCAATCGGTTTCAATCCAACCTCCCTCCTCAAGCACATGTCGTCTACGGTCATAACAATACAAATCGGGAAGGCTCACCACCGTGGATCAAACTATCGTGGACGAGGCGGTGGAAGGTATCAAAACAAAGATACAAGAAGTTGATCATCAAATATGTGGTAAGTCAAATCATATTGCCATAAAATGCTTTAAATGGTTTGATGTTAGCTACACCGGTCTAGAATCTTCTCCTCAAGCTCATTATTCTTCATCTCAAATTCCTTCCTCAAACACCGTCCACACTCAATACTCATCTCCTCATTTCCCACACTCCAACACCGCTCAAATGGTCACCCAAATCAATCATTCTTGTTGTCTACCCCCACCCGTATATCACCGCCACACCCACAATCCTCTTCGCCTATACCATTTCTCAAGCTCCCCATCAAGGCTCGCTTGACCGGTATTTGGATATCGAGCCTCGGCACATGTCATCACGACATGGAGAATCTCCAAGTTCACTCTCCCTACAATGGTCACGAGACACTCACCGTAGGTAATGGCTCGCCTCCATCACCCACACCGATCTCGCAAATCAATAACACTTCACCATCACCTTTAGTGTTAAGTAATATTCTTGTTGTTCCACATATAACCAAAAGCTTGTCGAGTATCTCCAAATTTACTTTGATAATAATGTATATCTAGAGTTTCATTCAAATTTTGTTGTGTCAAGGACAAAGCCACCAACACAATCCTCCCGGAGGGCACTCTTAAGGAGGCATGCACTGCCTCAAAATGCCACCCAACAAATTTCATAGTCGCCCTTCGCTACAAAGTCTCCACAAGATCCGTCCAGGTGTAGCCACTACTTCACAACATTCTCGCCTCCGCTTTAAACTCGCATCATAGACTAGGACATCCTTGTCCTCAAGTTACAGCAGCTCTCAAGGTCGCACAGATGTCAATCACGGTGGCCACGAATAATTTTGTGATGCTTGTGCATTAGGAAAATTACATAGCTTTAGTTTTCCACATTGCTTACCAAAACTAGCTCACCTTTTCAACTTGTTCACACCGACCTTTGGGGTCCGAGTTCAACTCAACTGCTGATGGTTTTAAATACTATATACATTTTGTGGATGATTTTACTCGGTTCACTTGGTTGTTTCCACTTCACACCAAAGTCAAGCTCATAACGTAGTTATCAATTTTAAAACTATGTGGAACGACAATTCAAAACTCGTTTAAAGTGTCCAATCCGATTGGGGGTGAATACCGTGGTCTTAAACCCATTTTTGACTTAACTTGGAATCATCTTTCGCCATCCTTGTCCTCATACTCACCAACAAATGGTCGGCCGAACGCAAACACCAACATATAACCGAGATGGGTCTCACACTTCTAGCCTCACTCATCTTCCCAGAAGTTTGGTGGGATGCATTCTCCACCGCCATTCATCTAATTAATAGATTACCAACACCAACTCTTCACAACAAATCCCGCTCCAATGTCTATTCAATCGTGAACCGGACTACTCGATGTTACGCACGTCAGTTGTAGTTGCTTCCCTTCCTACGACCCTATAACACCCCAAGTTGCAATTTAGATCGATAAATGTCATTTTTTAGGTATAGTGCTTCACATAAAGGGTACAAGTGTCTCCACCCATCCGCCGTGTCTACATTGCCCGCATCGCCTTGTTTAATGAGCTTGAGTTTCCATATTCCACTTTGTTCTCTCGAATCAAGATCTAGTGTGACCACCGACGGTGTGTTCACCCCCGCCTCTTCTTCCCATACCTGCACCTTACCGCCCTCCACACCTTCGCCTCATCTCGAGGTCTCTCTCGCCTAGGTCCGCTCGACTTTCACACCATCCACCAAATCAATCCTCCCTAGCATCGCGATAAGATCCTTCCTCTCACGATCCTTCCGGTAGCTCACCACATCTCGCACCTCGCCCCGCCTTTCTCCCACATTCGCATCCCGCCCCGCCCATTCACCACCAATCAACATCACATGTGCACTCGAGCTAAACGTGGTATATTCAAACCCAAAGTTTTCTTAACACATATCGTGATTCTCAGCTTTACTACCTTCATCGAGTCGAGCCAACCACCGCCTCAAGCTCTAGCTCACCCACGCGGCAAAGAAGCCATGAAGCAAGAGTTTGATGCCATCATGTCCAAATCCACTTGGGAACTTGTCCCAGATATCGACGACATGAATATCATACAATGTAAATGGATTTTCGTGGTCAAGACGAATGCCGATGGGTCTCTTGATCGCCTCAAAGCCGTGCTTGTAGCCAAAGGTTTCCAACATATGGCGGGTGTGGATTTCATGGACACGTTCACCCGCTGTCAAACCGTGTCCATTCGCCTATTGTTCTCGCTAGCCGCTACTTACCTTTGGGATGTCCAAGATATTGACATCAACAACGCCTTTCTCAATGGTGTGCTTGACAAACCAAAGGTACATGGAGCACTCAAGGTTTTGAGAATCCTACATTGCCAAATCACGCCCGCAAACTCAAGAAATCTCTTTATGGTCTCAAGCAAGCACCACGTGCTTGGTATGACAAGCTCAAAGGTTATCTTTTCGACGATGGTTTTAGGTCTCTCCACCGATCATTCGCTTTTTCACACGCGCACATGGTAAACCCTTTTCGTTCTTGTATACGCCGACGATATTCTTATCACGGTGAAGACCCTACTTTGATATCTCATCTCATCACAAACCTCGCCACTTTTTTTGCCCTCAAGAGTCCGGGAACTGCCGCTACTTTTAGGGATCCAAGTTACCAAATCCACCTCACATTCCTTTCTTCTCAATCAATCTAAATACATTCGCGAACTTCTCACCAAACATAACCTCACCGATTGCAATCCTCGCCCTCTCCAGTAAGACCTCGACTCTAAACCGCATTCCAATAGCGGTCCCTTGTTTCATGACCATACACTTTGTTTCAAGCACTATTGGCTCTCCAATACGTCACCCTCACTGCACAGATATCTCCTTCATTGTTAATAAATTTAGCCAATTTCTACACCGCCCACCGAGCTTCATTGGAAGGCTTGTCGAAATTCTTCGATACCTTATGGAACCATAAATTTCCACTTGCTTTTCATCCTCCCAAGCATCTTCATCTCCAAGTGTTTTCGGACGCGGATTGGCTGGGTCTTTAGACCACGTAAAATCTCGGTGGTTTCGTGTGTTCCTTGGTTCGAACTTGGTTTCTGGAGCTCAAGAAACAAAGGTTGTCTCAAGCTCCACCGAGTCTGAATACCGAGCCCTTGCCGATGCCATTGTTGAAGTCATATGGATCCGCTCGTTACTTCGTGAAATCGATCAATGTCGAAAGCCCGTTATTTGGCGCGACAACAAGAGTGCAGCCGCCATTGCTCGTAATCCTGCTCATCATGCCCGCACTAAACATATTGAAATAGATGCTCATTTTGTTCGTGATAAAGTTTTCAAGAAGGAATGGACGTCCGCCATGTTCCCACCACGATCGCCTTGAGACATACTCACAAAACCGATTCTGCTTGTCCGCTTGGTCATCTTCTCAAGAAGCTCCCATTTGAAAAGGATAGACTTCAAGATGTTGGGGTTGTATTAAGTTGTATACATGCATGTATGCATGAGCATGACGATGGCAATAGTTGTTATCAGATTTGTTAGGCTATGTCAAGTGTTTTTGGTGTCTCACAAAAGTTGTTACAACTGTTTCAGACATTAGCTTTTACGTAAATCGCTTGTATATAATGTACCGAAGGAAGAGCAATAAAGTTAGTTTTTCCTTTATCCTTCTTGTGTTTTGTTAACTTTCAAATTGTATTTTCTAAAGCATGATTAAAGAATATTATCACTAAAATAATAAAAAATCATTTCATGCAACTCGAATTGCCGTGAGAATAAGTATGAATGGAAGGAAATTTATTCTCTTTCATTTAAAGTAGTTGCCGTGAACAATTAAGGCAAGGAATAGATATTTCAATTTTGATAAGGATCATGATAGGATAAAAACAAAATTAATTAAAAACCTTATCCTATACTAAAGCAAGTTGGACGAAAACTTTAACCACTTGTGTAGGAATATTAATTATCATTTTATGTGATAATTTAATTAATTTAAGGAAGATTCAATGTATCTAATTGCGGATAAGATACATGATGAGTTGTACATGATAAGGATCAAAAATCTTGTCCCTAGCATATGGAGGTGGCCGAATTTCTTGACCAAAGTAGGCAAGTGTGTAGTAGATATTTTAATGTAATAATTATAGCACAAGTTGATCAACATTATAAATATAACCTAAGCTATTCATTTCTTCATTTACACACCTTGAGGACCGAAAATTTAGAGAGAAAAAGGGAGAGTTCATCCAAAGTTTTGATCCCAAACTTAGATCAAATAAACCTCCGCCGATTAAATCGATTCCGATTAAAAGGTTAGATTTCTTACGAGCTACGTATACATGCTAGAATTTTCGATTTTCGTCCGTTAGAATTTATATTATAAGCTTAGTTTGTTCATGTGATTTTCGAAAATTATGTAACATATGCTAAGATGTTTAGAAATCATGTTTATATGATATTATTAAGCATGTATTATAATTATATCACAAAATTAAGCATGGTATTAAAAATTTCATGTGGACCGAAAACATAGGAGTGCCATATGTTGACGATTATGATTTTTAATTGTTGATTTGAGCATGAAATAATAATCTAGGGTATTAAATGCTTATATGAATTTATATAGAATTTTGGAAAACTTTAGTACCTAAGTTCGTGAATTTCAAAATTATAATATATGATATGATATTGAGATATGATCCATATTTAAGTGTTATCATATCATATTGATGATGTAGATTCATAATATATGGTTGTGAGAATTTATCAAATTTATAAAATTAATCGACCTAAGTCAAAGTTTCAAATACGACTTAGGAAAATTTTATTCAATAGTTCATAATAAATAACAATTATGTTATAATAAGGATAGTTAAGGATGATTAAGTGTTATGTGAATTTATCGAATTTTGAAAATGTTTAGTTGATTAATTAAGATGACCGAAAACTATACCTTATGTGTATTAATGTTATAAATTTATCTTATCAAGTATAATTACATAATATGTTCTAAAATAATGTTTTAGACATAGTATGATTTTATAGAAATTTTGGAACAAGAATTGTACATTAAAATCAAAAATTTCATAAGAATTGAAAAAGTCAAAATGTCGACTTTGAATGACTAAAGTCAAAATTATTGACTAAAGGTCGACTTGGTCAAAATTGTTGACCAAAAACGTCGACCAAGGTCAAAGGCACGTAATTCGATAATACGTGATCTATGTGACGAAGTACGTTTAGTAACAATGTAACTTACGTTACGTAAGTACATTAAAACGTACATTATGTGCTAAAAAGATAGAATATCTCTTATATGTTAAGAAAATTTATAATCGACACCAATTGATTAGGAAACGTCAAAATAAGTCCAACGTTAACCTTATTTGATGCATAGAACGTTATAGACGATGTTCGCCGCCATCGAACGTGACCAATGTGCTAAAGTAGTTCTTACGTTAAGGTGGGGACGGATTCAACGCCGACGAGAAAGGGATTATAGAAAGGAAATCGGTTTTGAAAGCGAAGACCATACGGGTGGGCTTTACTCGAAAACCTTTTATTTACAATGTTTTCTTTAAAATGAAAAGTATTTATTTACAAAGCTTTCATTGAGAAATGATATGATTACCGCCCAAAGTGTTTATGTTTTATGATGGATCCTATCATGTTGTTGGGCAAGCCAACTATGAAAGTATATGAGCCGCTGGTTCATTAACCGACTTGACCGCCGGGTAGCTCCCCGATCGATGAGAAAATCGATATCGGACCCATGTCGATGCGTAATTCTGGATAGGTTACGTGCACGAGTAAGGCGATCGTGTGCCGAAAGGACAATTCTCGGCGGTCATCGCGCCAGAGGAGGTGGCCACCCTACGGTGCGAGATGAGTTTATGAGATGATGATGTGATATGAGATATGTGAATGATATGGATCATACAAAGAGAAAATGCTCGCCGAGCGATGTTTTGAGAAATGAGAAAATGTTTTAGTAAGCCAAGGCATTTTCAATTAAAACCCTCAGGTCTTACTTATGGGGCAGTGTAATTTAAAGAAAATGTTTTGGCAATGAGTCCACTGGGTGCATTATTTGTACTCAGCCCTGCATGTTTGTTTTTAAATGTGCAGGTTGAATGATGGACGGATGGAGCAAAGGTTGAGCAATGTGTCTTTTGTCGATAGTTAAAACCTTGGATACGCATCGCCATATGTGTATTCCACATGTTTTCCGCTGCTAGATTATGAAGTCATATGTATGTTATGTATTTGTCATCCCTTAAACACTTGAAATATCAGAGATGTTCCCGATATATGTCACACCGTTCACTGTTCCATGTAATTATTCATTACTTAATCCCGCTTATATCGATACCCCTCGCTAATCCGTACTTAGGGTTGGCGGGCTGTTACACATACATCCATTTTTTCGAAAACTTCATAGTAGAGACAAAAATATTATATACCATGATATTATTACTTTATTACATATTTATTTAAGAGATAAATATCATCTCCTAGTCAAATATAATTAATGACCTTATCTTATCTTTTAATAAAATATCTTAGCAAAGCTTATCATATAAATGTCATTTTCAAACTATATCTTATCTCTTTTATGTCATTATCAAACCTTATCACATAAATTAAATATATTTCATATCATCACTTTAATAAAGTGATCTATACTTGATCACAATTTCATCACAATTTATCCTCTAATTTTCGAAAATCATGAAGATAAAGAGAAGATTTTTCATTTAGCATAATCCTTGCCTAAATAATATCCTATATATATTTAAAAACATAATTATTTATTATTAAGATTCATTTTATGCGAAAAATTAATAAAATTTTCCATTTACTCAAAATCGTAACTTATCAACGTTCATTTTCATTTTTGAATTCATCGTAATCAAATTCCTTCAAAATTTCGAAAATTGGTGTTTAAAAATCCGGGGTATTCACATGATTTTTAGCCGGTGAGGATGAGCTCGACGGTGAGTCATTGGCAACGAATATCCTATGCCTTGAGGTTAGATATGATCAGACACGGTGAGTATGCAAGTGGACATTGCGGTGAGGTGAATATGATTGATTATTACTTTCCTGTGATGTATACAAGTTTGGACAATAATAATGATATTCCTTGTGCCCCACCATTGAGTACGTTTTTGTGCACACCCCCTTTTATCTAAAATATTTTCAGGTCAGTGATCGTGGAGTGGTGTGGCAGTGTGGGTGTGCCTAGTGGTGTTATGTCGTTTTAATTCATTCCAAGACTTGTGTTATTTTGTTTATTTTTTTTTTCTTTAATAACGTTGTTGAATTTGAGTTATTAGGACTACAATTTATCTCATGCTATTAGGTCTTGCGTAGTTTGCTTAGATCGTTAGTTGGCGTCGCTTACGTCAGTGCAAAGTTTAGACTTGAGTTTGTAGGACTTATTATCGACAAATTTTATCGAGAGATTTTATATATGTTATTTAAATGTTTCATTCAAATAAAAATGTAATACCCCGCCTTTTTAAACTTCGCTTTGCATGGCACGCCGAGAAAAGGTCAAAGGTTGACTTTTGTTTCGGTGATGCGACCGTCACGAAACCTCGAGGCGTTATGAAGAGTGTCTTATGACCTAATTCATAGACACTAAGTATGCAGAGTTTTCACCACCCATGAAGGTTTCGCACCGGGAAGTTATCAAAACCGGACTTTTCATTGGTCTTTAAAAGCATATCTTGTTTATAGTCATTGTGTCCGTATTTTATTTCGTGTCCATGGGTACTAAGTTTGCTAAATTTGAGTCCGTTTGCAAAAGTTGCGTCATTTTGCGTTTTGAAAAGGGCCGCAAGAAGAACAAGTGACCCTCGCTTCCTATAAATAGGAGGCTAGGGCCTTCATTTTCAACGCTCATTTCCTTCGCCTCGTGTTTACGGAAGAGCCGAGCAGCTCCAGCACTGCTGCGAAGTCACTGGAGGAGTGGGGATCGAGTCGGGAGGCTCGGTGGCGGCGCCATATCATACGCCGCCGAGCCACCACCGCCGATCAACCACCCCCGCAGCCCGCTTTTCTGCTTTTTATCCTTTTCTTGTTTTGATTCCGCCTTTTAGTAGATCGTATAGCATAGAACTCGGGATTATAAAGGGACGAGGTCGGAAACGGCGGAGGCCGGCGACCGACGGCCAAACCGCCGCCGTTAAGGCCGCCACCGCCGTGAGCTTTGGTTGCCGATTTGGTGGCCACCGACCACCTTTATGCTACGGGTCCTTTAGGTTTTGAGTTCCGGCTATGCATTCTACTAAAGTACCGATTCCGTTTTCGCTTTTTCGCGTTTGCGGTCGGGATGTTTTCCGTTGCTTGAGTTTTCTAAAGGAAGACATGCCGGGTTATCCATTTTCAACGTCGCTTGTCATTCCATGTTCGTCGTTATGCATATTGCTTATGTTTCCATTTTCATGCATCGATTTTGGATGGTTTATCCTAGATCCGAGGATGGCATCGATTTTGAAGCTTCTTCACTGCTAAGATTTGAGTCA
Organism: Salvia rosmarinus; assembly: GCA_036937905.1. Taxonomy (NCBI): domain Eukaryota; kingdom Viridiplantae; phylum Streptophyta; class Magnoliopsida; order Lamiales; family Lamiaceae; genus Salvia; species Salvia rosmarinus. Next base: position 42,845,217 of record CM072822.1, on the reverse strand, counting down.
ACTTGCATGCATGCATATTTTGAAAGTACCCTATTATAGGTCTTGATGCCCTGAATATATTTCCCTTCTGCATCGAGTTGATTTGAAAACCCGGAGAGTGCCAAATGTGGGTTCAGAAAGTCGAAAACCCTAATTTTGCTACGATCGTCGTTTGGATCACGATGTTGCTTTGCTTTGTGGGAAGTGACCCCAAAAGTTGTTCCGTCTTGTTACTGTGTACCTACCAAAGTCGATCGGTGAAGTCATCGGATCCGTAGATATCTCCCGGTTGACGTTTTCGTCTGTTCAGGTTGGGTTATATATGCTTATTTTGAGTTATTTACTCTGATATTTCAAAATAAAACATGTACGCCGTAAAATGTTTTTGTGAAATTATTACTGTTCTCTGATCCAAGATATGGTTCTATCATGGTTGTGCACGGATCTCTATTCGGTGGGTTGATCACCATCTTGAGTATTGATCATAAGGGGATAGACCCCGAACACGTGGTTATGGTTCTGAAGGGGATAGACCCCGGAAGTCCACACGGAAATGGTAATGAGGTGGTTATGGTTCTGATGGGGATTTGACCCCTGAAGTCCACACCGAGTTAGCCTTTGGATACGCGGGCGTGGGCCGATTGGATATGCTCCGGGCGAATGAATGACATGTGATGGGTGGCGGGATCGTCCGAGCCGTGGTTCATGGTTCTATGATGGGAATATGATAATAACGGATCGGTATCGAAAAATGAAAATCTATTTTGCTTACTTAGAAGTGATTTTCGTTTTAAAACCTTCTAAGGTAAGTGCTCTGAACACGACATCATGACTCTTTTGATTTATGATAAAACCCGGTGAGCGCTAGTACTCACCCCAAATTCTTTTTCAAATCTTTTCACGTATGGAGGAGGCCGGACGAGGCGGCGAGGGTGGAGCTGCGGGTTCTTCATGCTATGCTTCGCGATGTTGTGTTATATACGCACTCGATATTGATGTATTCTTGTCCCTTATTTGCTTTCGATTGGGAACAAGGTTTGTTATGTTATTCTCACGTGAGTCTCGATATGAGCATGCTATGTGGTTGACCGGTCTAGTTGACGAGGATGTAATGCTATTTTGCCTTCTTGCATTACTTATAATAAACCAAGATCATGTTTTCGAGGTTATGATATCGATATTATTACATTGGTGGATTGTTTGTACCTCCCTTCGAGGATATGTCCTAGTTATAGAGGAGATCTTGATTTCATGGTCACATCTTCTTATCATGTATGTTATATGTATCCCCTTCTTCCCCGCTTCTTAACCTCCACCCTAATCACACCCCGGCATCGTGCCTTCCTCGGGAATTGGGCGTGTGACTTGGTATCGAGCAACGATCTTGGTTTTGACATCTAGCTTTGTCATCCGATACCGCTTGGTATCGAGCGATGTTCTCGCCCCGACATCTATCTTTCTTATCTGATACCAGCTTGGTATCAGAGCAATGTTCTTGGCATCTAGTTTTCATAATTATTTGATATCAAAGCAGTTCGTTTGCTTTATATCTTGTGCGTTCTTGAAATTGAGTGTTTAGAACTTGTTCTTCTAAACTGTTTATCAGGTACAGCTACCCTCAGCTCACCGTCAGTCCGCCTCCTTTAAAAAGGGGATGAGGTATGTGTTTATTTGTTGATGCTTTATGTGGTTACGTGATGCTTGATATGATCTTGGTTTCATGTGCTTTGGTATGGTAAGAGTTTACGTGATGTAAACGAGATGTGGATGGATGGTGATGTGGATGTGGAAGTGATTGTTGATGAGACGGAAAGGCCGGTGTGGCTGTGATATGGAAATCGTTTATATGATATGATGTGATTAATGTGATCACGTATGGTTGATGTAAGTCTATGTGTTTACATAGCAATGTATTGTTGATTGAAAATCTTGTTTATTTTGATAAACGAGTGCTTGTTTGCTTACGTGATTATTATGATAAATATCGATATTGATATGTGTTGAAATGAACATGTGTTTGAAACATGATTACCCGACGATTTGGGACGAGAAAAAGGAAATGTGAATATTTGTTGTTATGTTGATAAACTAACATGTAGGTTTATGGATATTGATGGCCCGCACAACGTTGGTTAAGATCCCGGGATGGATGAGCGATCAAGTAAATTCGTGGAATGTACCAGAATGTCCATGAGCCGTTGGGAGTATTTACGGGAGATTTGTTGGATTTTGGAGAAAGATCCGAGGGCGGTGGGAAAGTATCGTAGTATGAGGCTTACTATCGGTTGTGAGAGGCTACCAACGGGTTGGCAACCGTGGGCGAGAAAGCAAGGATACGTGATGTTCGAGCGGATCCTATCACCGTGCACCTTACCTTGGATTTCACCGAGTTTGCTCGAGTATGGAGCAGTGGACCGATCATCGAGGTATACCATCTGAGGAGGATGTGATAGCAAGGCATGTTCGAGGACCGATCCAGATTGATGATAGGGATGATGTTCCAGAAGAGCCTTTGGGAGAGCAGCCATCGCTCAGACGATCACCAGTGCATCAGGATACACCAGTCACTACACCTCCATCTACGATCCTCACTTTCAGACGGACCCGGAACGATTTTGAGGCAGGAACCTCCCGGGCGAGAGAGATTGTCCATCCGACAGTGGCAGGGAAGAGGCCCAGGATCAGAATTTTCAGGCCACCGAACTGCATCAGGTTGGCATCCAGGGAAGGAGACTCCGAGGAAGAGGAAGACCCGGATGAGAATGAGGAGGACAGTGAGGACTCAGAGGACCCGGTGATCCAGATAGCCGATGACTCTGATGAGGTCGGGCATGTTGAGGAAGGGCAAGCGCGAGCGAGGACTCGAGCACGCTTTCACGACACTCGAGCGATCGAGGCACGGCTTGGATGGGATCATACCCACGAGGCTTGCTTCCATGCGGGATCTCTTTTCAAGCGGCGGCCAATTCAAGCCACGATAGGAAGGAAAAGAGGATGAGGAAAGGCGAATGGAACCACGGGACGGCGGGAGTAGTGGACGGATATGGAGGATGAGATCTAGGTAGTCGGTGTATGCGGTGGCGATCAGATCTCTAGAAGCATGGAGAAAAGGCATCTTTGACAAATGACCGAGTCGATTCTTTTGCTCATATCGACCTTTTGGTCGACATACCTTGATCTTGTATTTTGACAAATCCTTCATGGACACCGAATATTCTCGATACTAACGTCTATGACAGAGGATGTTTATGTTTTGATGCTTATATGTGATATGAGCTATGCCATGATGATATATGATCTATGTGATGTGTGATGATGATGTTATGTGAAATGCATAACGATGATATGTTGATGAGATTGCATGATTATATGTGATCGTGCGTGATATGTGGTATATGTGATGAAATGTGATATGGGTGATGATATATGTTATGCGATGATATCCGGTTATCTATGCGAAAGCGTTTCTAATGTTTCAAACGTCGGTACGTAATGCCGAGAACAAGGAACCGAGAAACAATAACGTGGAAGAAGCCCAGAACCACCTTTGGTTCGTGGCATGCGATCGAGTTTTCGCAGCATAATCCTCCTACGCTCGACGGTCTCAAACAAACCGATCGACGCCGAGAAGCGGATACGATCCACCGAAGGATCTTGAATACATCGGTGCGAAGAAGCGAGAAAAGCTGAATTGCGCGATCTTCGACTAACCGATGAGGCTGATTTACGGTGGGAATCCGTGAGAAGGACTCTAACCCCGTGCGATGGGCAAGGTATACGTGGGAAGATTTCAGGAAGAACTCATGGAAAAGTATGTGCACGGCGTTCTATGTGAGAGAAGGCAAAACGAGTTCGGAATCTTCGTCGAGGAGAAGGACGGTCACCGAGTACAATCGCTCGTTCAATCATACATCACGTTATGCTACGTACACTGGTTGGCACCGAGGTCGCCAGGCGAGCGTGTTCGAGAGGACTCGACCCGAGATCGAATTTCGCTCACCGGAGGGGAGATCGGCGTATCGCCCTTGAACCGGCATTAAACATTGAGTCAATGTTACCCCAGAAAGAACGATGCCACCGGACAGCCACCGACGGAGGAAGAGGTAAGAGGAAATGGGAAGATCGAGGAAGGGCAATCGGTGTTCCAAGGAAACGAGCGGTCCGGTGATTCCAAGGAATCAAGGCATTCAAGAGAGAAAGCAACCTTGGGAAGGAATTTCCAACCCATGCGGCGATGGGGTAGGGTGTGGAAAAACCTTGGTGCGAAATGCCAAAGGAATCATTTCGCGAGTGTGGCAAGGTAGCACCGAGTGCTATCGTTGTAAACACCGACATTACGCTCGAGATTGTCCGTTAGGAGGGCGGCGGTGCGGCCGCCAAGAAGGCAAAGATCCGGCTCGCGGGCGTAATCAAGCTCCGCGAGGACAAACAACGAGCGGGATGTCACGACCCGACTACCTAATCGGTAATTAGGCCGTGACTCGGGGTTAAGAAGAAAATTTGCGACAACGGGTTTAAACACATGTCAAGAGAAAAGACTAATATGACTTTTGTCATAAATAAATCTAACATTTACGGTTTCAAGAGGTGAAATGTGAAGTAGGTTTCTGAGGAATGTTTTGTCGACCGAAGGGTTTATCAACAATTTAAAACATGGAATGACAACGATTCAAACGAATGATATTGAATCCAACGAAAACCATTACGAGCATTCGAAAACTTGTTTACCGAACATTGGACATGATCACTTTATCATATCAAAACATATAAGCAATTAAGGTCAAAGCTCGCAGCGAACGTGGTGAGAATTATGTATGAAGACATAACTCTGCGGGCGATAAAACATGTAAATAACAATAGAACAACCTTAATATGAATCAACATTTAGAGAAGCTCCTTCACGCAAAGATTCGATTCAAAGATTCTCTCCAACTCAACTGCATATTTAGAAATATATGCGTGAGTACAAAATGCACTCGGTGGGTATACGCCAAAACATAAAGATAAACTTTGCCCTTAGGGCTATAAACTCGACTTGCCATAACATATACTTTCATAAAGAGATACTTACTTGCTTTCATCATCATAATATCATATGCATATGCATGTATCATGTTTGCATGTAACTTTCTTCTCCTTCCCATATCCACGGATTCTTTATGCGTGTTGAGAAGTGAGCCTCCTTCTCAAACACCTTAATATCACATACCGAGTTGGACCGAAGGTTCTCAACTACGGTCATACCGACGTCGGTCATTTCTTTCTTTTCTTTCTTTCTTTCTTTTCCGTGGATAGGTAGTGCATTATGCTTATGCTCATGTTCAAAACATTGGCAAGTCAATCAACTTTTCAAATCAATGCATGTCATAAATCTCATGTCATTTTTCATGCATAATCATATCATATCTTTTGAAAACACTTAAAAGCATAAGCATATTATTATAGAAAATACTTATACCCACCTGGATGTTCCTTAGAGCTAAGGAACTAATTCCCAATTCCATTTCTTTCTTTATCCATATGTTATCCTCATAGAACGGCATAAAGCCTATCAAGAGCCAAACAAGAACATTACTCATCTTAGTCGTGACACGACCATATCTTCTCGATATCAAATCTACGACACTATGGTTTATCAAAACTCGGGTCATTGCATCCTCTAATATCTTATTAACAAACCAATTCTATCTAAATTTCGGCAGCGTAACGTTTATAAAACGCATCGCCAAATCAACACCAGATCAACCAATCATAGCCCAAACTCCACCAATTCATCACTATATGTCTCAATAATCATATAAAACTCGACAACAAGTTTCAATCATCTTATCTTAACCAATAGCGAAAATCCCTTAAGACGTCACTTAGGGTCTAATGTCGAAAATTCACGTGAGACGTCATCTAACACCAACGAACCTATATACATGCTCAACTATAATTAAATATCATCATTTTATCAATAAAACATAAAGATCAAAGCTTTGGCTTTGAAAACCAATTTTTGCCGACAAACTAAAATTTTATCGTTTTTGAATACGTCGGCGGAAAAATCCGAATAAATCATTTTAGGCTTTATTTATATCATAGAATCCAAATATGAAGTCAAAATGATCAAATAAAATCAAAAATCCAACAATATATGGACCTATAGTTTTCGGCCATTTTAGGGTTTTTCGTATAATTTCGATTTCAAACGTTTTTCTTGTTCCAAACATGTTTATATCAATCCAATAACACATATATGAAGATAATTCAATCATAAAAACATCATAAATTGAGATCCAAGCATGCCCTTTTCGAAAATTACATGAATTTACAAACAATAACATATCTTTCCAATTTCAACGTTAAACAATACGTAAACGTCGAATCTATCATAATATCCATAAATAATCAACAAAACATAATCAATCATAATTCTTTCAAAATGACTAAAATCTGAATTCAACATGTAAGCATGTTTTAAAAATTTCAAACCGTAGATGTGTTCTCGAGACGAGATTATACCTCTATTCAAGACCGATCGAAAATTCAACGGTCGGATCTTCCTATTTTCTCTAAATTTTTAGAAAATGTGTGTGTGAAAGTGTGTGTGGAACGTGAGTTGGGGAGAAGAATGGAGGATGATCATGTTTTGAAAATAAATTAGTAAGGGTAAAATAGTAATTTCACATTATTAATAAATTTTTCTTTTATTTTCCCAAAACAAAATGGTGACAACACACCATTTTCTAGAAATTCAAAAAATCTTCCTATTTTTATTCTTTAATTTCGTATTTAATAATATTAATAATAATAATAATATATTTTCATGTAATTTTCCAAAATATTCAGAAAATTCCATAATTAATTCCCAAAATTCCAATATTGAATCTTATCTTCTTAACACTTTAAACTCATCATTTTTATCAATATAAAGTTCCAAAATTATAAAATATATAATAGGAACTCACTTTATAAAATAAGATTTAATTCCATTTTATGCAAATAATGGAATTAAATATTCCATTATTCTTAAATCCTTTAAAATCACTTTCTAAATTTTCCCATCATCAAGTATAATTAAAATATAATAATTAAAAATATTTTGGCCTTAAAACCATTTTAAATATTTTGCTCTTCCTCCGAGCTTAATCGGCAAATCCGACGTCGTAAAAACATAAATTTTGAAATTCTCAATTTTCAAATCAAAACTTATTGAGCATGTATCTATCATCTTAATACCCTTGGAATCTAGGTCTTCTTATCCTAAATAAGATCCGAGAATCTTATTTGATTCTTGATTCTATCGTCTCGGCGAGAAGTTTAACACAAAAGCTTCTAACTTAAACAAATCACTTCATAAGGATGCAATGCCCTTCTTAATAAGCTCTTATCATGAGCTAATCTACATGTAAATACGGGTATTACATTCTCACCCCTTAAAAATTTAGTCCTCGAAATTTGCACGTCGAAGAAAAGCTCAAAGCACTTCTTTATCATCGATCTTTAACTTCCATGTCGTCTCTTCTAAATCATCATACTTCCATGTCGATTTAAGGACGATAAGCTTTCTTCGTAGCTTAAATCTTGTTCGCGAACATTTATTCTCTTGAGATATGATGTGTTTTGGATTAAACACATATCTTCGTATCCGTGGCATATAGAGCACATTGCGAATATTTTCGAATCTCGGAGCAAATGCTAATATGTAGACGACTAGCCAATCTTTGTTGAATCTCGGTAAGTTCTTGGATTCTTGTCTTTACTTGTCGTACGATTACGACCATCTCTTTAATCGTTCTAGTCCAAGCATTTTCTTCTTCAAATGCGTTTTAAATAAACGACGATCTACACTATCTATCATAGAAAACTTCGTAGAGCGCCATATAAATCTTGATTAACGATTCATTCTTCTAACGTCTGGATGGTCCATTTAAATTAACCACCTATTGCAGGTAAAAACTGTACTGAAATTTGATCTTGTATCCATCTTTATTGTAAACTCGTCCAAAACGAGATGTAAACTTGGAGTCTTTGTTCGAGATAATTGAAACGAGCACTTCATGTAAACGTACTATCTCTCAACGTACACTTGAGTTAACTTGTCAGCTTCATCATATGTGATAGAGATCGGAATAACATAAACGTATTTCATAAATCGATCGATTATTACCCATGCTTCGACTTGGGTAATCAACACGTATGTCTTCTTATCCTTTCAACTTTATAAAGAACATTACGAATTGATCTGTAGAATTCATGATCATATACTGCGACAATCTTCTTTCTTTGCGTCATGCTCGTAAACGAAATTTCTTTCTGTTTACAGAATTCCGAGGTAGATACTTTTCGTAAAATTCTCCTTTGAACTGCTTCCTCATAACATTCTTTAATTGCTCGGGAGAAAGAACTTTCTGACGTAATCTTAATCAGAAACTGTTGATCTTTCCACCTAAACAATATACTGCAGAAGATTTTCTTGATCGGGGCTCGCCAAAATTTGGAAACTTCGCTCAATGAAACGAACTTGTTCTTTTCATCGGTTGGGTTATCCACTCATAAAGATAAAACATTTGAGATGAAATTCGCCATTAAACAATTGGTTTAAGGGGAGAAAGTACAAGTAAATCTTGAAAAGAATTGCACTTTCTTATTCTTTCGATCGAGGATTTCTTCTTCGAGTGACATACCGCATTGTAAAGAAATATCAAAATGCAGATCTTTGGCTTATCAATAACATGATAAAGGTTTTAATCAACAAACAACTCGGATCTCAAAGGTCTTCAAAATTGCTTATCACAAAGTTGTGATGTAAAATAAAACAGTTGGATATCAAAATGATTGTATAGATATCAAGGAAAGAAGTTTGTATCTTTGAGGACTTTACAAAACAAGGAAAACTTTGTCATCCGGTTTTGGTATATAAATGCTTTAACGCTCGCAAAACACATCCGACACGATCTATGACTATCGAACTTCCATTCTCGTCCCCAAAGGTTATCTTCAAAAGTGCGTGACCAATATCCGGGGTTATGGTTATCTTTGTGCCAACAATTGGTACAACTCGAGTTCATACACAAAATCTTGAGACACTTGGGTCTCGATGAACTAACAAATCTTTTCTCAAATCTCCAAAGGAAAAGTCTTGGAAACATAAGAGAATAGAACAAAGCGAATCGATGTAGAAATCTCAAGAAATGCAAAAGGTCGATTGCATTAATGCGGGTCGATAAGAAGCATCTCAATATCGATTTAAGAATAATCAAATTGTACAAGATCTACATCGATTCAAGCATAACTAGTTTGTGTATTTGATAAGGAAGATTCTATTTTAGAGTAAGGTTTAATATCATGCTCATGCATACAAGAATTAGCATCCATGGTTTCAAGGTTTTAACCATCATTATCATCAATGGGAAGAAATTTTTCAACCAACTGAAGTTGATGAACAACTGAGATAGATTTAGTAACAGGGAGAAAATGAATCAATAGGAAGGGTTCGAGTATACGAAATATTGAAATTTGATGATAACTAGGAGTCTGGAGAATTAATTTGCTCAAAACAACAAAGCCAGACTCAATATGATCAATGGCAACAAACAACAACCCAATCTTGCCACTCTTTATGCAATAAAGAAATCAATTGAGATTTTCCATCAAATCTCAATATGCCTTGCTCAAACGTCTCTTTCCACAATCAATAGAATCAAGCGAGAAATTGGCCCAAGGTAGCTACCGTCGACACGTATACATGGAAATTCTCTTTGGTCTTTCTTGACGAATATAAGCGAAGCGGTGACAGCGTAGCGTCGACAACGAGATAACAACAACGAGCGACGACAAACAAGTCGTACTCTTCCGAACCGTCGGACAATCCTCGTCATCGCAAATAAAAACAATACTCGAGCTCTTGCGACCAACATATTTATATGGTTACATCATCTCTTCTCCAATTTCTCTTCAACATTAACTCGATGAGCAATAACTCATTTCAATCATACGTTCTCGGTGGCAATTCATTCATTAAGGCGTTTACCCAAATATCATTTGAAATAACCATAACCATCATACTCATAAACATAATCATAAGCATAAACTTTTACCTGTTGAGCTAGAGATGACGGAATCGAATGCTGAGCTTCTCAAGAAAGATTATATCTTTAACTCATTTCCTCAAACAGTCAGTCACCAAAAAATTTACATACTCAAGGTGCACAAACCGCACAAATCTCACAAGGATTCTTGAATTTAAAATTCAAGTCAACACACAACCGCACAAGGATTCGCAAGGATTTACATGCTCAGATTTCAAGGCGCACAAACCGCACAATTTACAAAGGCTCACGGGTTCGAACTCAAACCGCTCGATACCATTCATCACGACCGACTACCTAATCAGGTAATTAAGCCGTGACTCGGGGTTAAGAAGAAAATTTAACGACAACGGGTTTAAACACATGTCAAGAGAAAAGACTAATATGACTTTTGTCATAAATAAATCTAACATTTACGGTTTCAAGAGGTGAAATGTGAAGTAGGTTTACAGGAATGTTTTGTCAACCAGAAGGGTTTATCAACAATTTAAAACATGGAATGACAACGATTCAAACGAATGATATTGAATCCAACGAAAACCATTCTGAGCATTCGAGAAATCCTTGTTTACCGAATATTGGACATGATCACTTTATCATATCAAAACATATAAGCAATTAAGGTCAAAGCTCGGCAACGAAACGTGGCTGAGAATTATGTATGAAGACATAACTCTCTGGGCAATAAAACATGTAAATAACAATAGAACAACCTTAATATGAATCAACATTTAGAGAAGCTCCTTCACGCAAAGATTCGATTCCAGCATTCTCTCCAACTCAACCTGCATATTTAGAAATATATGCAGGGCGTGAGTACAAAAATGCACTCAGTGGGTATACGCCAAAAACATAAAGATAAACTTTGCCCTTAGGGCTATAAACTTGACTTGCCATAACATATACTTTCATAAAGAGATACTTACTTGCTTTCATCATCATAATATCATATGCATATGCATGTATCATGTTTGCATGTAACTTTCTTCTCCTTCCCATATCCACGGATTCTTTATGCGTGTTGAGAAAGAGCCTCCTTCTCAAACACCTTAATATCACATACCGAGTTGGACCGAAGGTTCTCAACTACGGTCATACCCGACGTCGGTCATTTCTTTCTTTTCTTTCTTTCTTTCTTTTCCGTGGATAGGTAGTGCATTATGCTTATGCTCATGTTCAAAACATTCGCAAGTCGATCAACTTTTCAAATCAATGCATGTCATAAATCTCATGTCATTTTTCATGCATAATCATATCATATCTTTTGAAAACACTTAAAAGCATAAGCATATTATTATAGAAAATACTTATACCACCGGATGTTCCTTAGAGCTAAGGAACTAATTCCCAATTCCATTTCTTTCTTTATCCATATGTTATCCTCATAGAACCGGCATAAAGCCTATCAAGAGCCAAACAAGAACATTACTCATCTTAGTCGTGACACGACCATATCTTCTCGATATCAAATCTACGACACTATGGTTTATCAAAACTCGGGTCATTGCATCCTCTAATATCTTATTAACAAACCAATTCTATCTAAATTCAACAGAACGCTTATATAAACGATCGCCAAATCAACACCGGATCAACCAATCATAGCCCAAACTCCACCAATTCATCACTATATGTCTCAATAATCATATAAAACTCGACAACAAGTTTCAATCATCTTATCTTAACCAATAGCGAAAATCCCTTAAGGCGTCACAGGGTCTAATGTCGAAAATTCACGTGAGGCGTCATCTAACACCAACGAACCTATATACATGCTCAACTATAATTAAATATCATCATTTTATCAATAAAACATAAAGATCAAAGCTTTGGCTTTGAAAACCAATTTTTGCCGACAAACTAAAATTTTATCGTTTTTGAATACGTCGGCGGAAAAATCCGAATAAATCATTTTAGGCTTTATTTATATCATAGAATCCAAATATGAAGTCAAAATGATCAAATAAAATCAAAAATCCAACAATATATGGACCTATAGTTTTCGGCCATTTTAGGGTTTTTCGTACAATTTCGATTTCAAACGTTTTTCTTGTTCCAAACATGTTTATATCAATCCAATAACACATATATGAAGATAATTCAATCATAACAACATCATAAATTCGAGATCCAAGCATGCCCTTTTTCGAAAATTACATGAATTTACAAACAATAACATATGCTTTCCAATTTCAACGTTAAACAATACGTAAACGTCGAATCTATCATAATATCCATAAATAATCAACAAAACATAATCAATCATAATTCTTTCAAAATGACTAAAAATCTGAATTCAACATATAAGCATGTTTTTAAAAATTTCAAACCGTAGATGTGTTCTCGGTACGAGATTATACCTCTATTCGAAGACCGATCGAAAATTCAACGGTCGGATCTTCCTATTTTTCTCTAAATTTTTTAGAAAATGTGTGTGTGTGAAAGTGTGTGTGGAACGTGAGTTGGGGGAGAAGAATGGAGGATGATCATGTTTTGAAAATAAATTAGTAAGGGTAAAATAGTAATTTCACATTATTAATAAATTTTTCTTTTATTTTTCCCAAAACAAAATGGTGACAACACACCATTTTTCTAGAGAATTCCAAAAAAAATCTTCCTATTTTTATTCTTTAATTTCGTATTTAATAATATTAATAATAATAATAATATATTTTCATGTAATTTTCCAAAATATTGTAGAAAATTCCATAATTAATTCCCAAAAATTCCAATATTGAATCTTATCTTCTTAACACTTTAAACTCATCATTTTTATCAATATAAAGTTCCAAAATTATAAAATATATAATAGGAACTCACTTTATAAAAATAGAGATTTAATTCCATTTTATGCAAATAATGGAATTAAATATTCCATTTATTCTTAAATCCTTTAAAAATCACTTTCTAAATTTTCCCATCATCAAGTATAATTAAAATATAATAATTAAAAATATTTTTGGCCTTAAAAACCATTTTAAATATTTTGCTCTTCCTCCGAGCTTAATCGACAAATGCCGACGTCATAAAAAAACATAAATTTTGAAATTCTCAATTTTCTGAAATCAAAACTTATTGAGCATGTATCTATCATCTTAATACCCTTGGAATCTAGGTCTTCTTATCCTAAATAAGATCTGAGAATCTTATTTGATTCTACTTGATTCTATCGTCTCAACGAAGTTTTAACACAAAGCTTCTAACTTAAACAAATCACTTCATAAGGATGCAATGCCCTTCTTAATAAGCTCTTATCATGAGCTAATCACATGTAAATACGGGTATTACAGGAGGTCACCCTAGGCCGACAAACCAAAGGCCACCGCAGCAAAGATGATGGTGACGCTGAATCGCCAGCAAGCAACTCGAGCTCCGGAAACCTTGCGGGTATAATCTATATGAGTGATATACCCGTCTTCGCTTTGTTTGATACAGGAGCCTCACATTCTTTCGTTCCGAGAATCGCGTGTGAGAGGTTGGGTTTGGTACCCAAGAAATCACAGAGTACCCTGGAAATTAGCATCCCGTCAGGGGAAGTGCTAAAGGCAAAAGAGATTTGCCAAAACCAGGAGGTAGAAATCTGTGAGCAGAAGGTCTTTGTCAATTTGCATGTCATCGGAATGGAAGATTTCGATGTCATCTTTAGCATGGATTGGTTGGAAAAGCAGTGGCAACTATCGTTGTCTCGAGAGAAGTTGCTTTTGAACGGCCGAAGGAGTGGAAGTTTGTTTCCACGGCATAAGGATGGGTGTTTGCGTGCCAATGATCTCAGCACTGAAGGCAGTGAGGATGATCAGGAAGGGAAGCTGTCAAACTTTCTTGGTAAGTTTGACAGGCACGGCGAAACAGCGCAAACGATTTGCAAAGAGGAGCGATGGTGTGTGAATATCCGGACGTGTTTCCCGAGGACTTGCCGGGTTTACCGCTGATAGACAAGTGGAATTCACTATTGATCCGGAACCGTGAGCAGCGGCCGAGATCAAAGGCACCATCTGTAATGGCACCTAAGGAATTGCAAGAACCAAAGCTCGATTGCAGGAGGCTGTTGGATCTAGGTTTTATCCGACCCAGCGTGTCGCCGTGGGGAGCCGCCGATTACGTTCAAGAAGAAGGATGGGTCGATGAGAAGCCATCGTGAGTGCGCAATGAGGAGGCAATTCTTGGAGAAGATACGTTTGAAAGCAAGGCTAGAAGATAGCAAGGGTTTCACACAAGCGAAAGACAACGCGCTACTATTCCGAGGAAGGTTATGTGTGCCACTCAATAGGGAATTGAGAGATAAAATCATGAGTGAAGCTCATGAGGCACCGTATCTGACTCATCCAGAAGCACCAAAATGTCAGAGACCTTAAAAGGAACTTTTGGTGGGAAGGGATGAAAAAGGATGTAGCCACGTTTGTGGAACGATGTTTGGCTTGTCAACAAGTGAAAGCTGTACACCAACGTCCGTCAGGATTGTTGCAACCGCTACCAATCCCAGAGTGGAAATGGGATCATATCGGTATGGATTTTGTGGTGAGTTTTCCAAGGTCAGCGAGAGGAAACACCGCTATATGGGTTGTCGTCGATCGACGAAGTCACTCATTTCACCGATTCGGATGACGACGGGTTAGATAAGCTTGCTCGACTTTACGTCGAAGAAATAAATGCGGTTACATGGTGTGCCCGTATCGATTCGTCCGATCGTGACCCGAGGTTCACATCAAGGTTTTGGAGAGTGCGGGAAGCCGTGGGGACCAAGTGAATCTCAAGTACAACATTCCATCCTCAAGCGGACGGTCGATCGGAAAGAACGATTCGTGTTTTGGAAGACATGTCTGCGGCGATCGTGGCGATAGAGGAGGAAATTGGGAAGAGATACTACCTTTGGTAGAGTTTGCCTATAACAACAGATTATCGAGCCACCATAGAATGGCTCCCTATGAAGCGTTATGCGGAAAGAAGTGTCGATCGCCACTTTATTGGGACGAAGTGGGCGAGAGGAAGATGTTAGGACCGGAGATGGTTCAGAGACGGTCGAGGTTATCGATCGATCAGCGAAGGATCAAGGAATCTCGGGATGCGTAAGTCCTATGCGGACAAGCGTCGACGGATCTTCGATTCATGATCGGAGATCGCGTTTTCCTTAAGGTTTCCCGACGAGAGAGTCGTTCGTTTTGGGAAAGCGAGGTGATTCGACCAAGGTTCGTTGGACCTTTCAAGTTCTTGAGAGGATAGGCCCGTTGCCTATAGGTTAGCTTTGCCACCAACGATCGGAAATGTTCATGACGTGTTTCACGCTTCTCGGTGAGAAATCGTGTTCCACCCAAAACACGTTATCAAGCATGACCAAGTGGTTCTTGCTCGGGATCCGAGTTACGAGAGAGGCGGTGGCTATCTTGGAACGAGAAGTCAAGGAATTGAGGAACAAGCAGATTCCGTTGGTGAAGGTGTTGTGGAATCACCACGGAGAAGAGGAAGCTACGTGGGAGTTGGAAGACAAGTTCAGGGCTCAGTACCCTGAGTTGTTTTCTCCACGTGTTTGAAATTTCGGGGACGAAATTTTTCTAAGGAGGGAAGGATGTAATACCCGTCTTTTAAGCTCGTTTTGCATGGACGTTTTTCGAGAAAAGGTCAAAAGGTTGATTTTTTGTTTCGGTGATGCGACCATCACGAAACCTCGAGCGTTATGAAGAGTGTCTTATGGCTAATTCATAGACACTAAGTATGCAGTTTTCGACCACCCATGAAGGTTTGGCACTCGGGAAGTTATCGAAAACCGGACTTTTCATTGGTCTTTTAAAAGCATATCTTTTATAGTCATTGTGTCCGTATTTTATTTCGTGTCCATGGGTACTAAGTTTGCTAAATTTGAGTCCGTTTGCAAAGTTGCGTCGCTTTTGCATTTTAGAAAAAGGGCGCTCATTGCATTGAACTGTGACCCGCTTTCCTATAAATAGGAGGCTAGGGCCTTCATTTTCAACGTTCATTTCCTTCGTCTCCGTGTTTACGGAAGAGCCGAGCAGCTCAAATACGCTGGAAGCGCTGGAGGAGTGGGGATCGAGTCGGGAGGCTGTTGGCGGCGCCATTCTTGTGCCGAGCCACCACCGCCGATCAACCACCCCGCAGCCCGTTTTCTGTTTTGTCCTTTTCTTGTTTTGATTCCGCCTTTTAGTAGATCGTATAGTATAGAACTCGGGATTCTAAAGGACGAGGCAAAAACGACCGGAGGCCGGCCGACGGCCAAACCGCCGCCGCATTAAGGCCGCCACCGCCGTGAGCTTTGGCCACGATTTGGTGGCCACCGGACCACCTTTTGCTACGGGTCCTTTAGGTTTGAGTTCCGGGCTATGCATTCTACTAAAGTACCGATTAGTTTTTTTTTCGCGTTTACGCATGTCGGGATGTTTTCCGTTGCTTGAGTTTTCTAAAGGAAGTACATGCCCGGGTTATCCATTTTCAACGCGTCGTTTGTCATTCCATGTTAAATCGTTATGCATATTGCTTATGTTTCCATTTTCATGTATCGATTTTGGATGGTTTATCCTAGATCCGAGGATAGCATCGATTTTGAAGCTTCTTTGTTGGTAAGATTTGAGTCAACTTGCATGCATGCATATTTTGAAAGTACCCTATTATAGGTCTTGATGCCCGAATATATTTCCTTACGCATCGAGTTGATTTGAAAACCGGAGGTGCCAAATGTGGGTTCGAAAAGTCGAAAACCCTAATTTTGCTACGATCATCGTTTGGATCACGATGTTGCTTTGCTTTGTGGGAAGTGACCCCAAAAGTTGTTCAGTATTGTTACCGTGTACCTACCGGTCGATCGGTGAAGTCATCGGATCCGTAGATATCTCCCGGTTGACGTTTAAATCTGCTCGAGGTTGGGTTATATATGCTTATTTTGAGTTATTTACTTTGATATTTCAAAATAAAACATATGCGCCAGTAAAATGTTTTGTGAAATTATTACTATTCTCTCGATCCAAGATATGGTTCTATCATGGTTGTGCACGGATCTCTATTCGGTGGGTTGATCACCATCTTGAGTATTGATCATAGGGGATAGACCCAGAACACGTGGTTATGGTTACGAGGGGATAGACCCGGAAGTCCACGGAAATGGTAATGAGGTGGTTATGGTTCGATGGGGATTTGAATCAAGTCCACACCGAGTTAGCCGCTTGATACGTTCCGGCGTGGGATTGGATATGTTCCGGGCGAATGAATGACATGTGATGGGTGGCGGGATACGCCCGAGCCGTGGTTCATGGTTCTATGATGGGAGTGATAGAATAACGGATCGGTATCGAAAAATGAAAATCTATTTTGCTTACTTAGAAGTGGATTTACGCTTTAAAACCTTCTAAGGTAAGTGCTACGAACACGGCATCATGACTCTTTTGATTTATGATAAAACCCGGTGAGTGCGCTAGTACTCACCCCAAACTCTTTTTCAAATCTTTCACGTATGGAGGAGAATCGGACGGCGGACTGGGGTGGAGTCATGGGTTCTTCATGCTATGCTGCGATGTCAGGTTATATACGTACTACGATATTGATGTATTCTTGTCCCTTATTTGCTTTACGATTGGGAACAAGGTTTGTTATGTTATTCTCACGTGAGTCTCGATATGAGCATGCTATGTGGTTGACGGTCTAGTTGACGGGATGTAATGCTATTTTGCCTTCTTGCATTACTTATAATAAACCAAG
Source organism: Salvia rosmarinus (assembly GCA_036937905.1). Lineage (NCBI taxonomy): Eukaryota > Viridiplantae > Streptophyta > Magnoliopsida > Lamiales > Lamiaceae > Salvia > Salvia rosmarinus. Next base: position 42,827,464 of record CM072822.1, on the reverse strand, counting down.
ATCATGTTTTCTGAGGTTATGATATCAATATTATTCTGTTGGTGGATTGTTTGTGCACACCTCCCCTTCAGGATATATGTCCTAGTTATAGAGGAGATGCTGCCCGATTTCATGGTCACATCTTCTTATCATGTATGTTATATGTATGCCCCTGTAATAACCCGAAAAATTTAAAACTTTTATTAGTGATGTTTGAATCACTTAGTTGTGGTTCTTAGACCTTAATTATGTTTAACGAAACCAATGAAACGAATTAGAATCGATTCGGAGATCGAATACTAAAGAAATCAAAAACTGATAACTAGTCCTATCGGATTAGGGTTTTCTGAGTAGCCTGAACATAGAATGAAAGATAGAAAATGAATCTCCACGAACGGATTTCATTTTTAGAATCCTCACACGAAAACATGTGAGAATGCGAAGAATGAGAATTTTCGGGCATACTTGCCCGGTCAGTCTTAAAAACACTATTTACGAGCCGGAACAACTTACAGTCCGTGCTAATCGTAATAAATGATTATAACAACCAAAATCATGAAGGAATAATTTATTATGAATTTAGAAGTTATAAGAATCAATTTCTGAAGGGAATTCCTGAAGAACTTAACCGAACGCCGGGTAAAATATACCGGGAAAACCCTAAATTGATCCGAACGACCCGAAACTCGAACTGAGGGTCTAAATCTACAAAATATGCTTTATAAGACTCAAATTATTTATGAAAGCTCAAAAATTCAATAGAATTTTGAATGAGCATATTTTTAATCGCCGAACGTCGTTTTTCCGCGATGACTCGGAATTGACTTATCGAGCGACGTCCGAACTTCGTGAAATTTTATGAACATTAAAATAAGTCTTTAAAGGCTATTTAATAAGATAGAACCTTAAGTTTCGAGAAATCGATCGAAAGTGCGTTAAAACTTAAAGAGTCGGTATTAACATACCAAAACGGGTAATTTGACCAATCCACCTCCCAACTACCACCAAGACCACCCAAAATGGGCAATGACAGCTCTAAGGTCTGCAATAACAAGGAGAAACGTTCATGGTCAGACCTCATTCACCCTTTTACATTTTGCTCTCATTTTCAAATTTCTCTCTACACTTTTCAAACTCCCAACACTAAATCCTCCTTCCTCAACCTCTCACACACTCAAATAATCCTTCTAAGACCATAGGAAGGTGTTATTCATCATCATCTTCCATCCTAATGGAGTGGAATATTTATTTTGAATTTTTGGGTTTAAAAACCCTAGTTTGCTCCCCATTTATTTTCGTGACTTTAGAGCCTCCAAATGCTCTTGAGCCATGAATGAAAAATGCTTAGAATGATGTTCTAAGGCTACTGTAAAAATTTCAGAATTTTTGGAGCATTTTGATTTTTTTATTTATGCTTTATTTCTTTTTAAATATGATAAAGCATGATTTTATGAATATTATTTGATATTGTTGCTTGTTAATGTATTATAAGCATGTAGAATAAATATGGTAATTTTCAGAATATTTTTGGAATTTTCTTGTATTTGTTTGATTTTATTTGTTGAGAAATAGTTGAGATATAGTGTTTAATATATGATATGAACATCATACATTAATCTTGAAAATTTTGAAACACTACTCCTATTTTTTTCAAAAATGGGCAGAATATATTTTAGTATTTTTAAGCCATTATTTGATTTTATTTGTTGGAAATAATAGGATATATGATGTTTAGAAATAATATGAACCTAATATGCATTGTTGGGAATTATTGAACACATATGTAAAATATGTGTGAGGACAAAAAGAATTCCAAGCATTTGGTTCATATTATAAATATTAGTTGACATTTAATGTTAATATTACATGTTTATTTCATATATAAACATATTGTGCAAGATTGGAATTTATTGAATATGTATATATATAAATGTGGAATTACCGAAATGATTTAAAGATGAAAAGCATGGTTTAAAATTTTAATGCATGATATGGAGTGATATTTCATGTTTAGTATATGGTATAAGCATGATATAATTTTTGTGGAATTTATTGAACACCAAAGCTCACTAAATTGTGATTACCGAAAACTTTGGACAATTTTAACCTATGGTTTAAAATTTTATATGATGATATTGAGTTGATAATTAAATTCTATAGTATGATAGGAGTATAACATGATTTTATTGGAATTTATTGGATACATATGCTAATTGTTGCTAATTATCGAAAACGTAACAAAATTGCTAAGTATGAGTTCGATTCTAATGTTAAATGATGCTATGATAGTTAATTATAAACTTAGAATGAGTGGTTGTGATTAGGGTGGATGAATGGAACACTTATGCACACTTACACAAAGATTGTGTATTATGTTAGAAATTAGGGTTTTCTAATGCTTTAGTATAGTTTATGTTGTGTATGGTATTGTTTGGTGTTGGATGTTTATGTTTATGTTGTAACCGACAAACCGAAACCCAAACGTAAACAACATAATACTATATGTACGAGAATCCAAAAGGAATCGACCAATTTCGATAACTTAAGACGGAATAAACGAGAATCAAGTTAGACACAAATTAGGGTTTTATTAATGAAAGGATACTCAACGTGAGTTCCTACGTTAGAAAAACCAAAAGTCGAGCTACAGCGTTAATATTCAATAACGACGACTCAATACGATATTAGGCGTAAACACAACTCGATAATGAATAACGATTATACGACATATGTAACCTCCGGCGAGTTAAGTTAAATAGACAATGTCGTAATGTGTAAGCAACGATTCGAACATAAGATGTCGATCCTTATGTCTCAAAAGCCGAGTTAATATTCCCGAAGTACTCCATTTATTCTTAAGTACTAATTACTTACATGATAGCATATGTCCACTTGATTTGTAAGTCAATATTCCTCTTTTAATTATCGTGCTAATACGACAAGTCGTCAAGCATAACCTACTAGGACGTAACTATAATTGTTAAGTCTAGTTAGTGGCTTGAGAATATCCTAATTTACCAATCATAATTTGATTACCGATAACCTATAACGTAACAACGTTATAATAAAACTAAGGTTAAGAGTCGAGGATAGACTCGGAATATGTGATTCATAATTGAAGTTCACCTATGAACGATGAGGTAATATAGCTTGAGAATTGGGAATGTAAGATAATAGAAATTATCTTAAAACAATCACATAAAATCATAAAGAAACCCTAATTGGGAACTTTAAAGTCGTAATTTATAAGCGACCATCGATCGATAGAAAGAACCTAAGAACGACTATTTTCTTATGAAGGGTTCGATCGGGCGTAGTTGCTGAGGAAGGATACTCACCCCTGCTCTTTTAGAACCACTAGCTTGGATTAGCAGGTGGGCTTTTCTTGAAACAAAATGATTATGCATAACTCAAAGCATGATTTACAAAAGCTTTATGAAATATTATCGCATGAACTGTTATTGACTGCCAAATATTTATGTTTTGTTGTGTCTGTTGGATTTGTATACTGAAAGCAGTTTGGTTGAGCTTGTATACAATGTTTCCTGTTACCACTATTATAATCTTCTATCGATTTGAATACTTGATTGCATATATCGTGTCCCCTTATCTTATATATAAGTTAGATCATACGATGTGTAGAAGATCACGTAAGTACGTATGATTGGTCGAGCTTAATGAGATATAAAAAGTTTCACGGTGAGGCGACTTAAGGACGAGTTGTCGGTTTAGCCGCTGATAGATAAGAAGTGACTTGACTTAGTTGCTTGTCTATCTTTGTGCGTCTCGACGTATTGAAGGATCACGGTGAGATGAGTTCTTCTTCGACCGTCGTGAAGAACCAAGATCTCGGTGACTTACGATGATCTAAACCTCGATAAGGTATTAGGTGAGTATGAGTTCTTGACCATCACTTTGACTTGTTATGAGTGAGGGTTATATGTTCTAACCCAGATTCTCGCATCTTGGGTGGTGGCGATCTTGTATGTCACGCTAGTTATCATGTCGAGTCACCGTATCCGTTTAGGATGATGGCGTCCCTTAAGGAGCTCAAAGGTTCATTGTACTAAACCCCGCAGGTTGAGTTAGCTCAAGTACAATAATAAGGTTGAGTGGTACTACTTAAGGAAATGAAGTTATTAATCGTTTTAAGCGGTCAGTTGCTATAAATGATTAATGGACGTTCGATATCTTAAATACGGGATTCAGAATGTCTAAGTGCAAGCCCGACTCAACCCGGTAATAAAGGGTAAGTCAACATTCTTTCTCTAGTGGCATGATCGAATGTTTATAAATTAATTTATGTTACAGGTGAACATAAGATAATTAATTTATTTGAGGCCCATCTTTATTCCTTGCATTTGATCCTGGTGGCCCATCCAGCCCTTAAGCTAGAGGAAAATCGGCACCTATATGCTCCCATTGGCAAGATTTTATTCTCTTTATCCACAAGGATATTATTATATTTATGGTATATGCATAGATCCTTTCCATATAAGATTATGGTAATAATCACAGAGTATGGAAATAATCACGAGTATGGAAATAATCTAAGATTATGGTAATATTCCATATAGGATTATGGTAATATTCATATAGGATTAAGGTAGTGCATTATAAATATAAGGTATGAGATAAAGTCTAGGTTAATGCTCATTAAACCAAGCATATTTTCGCCACTCCATTATCAGCGTGTGTGTTTTCGAAAGATATTCCATAGAGCATTGGGTGATTTTCGAAGCATTCTCCATAGATCGTCCTCACTCGGCGTTGTAGATTGGGCAATGGGATACAGTCCGGAAGGTCAAAGCACGAGTCCGATCCGTTCGATCCGTTCATCTCGCTCCATCGACCTCTTCGGATCGAAGGTAAACACGTGAAAACCCTAACGTGTTGCGATTTAATTATATAGACGCATGTTGGGTTTATAATCAATGTATGGTGAATTAAACACCCAAGATGGATCCTCGGGCGAGGGTTAACATCGTTTTCCTACAATTGGTATCGAGCACGGGATCGAATCTTGGCTCTGTTGGATTAATTCACGTTTGATTATTACGTGCGCTTTAATAATTGTGGATTTGTCGTTCATCGTGGCTCGTTTGTTTTGTTGGTTTTGTTTTACACCACGAGAAAATCCGTGGTTAGATTAGATTTATCATGTAAATCTTATACGTAAAAGAAGAACGAAGACGAAAGAACGAAGAACGTAAACGACGGGAAAACAGTAGCTCGGCAAATCATCGGGCGGTATCTCGCGGCGAGCCTCGCGGTCGCGAGGGCGATCGCGAGGCGCTGGCGCTGCGTGGCGTGCGTTTGCGCACGATCCTGGCGCCACGCGAGCAATCGAGCGATCGCGAGATACGCCGCAGCAAGCGGCGGCGAGCTAGCGGCGGCGGGCGCGTTCGCTCGAAACCCGGCGCATTGGCGGACTCGCTGGTCGCGAAGTTTCGACGCCGGGCGACGACGTCTCTCGGTAGGCGTTCGGCGCTCGGGCGTCGGCGCAAGACGCGTGCTTTCGACGGGTCGCGGATCGCATTAGCGATCGCGAGGTAGCCCGGAACAGCGCGCGGCGGCGGCGCGCACGGCTGGCGCTGCGCCGGGCTTTGCCCTAGCGCGGCCCGGACACGATTTGACCCGCCGGCGGACCGTTTTCAGATTTTCCGGCCCGTGCCCGTGCACGCGAGGCCCATTTGTTGAATCCGGTCCGTGCCCGAGCACGCGAGGCCCGTTTTCGAAGTTTAATTCTGTACTTTGTAAATCTATGTAATAGATTAGATTTAAATGTGCAGGTTTCACGATTGGGCCGCGATGAACGTTTTATTTTATTTTTATCGTTCATATGCATGTCGTGGATGTTTAATTTATGCAGTAGCATGCTATGTATGTTTATATTACGTTGACAAACCTTTAAGTGTTTTACGTAATTGGATGCGCATAGTAAGCATGCTAGGTTTATCGCGTTTATCAAGCATATTTTAGAATTCTGCGAGCATGTTTTACATGTTGAGTTCTATAGAAAAGCATGCTAGGATTACGTGATCTGCATGGACAAACCTTTTGAATAAAAAGACTAAGCAAGCAACCCGACAAATTAATTTTTCAAATTAAAATGTCAAGACCTCCACTTTTGATCTCTAAACAAAGTGAGACGACCGTGAGTGGCGCCCACACGCGCGTGGCTTGCTTGCACTTGTTTATCATAAGTTTGTTAGATGAGATTTCTAAATAAAACTTTTAAATCTATTGAGAAGTGGGAGTTTCATGTATGGCGCCCACACGCGTGGCTTGCATGTGCGATTTTCATAAGTTCTCTAGAGATAGATATAAAATGAGATAACAAAAGAATTTGAATTGGAAGCGGTATGGTCCGAGTGAGTATACCAATTCTAAGAATTCATTTTCATTGTTAAAATTGTGGTCATTGCTTAGACATCACCTCAAGTACAACTTCCATGAAGTCCCTTCTTGCGATAGTGATGTGGTCTAGTAAAGTCCAATCATTAATTTCATTTGTCATAAGGATAAGTTGACATGGATTGAAATTAAGCGACTAAAAGGTATATTTTAGTGCAGTCGGGGGTTCATGTGTGTGGCGCCCACACGCGTGGCTTGCATGTGGAATTCCTTGGGCGATTGGAGGTTTCAATTAATATTGTTTTATCAAAGGTTACAATATTATTGTTACGAATTATTTGCGATCGTATGCTTATGTGTTTACATTATCGTTTCAGATATGTCTCTTACGCCGATTATCAATATGCTCGCACAAAATCGTTATCCGGTCCAAATTTCATCGAATGGAAACAAAACATGGAATATGTTCTTATATTGAAGAACACATGTTTGTTCTTACTACTCCTAAACCCGATGCCCTTCGACGCATCGACTAATGAGCAACGAGTCAGCGACTTTGGAATAAGTCGAACAATATGGCTAAATGCTATATGATGACTACGATGTCCAAAGGCTTGCATTCGACATCGATCGATGGTAGACGCGATCGATATTTGGTCAAGTCTCGAGAGTAAGTTTGGGCGATCGGATCGGACGATCGCTTCCACACAATGAGAGAAATCTTGGCGTGTAAGATGGAAGAAGGAAGTTCGGTCCATGAACATGTCTCCACATGACTCATCTCATGGATAGTCTTGATCGGTTGGGAGGAGGTATTGACGGCGAAGCGAGGTCGATATCATCCTCAATACACTACCCAAGTCTTTTGAGAACTTTCGGCGTGAATGCGATCATGAGCAAGACCGAGTTTACACTTAGTCGGTTGCTTAATGATCTCGTTCTTTGCGGAAGGAGTTATGGGAAAAGGGCACATGCTCTTGCTAGCACATCTAAGGGCCCAAAATTTTCATCGCATAAAATGGAAATAGAAAAGGGGTATCAAGGTGGTAGAGGCAAGGAAATAGTGGGAGTAATGGGAGCAAGAACATGGTTGCCACCGGAGGCTTGAAGAAGCCAAAGGAGAAGGGCAAGTGCTTCAAGTGCTGTAAGGGCGGGCATTGGAAGGCCCAGTGCCCTATGCTCAAGGCTCAAGTACGCCGTTTGCTTTAGTGACGGAAACATGTTTAGCGACTTGTTCTACCCATTCTTGGGTAGTAGATCTGGCATAGCGATCATGTTTGTTACACCTGCGGGGTTCCTGCGGACAAGGGAGCTGTTTGATGGCGAGATAACGATCTCCATGGGCCTTGGCGAAAGTCAAGTTGCGGTTGGAGATGTTCTTTATGTTTTGGGACAACAGTTTAGTTTTGAAAGGCGTTTTATATGTCTTTGGATTTTCGGTGGAACCTTGTTTACGTTTGAAACTATTTACTCATGGATATTCTGTTATTTTTGATAGTGGTGTTTCTATCATAAGAAATGACGAAGTTATCGTGTTGGCACTTTATATAATTAAGCTTTATACTATTTACGCAAAACATAATACCTATAACTATGTTGCATCTTCATCAAACCCTAAAAAGAAAGTTTTCTTAGAAGATGACTCTACTTTTCTCTCGGCATCTTAGATTAGGTCACATCAATCTAAATAGGATCAAAGGCGGCTAAGAATGGGCGTTGGGTGATCTCACGGTTACTCCGGTTCGATCTGCGAATCTGTATAGAAGGTAAGATGTCGACCGGACCTTCAAAGCGAAGGGTTATAGAGCCAAAGAAATGTTGGAGTTAGTCCATTCGACTGTGTGGACCTATGTCACACATGCTCGTGGAGGGTGCAGTATTTTGTCACTTTCATTGACGATTACTCGAGGTGCGGATACATATACCGCTTCACCGCAAGTCTCGAATGCTTTGAGAAATTCAAAGAGTTTAAGGCGGAAGTGGAGCGAAGCTAGGTAAGAGTATCAAGTCCTGCGGTCCGATCGCGGTGGCGAATACCTCGATAACGAGTTTATGGACTATCTAGTGAAGTGTGGGATTACATCCCAACAAGACTTCACCGGCACACCACAACAAAATGGTGTATCGGAGCGAAGAAATAGGACTCTTTTGGAAATGGTTAGATCTATGATGAGTTATGCTACATTGCCTATTTCGTTACGGGGATATGCCTTAGAGGCGGGCATACTTGCTAAATCTAGTACCGTCAAGTCGATCGAAAAGACCCCTTTCGAGTTGTGGTTTGGGCGAAGCCCGTTTAAGCCACATAAGGATATGGGCGATCCGACACATGTCTTGAACAAGAAGGGCGACAAGTTGGAGGCTAGATCCAGCGCAAGGTCGTTTATTGGCTATCCTAGAGGAGCGAAGGTTGTTTATTCTATAGTCTAAGGATCGAAAGGTCATTATTAGCACTAATGCTCGATTCTTAGAAGAGGACTACATGAAAATCATAAGTCAAAGTTGAAATCATTCTTCAAAATTAGAAGATGATCGTATTCCACCACCGATTAGGCGAAGGTGCGAGATGTCGAGTCTAGTGGGAGGATCGACACGGATACTTCAAGAAATTGAAGTGGGTCGAGGTCCTTTGGAGATACCGACCGTACAAGTGGTACCCACACGAAGTTGTGCTGAGTTAGAGAACCACAAGTATCTGCACCCACCGTTGTCATTGTGCTGTAGAACCTCGTCGTAGTGGGAGGTTGTTCGTCAACCCGAGCGATTTATGTTCGTGGGTGAATCTTGGATTTAGTCCCAGCAGACGAACATGCAATAATCGACCCATGGACATACAAGGAGGCGATCAAGATATTGATGCAAGATCATGGCACACCGCTATGGACTTAGAAATGGAGTCCATAACGGCTATGGATGTATATGAAAAGACACCTCTACCGGATGGCAAGGAAGCTATAGGTAGTAAGTGGATATCTGAGAGGAAGAGATTCCGATTGAGAGGTTTCGACTTTTAAAGCCGTGCTTGTGGCGAAAGGGTACACTCAGTTGAGGGCATCGATTTCGATGAGACCTTTTCGCTGTAGCAATGCTCAAGTCCATCGAAATTCTTCTAGCCATAGCAGCCCACTTGAACCTAGAGGTTTGGCAAATGGATGTTAAAACCGCTTTTCTAAGCGGTTACCTTGAGGAAGGTAGAGACATCTATATGCGACAACACGAAGGTTATGTGGTAAAGGGTGAAGAGCATCTAGTATGGAAGCTTAAGAAGTCCATTTATGGACTTAAGCGAACCTCCGATCATGGAACTTACGCTTTGACGAGGTGGTAAAGTCTATGGATTTACCAGTTGCCTAGCGAGAGTTGTGTGTATCGGTTAGATGTCAACGGTGATGTGGTATTTCTTGCACTTTATGTAGATGACATCCTTCTAGTTGGCAACAACGTGAAGCTGTTATCAGACGTAAAGAGTTGGTTATCCGATCAGTTTCAAATGAAAGACCTAGGAGATGCAGCGTACATTCTTGGGATCAAGGTTTACCGAGATCGCAAGAAGAAAATGTTGAGCTTATCTCAGGCGTCTTACATTGATACTGTGATTACTCGTTTTAGTATGCAGACCGCCAAGAAAGGATTGCTACCTTTCAGACATGGCGTTCCTTTATCTAAAGACGATCACCTATATTTGCAAAGGAGATAGAGGAAATGAGACAAGTTCCTTACGCTCCGCCGTAGGAAGTCTCATGTACGCAATGCTATGCACGAGACCCGATATACGCTATCACGGTAGCATAGTAGCTGAATATCGATCTAACCACTGGACAAGCTCATTGGATTGCGAGAAAGCATATACTCAAGTACACGAAAAGGACTCGAGATTATAGGCTAGTTTACCATGCGAGATAGTCTAATGCCTTTGGGTTATCTGGACTCGATTTCCAAGTGACCGTGATGAGAAAAAGTTAACCTCGGGCTATGTGTTTACCTTGGGAGGTGGAGCCGTATCTGGCGGAGTGCAAAGCGGCGATGCATTGCGGACTCTACCATGGAAGCCGAATATGTAGCCGGCTTGGAGGCTTCTAAGGAGGCTGTATGGTTCAAGAACTACCTCATGGATCTAGGTGTGGTACTGGTTTGCCCAAGAGTATCATAGTTTCTCGAGATAACTTTCGAGTGCGTTGGCAAACTCGAAGGAACCACGGACCCACAAGGCGACAAAACACATAGAGAGAAAGTACCATGTCATCGAGAAATCGTTAGGCGAGGTGGCGTCTTGATTGAAAAGATTGATACAACGGAAAATCTAGCGGATCCATTCACGAAGAGAGCACGCATAAAAGTCTGCGATGAACACGTTAGAGGACTTGGATTGCGCTTGATGGCACCCACTTAGAAAGGAAACTTTTGTATAAGTGGGAGAAGCAAAGTGATGGTTGTTTGTAATAGCTAGTAGAAAGACACATTGTATACTAAAAGTTTGCTTTAGTATAAGTGGGAGATTGTTGGATTTGTATCTTGGCGGTTTGGTTGAGCTTGTATACAATGTTTCCTGTTACCACTATTACAATCTCCTATCTCGATTTGAATACTTGATTGCATATATCGTGTCCCTTATCTTATATATAAGTTAGATCATACGGTGTGTAGAAGATCACGAAGTGCGTATGATTGGTCAAGCTTAATGAGATATAAAAGTTTCACGGTGAGGCGACTTAAGGGCGAGTTGTCGGTTTGAGGCTGCGATATAGATAAGAAGTGACTTGACTTAGTTGCTTGTCTATCTTTGATGCGTCTCGGCGTATTGAAGGATCACGATGAGATGAGTTCTTCTTTCGACCGTCGTGAAGAACCAAGATCTCGGTGACTTACGATGATCTAAACCTCGATAAGGTATTAGGTGAGTATGAGTTGTTGACCATCACTTTGACTTGTTATGAGTGAGGGTTATATGTTCTAACCCAGATTCTCCGCATCTTGGGTGGTGGCGATCTTGTATGTCACGCTAGTTATCATGTCAGTCACCGTATCCGTTTAGGATGATGGCGTCCCTTAAGGAGCTCAAAGGTTCATTGTACTAAACCCCGCGGTTGAGTTAGCTCAAGTACAATAATAAGGTTGAGTGGTACTACTTAAGGAAATGAAGTTATTAATCGTTTAAGCGGTCATTGCTATAAATGATTAATGGACGTTCGATATCTTAAATCTGGGATTCAGTAATGTCTAAGTGCAAGCCCGACTCAACCCGGTAATAAAGGGTAAGTCAACATTCTTTCTCTAGTGGCATGATCGAATGTTTATAAATTAATTTATGTTCGGGTGAACATAAGATAATTAATTTATTTGAGGCCCATCTTTATTCCTTGCATTTGATCCTGGTGGCCCATCCGGGCCCTTAAGCTAGAGGAAAATCGGCACCTATATGCTCCCATTGGCAAGATTTTATTCTCTTTATCCACAAGGATATTATTATATTTATGGTATATGCATAGATCCTTTCCATATAAGATTATGGTAATAATCACGAGTATGGAAATAATCACGAGTATGGAAATAATCCTAAGATTATGGTAATATTCCATATAGGATTATGGTAATATTCCATATAGGATTAAGGTAGTGCATTATAAATATAAGGTATGAGATAAAGTCTAGGTTAATGCTCATTAAACCAAGCATATTTTCGGCCACTCCATTATCAAGAGTGTGTGTTTTTCGAAAGATATTCCATAGAGCATTGGGTGATTTTCGAAGCATTCTCCATAGATCGTCCTCACTCGGCGTTGGAGATTGGGCAATCGGGATACGATCCGGAAGGTCAAAGCACGAGTCGATCCGTTCGATCCGTTCATCTCGTTCCATCGACCTCTTCGAGATCAAAGGTAAACACGTGAAAACCCTAACGTGTTGCGATTTAATTATATAGACGCATGTTGGGTTTATAATCAATGTATGGTGAATTAAACACCCAAGATGGATCCTCGGGCGAGGGTTAACATCGTTTTCCTACGGTGTCCATATCGAGGTTGATTTGTCCAAATGTGGGACGAGAATTGAGTGGTATATGTGAATGAGTTGGTCCACCAGCGTTAAAAAGTGGTAACGATCGGATCCGACTTAGTTGAGGACTAACTCGGATTGTGTACACGTGTGTTGTGTGTTAAGGTTAGCTACCTCGACCGGTCACGGCGACTATGTGTAGGTGGCCACCTCCATAGTCTGTGAATGAATGAGCGTATGATTGATGAATGAATTACGGATATGGAACAACGTGATAAAATAGTTCGCCGAGCGCTTTGGAAAATGATAAAATATTTGATAGGCATGAGTCTTTAACTAAAATCCTCATGCGCTATTGTGGGCGAATCAATAACTTTTGGTAAAGAAATTGTTTTCGACAGCGAGTCCACTAAGTACTTTGTACTTAGCCTGCATCTCGTTTTGATGTGCGGGTTGAGCAAGGATCGATGATGGGTGCGCGGTGATGCGAGTAGTAGATTGTTTTGTGACTTAATTAGAAAGGTTTCTAGAACCTTGGGCATGCATCGTCATATGCATGTCCACATGCTTATTCTTTGCCTAACTCGATATTATTAATGTTTTGATTATAAGCGCTTATTAGTATTGAATTGGAGGTGGTACCTCGTACTTTAAATTCTTACGGTTGGGTTATGTTGAACCTGAACCCTTTGACAAGTCCTTCTACGACTTGAGTTGGTATTGGATGGTTATCCTTTAACCTATGCATTATTAAGTAGTTGATTGGTTGATTGCCTTGATTAGCTATGTTTATATCCATTGCTTTATCATCGGTGACAATCCATATGATCCGTACTTCATTGGAAAGTCGGGTCGTCAGCCCTTCTTCCCCGCTTAACCCCACCCCTAATCACACCGCGGCATCCGTGCCTTCCCTCGGGAATTGGGGCGTGACAAAAAAATTCACTTTGACATGTTTCCGCTTTAGCTATTTAAGAAAAATATAACATTTTTAAATGATGAATTTAGGGTGTTACAACCTAACTTCAAATTTCACAAAATTAGGCACAGAAGATCTACTACACAACAAAACTTTAGTAAGAAAACATATGCAAAAAATATTTAATTCTTCAATTTAGATAACTAACACGATTAATGTTCCACATAATTAGCGACATTAGACTTGAAACCAATTTTCCACAAACCCTTCAAATTCATTCTTCAAGAATAGGAACTCTCATTCGGATCCTCATGAACCCATGAAAAGATGTTGAGAAAAAGCGGTGTTATTTGGTTGTGATAATGCTTATACGATGAAAGCTATACCAATAATGCTTAGCACTCGAAATCAACACATTATTCAAAATGAAATAACTAGATTTTTCCTTATAAATTACTAACAAATGCAAGACTAGTTTAACGGTAAAAGCATTAGATCCTCGTCCGGAGAAATTATGTCATAGGAAAATTAAGAGCGACATATATCTCACTCGAGATACATCTTGAGAATGCCCTCAAAATGAAGTTACATTTTCTAAAACTCGTGTCATTCACAATATAATTTCAATAAAACAACCATAACTTTAGATGTAATCAAGCACATAAACTCGACAAAGAAGAGGACATGGAAAATGCGCGGTAGCATAAATTACAAAGCGATCGATTTCAAAAAGTTTGCCTCGATAAATTTTCGGTTAGAATGCTCAATGATCTTGATGAATAATCAGTAGTAAGCAATCCGTGATGCGAAATGGCCATCCCAAATGCCTTCAAAATGAAGATACCTTTTCTAGAACTCGTGTCAATTCATAATATAATTTCAATAAAACAATCATAACTTTAGAAAGAATCAAACACAAAAACTCAACCAAGAAGAGGACATGGAAAATGCACAGGTAGCATAAATCACAAACTGATCAATTTCAAAAGGACTTACCTAAGTAACTTTTCGATTACAATCTTTGAATGATCACGATGAATAATCGTAGTAAGCAATTGATGATACGCAATGGCAATCCCAAATGCTTACCTCTCTCGCATTGATTCATACAACAAGCACCGTGAATTCAGCAACAAATCATCTTAATATTCATGTTGTGATTCAACTAAGAATGCTCAGAAACTCATCTCATATTATAAGAAATTCCTCAAATTAGACAAAAAAATTCTTGTACATGATAACCAAAATTCAGCCGAATCATATACAAATAAGACCTAACTTCAAAGTTCACAAAATTAGGCACAGAAGATCTACTGCACAACAAAACTTCAGTCAAAACATAAGCAAAAAAATACTTAATTCTTCAATTTCGGTAAGTAACCTGATTAATGTTCCACACAGAATTAGCAGCATTGGGATGTATTACACTAGCTATTTTAACCTCCAACACGTTACACTAGCTCACAGTATAATTTCTATTTAAAGTATAAAGAATCTTCTTATACATGCAATGCAATGCGAACACCTACATTTGAAATTTACGTTTGTAAATCCCAAGGGACTTACGTGTAGCTTATATGTCTTATCCCTGTAATTTTATTTATTAAAGCGTAAATTAAGGTAGCAAAATGTCATGCCCAAAACCGTGTAAAATGTCATTCACTCATTTTGTAATATACATATGTATATGTAAATATATATACGATTTATTACTCTCTATTTTAGTACAAAGAAAAGTTGACGTACTAATATGTGGAAATAGATGTAGTGATTTCACCTTTAACTAACTAGTTGTTTATTGATTTTGTTTGGATTGGGAATTTTGATTATAGAGTTTTAGGCATGAGTTTCATATTTATATTGGAATGGTTTAAGTTAAGTATTTGATTTGGGTTATTTGATTAACTTTTAAAATAATTCAATAATGAGTTATATTATTATTATTATTATATATTGTTATTTTGGGTGTGAGTTTATGGAAATTAAAGATTTATTGTATTAGTAGTTAGTCACTGGATTTATAAGTTTCAAGCAATTAATTATTATTACCTTATTTAGATAAGCATATAAGTTTGATAAATAAAATGGGTAACTAGTTCATAAAAGTTATAAATAAAATTTTGGATCTAAAGTTTCTCTGAACAATACCCTTATGCTAGCTTGGTATGACTTTTAAATAAATTGGCTTTTGATTTTGTAATAATATTTAATTCTTTAAGAAATTGCATTTAGGATTCCTTTATGGACCCTTATAAAATTTAATGTATTTTATTTAATTAGGTGCGACGCAAGTAGGACCCTCGTCCCAAAATTGATTGATTTGCATTTGTTGAGCTCGACAAAACAAAATGGGTGAGATTTTCTTAAACTTGCAAACATGTGATTTGGAATAAGCATATTTATTGTGGGTGAAATCTTCTTTAACTTGCAAATATGTGATTTGGAATAAACATGTTTATTTTGTGAAAGTGAAATTGGTTTGAGAAATATTATTTTATGTCCAACGTGTATATCGTGGTTTGAATTGTGATACGATATTTATTGCATGCAGTGAGTATGCAAGTGGAAAGCCGTGACGATGAGTCATTGGCTACGTATATATCATATGCGGTGGGTGAGTCTTGACGGTGAGTCCGATAGCGGTAGAGCGGTGGTGGAGCGAGCATCAAGGTGTATACTCGGCGCACGGACGGCGTACGGAAGGAAGCGGAGGAGCCGAAGGAAGTGGAGCGTGGCTATTTTGTTTATTTATTTATTATTAGTTATTAGTTGCTATTTGATTTATTCATTATTTTCTTATTCAGTAAGTATCGGCCCATGCGTATGTGCATGGGCTTAGTAGGCCTATAAGATGAGTAGAGGATTGTGTTAGGGTTTTCATCTTGTTGATCAATATTATTTTGTGCGGCAACTCTTGGCGTGGCGTAATCGTGGAGTTCGAGCTTCTTTCTTGTTATCTTTTATCTCGTGATCTTTACTCCATGAATTGGTCCCACTTGCCATGGCTACGAATACCGACCGCATTCGGGATTTGGAGAAGACCACGAAGGAGCTTAATTCGACGGTGGAAGATGTGGCAGCCTCCGTGGAATCGTTCGATGAAAGACTCACCACGATAGAAGGCACTCTTGCCGACCACACGGCTTGATTCGCGAAATGCAGCACAACTCGGCAAGTGACCGGCTTGACCCCAATCGAAAGACGCGGATTTCCCGGCGGACCCGGCACCGATTCGTCACACCAACTCCACCGTTGTACCCTACAGCATGGATCTTCCATGGTTCGACGGGTCGACCCGTCCACGGAGGACTATCAGCCATTGTTTGAGGAAAGAGTGGCGCACCGCCATCGTTGCCATCGGAATAGTACCGGCACGTTTTAGGTGGGCTTTCACCGTCCATCGCGACCGCTGCCGAGTCACGGTTGACGGATGTTTTACGGATATCTGCGCGACTGCCGGATTATGCGCTCGGCCAGCGGCTCGATTGGGCCTCCACGGCCGCCGTACTCTTCAGGAGGATTTTCCGGCCCCACGTCCACGTTCCAGCGCTCCCCTCCGGCAAGCGACAATACACCTAGCAGACCGGCAGCCGTGCACGTGCCCCGCAACTCGCGGCGATTGACAATGGCACAGCAGGAGGATTATCGAGCTAAGGGTCAGTGTTTCAAGTGCGGAGAAAAGTATGGGCCGCTTCATAGGTGCCCGCCCAAAACGCTGGCGGTTCTGCTCGACGCTGAGGAGGAAGAGACGGCGTCGGAGCCAGAGGATCGAGGACCAGAAGATGAAGACAATCTGGTTATGTCAGCGGCTGTTGAAGAATTGCAACACTTGCAATTATCCAAGCTATCTTCGAACGGATTCGATGGAGCTCAGACACTGAAGTTTTTTGTCCGCATCTGGGAGACTACGCTGCGAGCCATGATCGAAAGTGGAGCTAGCCACTACCTTATCTCGAGCAGCGTCACAGCGGATCTTTCCCTGCCTATCACTTCGGCGTGGCGTTCTTTGTCATATTGGGCGAACGGAATGCGGGTCCCTCTCGGGCGTCGCACGTCGGTTCCAATTCTTATTGTTGATCACCTCTTCTATGTAACTTGTTATGTGTTTCCTTTACGCAGTATAGAGGTTATTTTGGGCTTATCTTGGTTGGCTCAGCTAGGGGACGTCGTGGCAAACTGGGTAAATTTGACGATGGATTTTGTGATGGATGGAAGGAGGATCAGCGTAAAGGGGGACCCGACTTTGATGTGGCGGGCGTGCGGCCGCACGGAACTTAAGGCGCTGGAATCTGATGATACGGCGTTGGATACTGTGGCAATTAGAAGGAGGGAACGCAGAATTTTTGCTCTCACCGGGTCTCTCAGCAGAACGACAGGGAGCGTGGGAAAAACTGATCTCGCGATTTCCCAGGGTTAAGCAAGCACCGATGGGTTGTCGCCTGCGCGACGCAGTGATCACAAAATTCCGTTGCACGAAGGGACTTCTCCAGTTTCTGTCCGGCCTTACCGATACAATCATTTACAGAAGGATGAGATGGAGAAGTTAGTCGCTGAAATGCTCTCCGCCGGCATCATCCAACCTAGCTGTAGCCCTTACTCGAGCCCGATTTTATTGGTACGTAAGAAGGACAGCTCGTGGCATTTCTGCGTTGACTATCGCGGATTGAATAAGGGGACAGTACCGGATAAATACCCAATTTCGGTAATTCAGGAGCTATTGGATGAGCTGCATGGCGCTCGACTATTTAGTAAGCTGGATTTACGCACCGGTTATCACCAAATCCGTATCGCGCCGGAGGATGTGCACAAAACAGCTTTCCACACCCACTCTGGCCACTACGAGTTCATGGTCATGCCTTTCGGCCTCACAAATGCTCCGGCGACATTCCAATGTTTGATGAACGACATCTTTCGTTCGTTCTAGAGAAAGTTTATGTTGGTATTTTTCGACGACATTTTGATTTACAGTTCATCTTGGGAGGATCATATCCGTCATCTGGAGCAGGTGTTTGAGGTACTAAATACACATTCTCTTGTGGTAAACCCAAAAAAATATGATGTCGGATGGACGCATGTCGAGTATTTAGGCCACATTGTTTCTGTCGAGGGCGTTCAAATGGATCCAGCGAAGGTGGGAGCGGTGTTGAAATGGCCAACCTCTACGACTCTTCGGTGATTACGTGGGTTCCTAGGGTTGACTGGATATTATCGTCGCTTCATTCGCGATTACAGGAAGATAGCCGATCCCCTCACGCCCTTGCTTAAAAAGGAGAACGCCAAGGGCTGGCAGTGGCCGAAGGAGGCAGATGAGGCCTTCCAACACTTGAAAGCGCTACCACTTCGCCCCATTATTATGCATGCGATTTCTCTCGGCCATTTGCGGTGGAATGTGGCGTCCGGCGGGTATAGGAGCGGTCTAATGCAAAACCGTCGCCCGATTGCGTATTTCAAGAATCTGTCCGCCGAGGGCTTGCCAAGTCGGCATATGAAAAGGAGTTGATAGCATTGGTGTTGGCGTCTGACCTGCGGAGACCGTATTTATTGGGCATTGTTTCATTGTAAGGACCGATCGGCGTAGTCTAAAAAGTAACACGACTGCTTGTCTCAAACATTGGCTACACCGCACAACAAAATTGGGCACCAAATTATTGGGATACGATTCGAGATCAATTACAAAGGCGAGTTGAATCGGTGGTGATGCTCTTTCACGTCGCGATGAGGATTTGGAATTGGCACTGATCTCGGTGCCAAGGTGGGTTGATTGGAGATCGTTGCAGGAGTTGGTTCGAGCGGATCCTCGTTTGTCTTGGATTATTTCCGCTTTGGAAGAAGGCGTGATGCGCCAAAGCATTATGAGTTAGTCTGAGGTGTTTTATTCTCAAGGCGCTAGTATTACCGCGGATTCGATTGGATTCCAAAGTTTTTATGGAGTTTCATGCATCGCCGTGGGAGGACACTCTGGGGCTTTTCAATGCGTGTCGGTAAGGCGGAAAATTTGTATTGGCAAGAATGATGAAGAAAGTGACTTATTTGGTGGCTGCGTGTGATGTTTGTCAACGCCACAAATACGAGTCGAAGAATCCGACTTATTTGGTGGCTGCGTGTGATGTTTGTCAGCGTCACAAATCTGAGTCAAAGAATCGGCGGGCTTTGACTCCACCGATTCGGACATGGTGTGGAAGGACGTGAGTATGGATTTCATCACCGGCTGTCGCGTTCGGACGGAGTTGATTGTATATTTGTTATCGTAGATCGCTTTTACGAAATATTGTAATTACATGGGTCTCCGACATCCGTTTACCGCAAAGTAGTAGCGAGACATTTTTGTTCGTAAGGTGGTGAGGTTGCATGGTATGCGGTGTCGATTGTATCGCACCGCGATCAATATTTTGAGCTCATTTGGAAAGAGTTATTTTTGTGGGAACCACCTTGCGCATAAGTTTACGCTTATCATCCAAACGGATGGCCAAACGGAGGTTATGAATCGATGTTTGGAAACTTATCTTAGGTATTTTGCGTCAGCTCGGCCTAAAGGATGGAGTAAGTGGTTGGCATGGGCAGAATATTGCTTCAATGAGTGGTTTCGATCAGTCTTGGTATGACCCCCTTCGAAGCCGTCTACGGTCGTCCTCCACCATCGATTGTTCCATTTTTGTCGGGGGGAATTCGCGTCCAAGCATTGGTGGATTCGTTGCGGGAAAGGGATGACATTCTTGTTCAGTTGAGGGCTAACTTGGAACGCGCACAGCAACGGATGGTGCGAGAGGCGAACAAGCATTGTCGGACGCTGGATTTCAAGATCGGTGATTGGGTTTATCTCAAGTTTCGGCCGTATCGTCAGCGCAGCTTATTTGCGATTACACACCAGAAGTTAGCTCGGCGTTTCTTTGGGCCATTCGAGGCGGAGGAGAAGATTGGCGCGATGGCATATAGATCGCGGCTTCCAGAAAATTATAAGATCCACCTGTTTTTATATCTCTCTATTAAACCGGCGGTGGGTCGGGGTCGATCTTGACTGGTGCTAGTTCAATGGCGAGGTTGCCTTTGTAGGATAGTTAGGTGGGATGATGTGGGCTGTCATGCGAGGGCGGTTTAGGGTTCGACCTTGAGGACAAGGTTGTTCACCGACGGAGCAATTGATAGAGGTAGAGCGAGTGGTGGAGCGAGCATCAAGGTGTCTGGAAGAAAGCGGAGGAGCAGCCGAAGGAAGTGGCTGAGCGTGGCTATTTTGTTTATTTATTTATTATTAGTTATTAGTTATTAGTTGCTATTTGATTTATTCATTATGTTCTTATTCAGTAAGTATCGGCCCATGCGCATGTGCATGGGCTTAGTAGGCCTATAAGATGAGTAGAGGATTGTGTTAGGGTTTATCATCTTGTTGATCAATATTATTTTGTGCGACAACTCTTGCTGTGGCAGAATCCGCAAGGTTCTAAGCTTCTTTTCTTGTTATCTTTTATCTCGTGATCTTCACTCTATCAGGGTCATTGACTACGTATATATCCTATGTCGGTGAAGTAGGATTTTTAGCCGGTGAGGCTGAGCCTTGACGGTGAGCCATTGGCTACTAATATCCTATGCCGGTGAGGCTAGATATGATTGCATACAGTGAGTATGCAAGTGGACATTGCCGGTGAGGCTGAATATAATTGACTATTACTTTCCTACGATTTATACACGTTTAGAAAAAAATAATGATATTCCTTGTTCCCCACAACTGAGTACGTTTTTGTGCTCACCCCCTTTTATCTAAAATGTTTTCAAGTCAGTGATCGTGGAGCGGTGTGGCGGTGTGGGTGTGCCTAGTGGTGTTATGTCGTTTTTAATTCATTCCAAGATTTGGGTTATTTTGTTTAATTTCTTTTTCTTTAATAACGTTGTTGAATTTGAGTTATTAGGACTACAATTTATCTCATGCTATTAGGTCGTGTGTAGTTTGCTTATGGTCGTTGGTTAGCGTCGGTTCTATCGCAAAGTTGAGACTTATTATTTAGCAAATTTTATTGAGAGATTTTATATATGTTATTTAAATGTTTCATTCAAATAAAAAAAATCACTTTGACATGTTTATGCTTTAGCTATTTAAGAAAAATATAAACTTTTAAATGATGAATTTAGGGTTTTACAACCTAACTTCAAATTTCACAAAATTAGGCACGGAAGATCTGCTACACAACAAAACTTTAGTCCATAACATATGCAAAAAAAATACTTAATTCTTCAATTTCGGTAACTAACCTGATTAATGTTCCACACAGAATTAGCAGACGGTCTTTGGTATTAGCGAGATTACTGACTTGAAACCACTTTTCCCACAAACCCTTCCAATTCATTCTTCAAGAATAGGAACCTCTCATTCGGATCCTCATGAACACATGAAAAAAATGTCGAGAAAAGCGGTGTTATTTGGTTGGCAAATAATGCTTAACACAAATGAAAGCTATACCAATAATGCTTAGCACATCGAAATCTACACCTTATTCAAAATGAAATAACAAGATTTTTTCCTTATAAATTACTAACAAATGCAAGACTAGTTTAACGATAAAAGCATTAGATCCTCATCTAGAGAAATTATGTCATAGGAAAATTAAGATCAGCAAATATCTCACTCAAAATACATCTTGAGAATGCCCTCAAAATGAAGTTACATTTTCTAGAACTCATGTCAATTCACAATATAATTTAAATAAAACAACCATAACTTTGGACAGAATCAAGCATAAAAACTCAACCAAGAAGAGGACATGGAAAATGCACAGGTAGCATAAATTACAAACTGGTCAATTTTAAAAGGACTAACCACAGTAACTTTTTCAGTTACAATGCTGAATGATCTTGATGAATAATCTGTAGTAAGCAATCCAGCAATCTGCAATGGCCATCCCAAATGCTTACCTAATCTGCATTGATTCATACAACAAACACCGTGAATTCAGCAACAAATCATCCTAAGATCCATGTTGTGATCCATCTAAGAATGCTCAGAAACTCGTCTAATATTATAAGAAATTCCACAAATTAGACAAAAAAATTCTTGTATATGATAACCAAAATTCAGCCAAATCATATACAAATAAGACCTAACTTCAATGTTCACAAAATTAGGCACATAAGATCTACAACACAACAAAAATTCAGTCAAAACCATATGCAAAAAAATACTTAATTCTTCAATTTCGGTAACTAGCCTGATTAATGTTCCACACAGAATTAGCAGCATTGCAGCTTGAAACCTCTTTTCCTACAAACCCTTCCAATTCATTCTTCAAGAACAGAAACCTCCCATTCAGATTCTCATGAACCCATGAAAAAGATGTTGAGAATAACTGGTGTTATTTGGTGCCAATAATGCTTAGCACACTGAAAGCTACACCTTATTCAAAAAGAAATAATTAGAATTTTTCCTTATAAATTACTAACAAATGTAAGACTAGTTTCACGGTAAAAGCATTAAATCCTCATCTAGAGAAATTATGTATTAGGAAAATTAAGAACAACAAATATCTCACTCAAGATATATATTGAGAATGCCCTAAAAATGAAGTTACTTTATCTAGAACTCGTGTCAATTAACAATATAATTTAAATAAAACAACCATAACTTTAGACATAATCAATCACAAAAACTCAACCAAGAAGAGAACATGAAAAATGCACAGGTAGCAAAAATTACAAACTGATCAATTTTAAAATGACTTACCTCAGTAACTTTTTCAGTTAAAATTCTTAATGATCTTAATGAATAATATGTAATAAGCAATCCAGCAATCTGCAAAGGCCATCCCAAATACTTACCTCCTCTGCATTGATTCACACAACAAGCATCGTGAATTCGGCAATAAATCATCCTAAGATACATGTTGTGATCCAACTAAGAATGCACAGAAACTCATCAAATATTATAAAAATTCCTTAAATTAGACAAAAAAATTATTGTAAACGATAACCAAAATTCAGCCAAATCATATACAAATAAGACCTAACTTCAAATATCACAAAATTAGGCAAAGAGGATCTACTACACAACAAAACTTTAGTCAAAAACATATGCAAAAAAATATTTAATTCTTCAATTTCGGTAACTAACCTGATTAATTTTCCACACAGAATTAGCAGCATTGCAGCTTGAAACCTCTATACCCTTCCAATTCATTCTTCAAGAACAGGAACCTCCCATTAAGATCCTCATGAACCCATGAAAAAGATGTTGAGTAAATTTGGTGTTATTTAGTTGGCCAATAATGCTTAGCTCAGTGAAAGCTAAACAAATAGTGTTTAGCACAATCGAAGCTTCTAACTTATAAAAATGAAATAACTAGATTTTTCATTATAAATTACTAACAAATACAAGATTGGTTTAACGGTAAAGCATTAGATCCTCATTTAGAGAAATTATGTCATAGGAAAATTAAGAAGCGACAAATATCTCACTCAATATACATCTTGAGAATGCCCTCAAAACGAAGTTACCTTTTCTAGAACTCGATCAATTCACAATATAATTTCAATAAAACAACCATAACTTTAGACGTAATCAAGCACAAAACTCAACCAAGAAAAGGACATGGATGTAACGACCCGCCAACCCAAAGTGCGGATTAGCGCGGATCATACTAATTACGAGGATTAACAATAGAGCAAGAACTAATTATGGAATTGAGGGCATATGATAGACAAACTCTCAAGATTTCATATCATTTAACACGACAAACATAACTTACATATGAATGGCTGAATCATTCGCACCATTATCAAAAGGGTTCAACTACTTTGGGGGAATGAGGTACAAACTCAAAATATAACTTAAGGTACTGCGGTGGAAAACATGTGGAATACACGTGTGGCGATGTGTATCCGAGTTTAACTATCAATGACAAAAGACTTGATTGCTCAACACCGCTCCATCCCATCCATCACCAACTGCACATTTTAAAACAAACATGCGGTCGAGTACAAATAATGCACCCAATGGACTCATTGCCAAAACATTTTCTTTAAATTACATCGCCCACAAGTAAGACATGAGGGTTTTAATTGAAATGCATTGTGCTTACTAAAACATTTCTCATTTCTCAAAAGATTCGCTCACAGCATTTTTGATTCGTATGATCCGTATAATTTACATAATCGCTCATAATCGATCTAACGCCGTAAGTAGGCCTCCTTCACCGACGCCGTGATCGGTAGAAGATGTTGCTAACGGCTCACAACCACATAGTCGTGATTACGCATCCGACTAGGATCTATGACCCGATGATGTTGCTAACGCTCACGATCCACACTTTGGTGTACACGTTAACCCCAGCCGTAAATTTCGCATCCGACTAGGATCCGATATCGATTTTCTCATCGATCGGGAGCTACCCAACGATCAAGTCGGGTCAGCGAACCAACGGCTCATATACTTTCATAGTTGGCTTGCCAACAACATGATAGGATCCATACATAAAACATAAACACTTTGGGCAGGTAATCATATCATTTCTCAACTGAAAGCTTTGTAAATAAATACTTTTCATTTTAAAGAAAGCATTGTAAATAAAAGGGTTTTCGAGTAAGTCCCTTTCTAACGTCAACGATCAAGAGGCGCCCAACCTTTACGTAAGGAATTAATTTAGTACGTAGGTCGCGTTTCGACAGAGACGAACATTGTCTATAACGTTTTACGCATCAAATAAGGCTAACGGGACTTATTTTAACGCTTCCTAATCGATTGATGTCGATTATAAATTTTCTTGATTTATAAGGAATATTCTACCTTTTAGTACATAACGTGCGTTTTAACGCACTTACGTGGCGTAAGTGACATTGTTACTAAACGCGTGCCACGTCACATAGATCACGTGTTATCGACCACGTGCCTTTCGACCTTGGTCAACGTTTTTGGTCAACTATTTCGACTTAGTCAACACTTAGTCAACAATTTTGACTTTGGTCAACTCAAAGTCAACATTTTGACTTTTTCGATTTCTTATGAAATTCTATCATTTTATGTCCATTTTGTTCCAAAATTCCATAAAATCATACTATGTCTAAAACATTATTTTAGATCATATTATGTAATTACTTTGGTCAAATAAAATTATACACCTTAGTATTATAACATAAGGTTTTCGTTTTCATAATAAACCAAGTAAACCATTTTAAAATTCTAATAAATTCACATAGCACTTAATCATCATTAAGGTGCAAAATGGGAGATTGAGGAGCATATCTTATATTTATAGCACTAATCCACTTGTAGGATAATTATCACATAAGATCACGAATAAATGCTCTCGCAAAATAGTCCAAGTTTTCGCTATCAACTCAGTATAAAAGACAAAAATTTCTAATCTTATCTTATACACTTTACATAATGTCATTATCAATTATCAATTGAAAAAAATATCTCCCACTTGTTTTCACCATTCACGCCAACTTGCACAATTTGAGCCATTCTTATTTAATTCATGTTGTTTACGTTTAATTACAAGGAAAATATATGTATTCATTTGTTTGTTGTAATTATTTATTTATGTAGTTTACGTCAATTACAAAGATAAAATACATCCATTTGTTTATTTTAACTATTCATTTCAATTAATATCACAAGATAGAAATTTCCACATTTTATACATTTCAACAAGTGTTTCTTCCCTTTAATAGCTCACCGCTACTCTATAGTATTTAGGAATGCTTTTTATTTTATTTTTATAACATATACTTTAATATTACCATAGGATTATATTATTTTTAAAAAGTCAAAGTTTTCAACTATAATTTATGTTATTATCATAAGGTAAGAAGAAATATTTTCTTACCTTAAAATCTTCAACATTTTCGGCTATAAGAAGACAAATTCCATAGTTACTTGTTCAATTTGCCTACTACTACTACTTTACATCTAATATGATGATGATATCATATCTTATCCTCACAATAATTAAAGCATGATAATTATCAATAATATCACATAAATTATGATGAATTTTCGGCACTTTTGGATCATTTGACATCCAACTTGTGCAAGTTGCTAATACAACTTATATTATCTCTAATAATATCATATTAATATAATAAATATGATATATCATCAATTGGATAAAAATTAAAATTAATTTCACACTTTAGAAACCATAAAATTTCGAAAAACAACTTATACAAAATGAAATAACTAGATTTTTTCATTATAAATTACTAAAAAATACAAGACTGGTTTAACGGTAAAAGCATTAGATCCTCATTTAGAGAAATTATGTCATAGGAAAATTAAGAGCAACAAATATCTCACTCAATATACATCTTGAGAATGCCCTCAAAATGAAGTTACCTTTTCGAACTCGATCAATTCACAATATAATTTAAATAAAACAACCATAACTTTAGACAGAATCAAGCACAAAAACTCAACCAAGAAAAGGACATGGAAAATGCACAGGAAGCATAAATTACAAACTGATTAATTTCAAAATTACTTAACTCAGTAACTTTTCCATAATTCACGATCTTTGAATGATCTAATCAAAGCAATGGTCATCCCAAATGCTTACCTCCTCTCGCATCGATTCATACAACAAGCACCGTGAATTCAAAGAACAAATCATCCTAAGATTCATGTTGTGTCCAACTAAGAATGCTCGAAACTCATCTAATATTATAAGAAATTCCACTAATTAGACAAAAAAATTCTTGTATATGATAACGAAAATTCAGCCAAATCATATACAAATAAGACCTAACTTCCAATTTCACAAAATTAGGAACATAAGATCTACTACACAACAAAACTTTCAGTAAAAACATATGCAAAAAATACTTAATTCTTCAAATTTGTAACTAACTCGATTAATGTTCCACACGTAATTAGCAAGATTAGACTTGAAACCGCTTTTCCACAAACCCTTCCAATTCATTCTTCAAGAACAGAACCTCCCATTCGTGATTCTCATGAACCCATGAAAAGATGTTGAGAATAACGGTGTTATTTGTTGCCAATAATGCTTAGCACATCGAAATGCTAACACCTTATTCAAAAAGAAATAATTAGAATTTTTCCTTATAAATTACTAACAAATGTAAGACTAGTTTAACGATAAAAGCATTAGATCCTCATCTAGAGAAATTATGTCATAGGAAAATTAAGAGCAACAAATATCTCACTCAAGATACATCTTGAGAATGCCCTCAAAATGAAGTTACTTTTCTAGAACTCGTGTCAATTCACAATATAATTTCAATAAAATAACCATAACTTTAGACAGAATCAAGCATAAAAACTCAACCAAGAAAATGACATGGAAAATGCACAGGTAGCATAAATTACAAACTGGTCAATTTCAAAAGGACTAACCTCAGTAACTTTTTCAGTTACAATGCTGAATGATCATGATGAATAATCTGTAGTAAGCAATCCAGCAATCTGCAATGGCCATCCCAAATGCTTACCTCATCTGCATTGATTCATACAACAAACACCGTGAATTCAGCAACAAATCATCCTAAGATCCATTTTGTGATCCATCTAAGGATACTCATAAACTCATCTAATATTATTAAAAATTCATCAAATTAGCCAAAAAAATTCATGTACATGATAATAAAAATTCATTCAAATCGTATACTAATAAGACCTAACTTCAAAGTTCACAAAATTAGCACGAAATCTACTTACTACACAACAAAACTTCAATAAAATACATATGCAAAAAATACTTAATTCTTCAATTTCGGTAACTAACATGATTAATGTTCCACACAGAATTAACAGCATTGCAGCTTGAAACCACTTTTCCCACAAACCCTTCCAATTCATTCTTCAAGAACATTAACCTCCCATTCAGATCCTCATGAACCCATGAAAAGATGTTGAGAATAACTGTGTTATTTGTTAGCAATAATGCTTAGCATGTTGAAAGTTTAACAAATAATGCTTTGAAAGTTAAACCAATAAAAGCTACACCTTATTCAAAATGAAATAACTAGATTTTTCATTATAAATTACTAACAAATGCAAGACTAGTTTAACGGTAAAAGCATTAGATCCTCATCTTGAGAAATTATGTCATAGAAAATTAAGAGCAACAAATATCTCACTCAAGATACATCTTGAGAATGCCCAAAAAACGGTTACTTTTCTAGAACTCGTGTCAATTCACAATATAATTTCAATAAAACAACCATAACTTTA
Organism: Salvia rosmarinus; assembly: GCA_036937905.1. Lineage (NCBI taxonomy): Eukaryota > Viridiplantae > Streptophyta > Magnoliopsida > Lamiales > Lamiaceae > Salvia > Salvia rosmarinus. Next base: position 42,799,040 of record CM072822.1, on the reverse strand, counting down.
GATGTAATCAAGCACAAAAACTCGACAAAGAAGAGGACATGGAAAATGCACAGGTAGCATAAATTACAAACTAATTAATTTCAAAAGGACTTATCTTAGTAACTTTTTCAGTTACAATGCTAAATGATCTTAATGAATAATCTGTAGTAAGCAATCCAACAGTCTGCAATGGCCATCCCAAATGCTTACCTCCTCTACATTGATTCATACAACAAGCACCGTGAATTCAGCAACAAATCATCCTAAGATCCATGTTGTGATCCAACTAAGAATGCTCAGAAACTCATCTAATATTATAAGAAATTCCACAAATTAGACAAAAAAATTCTTGTACATGATAACAAAAATTCAGCCAAATCATATACAAATAAGACCTAATGTCAATGTTTACAAAATTAGGCACATAAGATCTACTATACAACAAAAATTCAGTCAAAACATATGCAAAAAATACTTAATTCTTCAATTTCGGTAACTAACCTGATTAATGTTCCACACAGAATTAGCAGCATTGCAGTTTTCCATCAAACCCTTCCAATTCATTCTTCAAGAACAGGAACCTCCCATTCAGATACTCATGAACCCATGAAAAAGATGTTGAGAATAACGGTGTTATTTGTCACAATAATGTGAAAGTTATACCAATAATGCTTAGCACACCGAAAGCTACATCTTTATTCAAAATGAAATAATTAGAATTTTTCCTTATAAATTACTAACAAATACAAGACTAGTTTCACGATAAAAGCATTAGATCCTCATCTAGAGAAATTATGTCATAGGAAAATTAAGAACAACAAATATCTCACTCAAGATATATCTTGAGAATGCCCTCAAAACGAAGTTACCTTATCTAGAACTCGTGTCAATTAACAATATAATTTAAATAAAACAACCATAACTTTAGACATAATCAAGCACAAAATCTCAACAAGAGAGAATATGAAAATGCATGTAGCATAAATTACAAACGGATCAATTTCAAAAGGACTTACCTCACTAAATTTTTCGATTACAATAATTGAATGATCTTAATGAATAATCAGAGTAAGCAATCCAAAGAACCCGCAAAGGCCATCCCAAATGCTTACCTCCACTGCATTGATTCATACAACAAGCACCGTGAATTCAGCAACAAATCATCATAAGATCCATGTTGTGATCCAACTAAGGATGCTCATAAACTCATCTAATATTATAAAAATTCCTCAAATTAGCTAAAAAATTTTTGTAAATGATAACCAAAATTCACCAAATCATATACAAATAAGACCTAACTTCAAAGTTAACAAAATTAGCACGTAAGATCTACTACACAACAAAACTTTATCAAAAACATATGCAAAAAATACTTAATTCTTCAATTTCAGAACTAACCCGATTAATGTTCCACATAGAATTAGCAAAGATTGCAACTTGAAACCTCTTTTCCACAAACCCTTCCAATTTATTCTTCAAGAACAGAACCTCCCATTCGATCCTCATGAACCCATGAAAATATGTTGAGAATATTTGGTGTTATTTGTCACAATAATGCTTAGCATGTTGAAAGCTAAACAAATAATGCTTAGCACACCGAAAGCTATAACTTATTCAAAATGAAATAACTAGATTTTTCATTATAAATTACTAACAAATGCAAGACTAGTTTAATCAGAAAAGCATTAGATCCTCATCTAGAGAAATTATGTCATAGAAAATTAAGAGAAGAATATCTCACTCAAGATACATCTTGAGAATGCCCTCAAATGAAGTTACTTTTCTAGAACTCGTGTCAATTCACAATATAATTTCAATAAAATAACCATAACTTTAGATGTAATCAAGCACAAAACTCAACCAAGAAAAGGACATGGAAAATGCACATGTAGCATAAATTACAAACCGATCAATTTAAAAGGACTTAACTCGTTAACTTTTTCGCCATAATGTCGAATGATCTTGATGAATAATCTAGTAAGCAATCCAAGAATCAGAATGGCCATCCCAAATGCTTACCTCCTCTCGCATTTATTCATACAACAAGCACCGTGAATTCAAGAACAAATCATCCTAAGATCCATGTTGTGATCCAACTAAGAATGCTCAAAAACTCATCTAATATTATAAGAAATTCTCAAATTAGAAAAAAATTATTGTATATGATAACCAAAATTCACCAAATCATATACAAATAAGACCTAACTTCAAAGTTCACAAAATTAGCACATAAGATCTACTACACAACAAAAATTCAAGAAAAACATATGCAAAAAATACTTAATTCTTCAATTCGTGAACTAACTCGATTAATGTTCCACACGTAATTAGCAAGATTGATTGCGCTTTTCCATCAAACCCTTCCAATTCATTCTTCAAGAACAGAACCTCCCATTCGATTCTCATGAACCCATGAAAAGATGTTGAGAATAACGGTGTTATTTGGTTCATTAATAATGCTTAGCACAATGAAAGCTATACCAATAATGCTTAGCACACTACACCTTATTCAAAAGAAATAACTAGATTTTTTCCTTATAAATTACTAACAAATGTAAGACTAGTTTAACGGTAAAAGCATTAGATCCTCATCTAGAGAAATTATGTCATAGGAAAATTAAGAACAACAAATATCTCACTCAAGATATATCTTGAGAATGCCCTCAAAACGAAGTTACCTTTTCTAGAACTCGTGTCAATTAACAATATAATTTAAATAAAACAACCATAACTTTAGACATAATCAAGCACAAAACTCAACCAAGAAAGAACATGGAAAATGCAGTGTAGCATAAATTACAAACTGATCAATTTCAAAAGGACTTACCTCATTAACTTTTTCAGTTACAATTTGAATGATCTTGATGAATAATCTGTAGTAAGCAATCCAGTAGTCTGCAATGGCCATCCCAAATGCTTACCTCCTCTGCATTGATTCATACAACAAGCACCGTGAATTCAGCAACAAATCATCCTAAGATCCATGTTGTGATCCAACTAAGGATGCTCATAAACTCATCTAATATTATAAGAAATTCCTCAAATTAGCTAAAAAAATTCTTGTACATGATAACCAAAATTCAGCCAAATCATATACAAATAAGACCTAACTTCAAAGTTCACAAAATTAGGCACAGAAGATCTACTACACAACAAAACTTCAATCAAAAACATATGCAAAAAAATACTTAATTCTTCAATTTCGGTAACTAACCTGATTAATGTTCCACATAGAATTAGCAGCATTGCAGCTTGAAACCTCTTTTCCCACAAACCCTTCCAATTTATTCTTCAAGAACATGAACCTCCCATTCAGATCCTCATGAACCCATGAAAAAGATGTTGAGAATAACTGGTGTTATTTGGTTGGCCAATAATGCTTAGCACAATGAAAGTTAAACCAATAATGCTTAGCACACCGAAAGCTATACCTTATTCAAAATGAAATAACTAGATTTTTTCATTATAAATTACTAACAAATGCAAGACTAGTTTAACGGTAAAAGCATTAGACCCTCATCTAGAGAAATTATGTCATAGAAAAATTAAGAGCAACAAATATCTCACTCAAGATACATCTTGAGAATGCCATCAAAATGAAGTTACTTTTCTAGAACTCGGGTCAATTCACAATATAATTTCAATAAAATAACCATAACTTTAGACAGAATCAAGCACAAAAACTCAACAAAGAAAAGGACATGGAAAATGCACAGGTAGCATAAATTACAAACTGATCAATTTCAAAAGGACTTAACACATTAACTTTTTCAGTTACAATGCTTAATGATCTTGATGAATAATCTTTAGTAAGCAATCCAGCAGTGTGTAATGGTCATCCCAAATGCTTACCTCTCTGCATTGATTCATACAACAAGCAACGCGAATTCAACAACAAATCATCCTAATATCCATGTTGTGATCCAACTAAGAATACTTAAAAACTCATCTAATATTATAAGAAATTCCTCAAATTAGACAAAAAAATTATTGTACATGATAACCAAAATTCAGCCAAATCATATACAAATAAGACCTAACATCAAAGTTCACAAAATTAGGCTTAGAAGATCTGCTACAGCACAAAAGTTCAGTCAAAAACATATGCAAAAAAATACTTAATTCTACAATTTCGATAACTAACTCGATTAATGTTTCACAAATTAGAGATTACTTGAAACCTTTTTTCCCACAAACCCTTCCAATTCATTCTTCAAGAACAGGAACCTCCCATTCAGATCCTCATGAACCCATGAAAATGATGTTGAGAAAAACTGGTGTTATTTGGTTGGCCAATAATGCTTAGCATAGTGAAAGCTATACCAATAATGCTTAGCACACTGAAAGCTACACCTTATTCAAAATGAAATAACTAGATTTTTTCCTTATAAATTACTAACAAATACAAGAATAGTTTAACGGTAAAAGCAATAGATCCTCATCTAGAGAAATTATGTCATAGGAAAATTACGAGCAGCAAATATCTCACTCAAGATACATTTTGAGAATGCCCTCAAAATGAAGTTAACCTTTTCAAGAACTCGTATCAATTCACAATATAATTTAATTAAAACAACCATAACTTTAATGTAATCGAGCACAAAACTCAACCAAGAGGATATTGAAAATGCACAGGTAGCATAAATTACGAACTGATCGATTTCAAAAGGACTTACCTCACTAACTTTTCTAGTTACAATGCTGAATGATCTTGATGAATAATATGTAGTAAGCAATCCAAGAATCAGAATGGCCATCCCAAATGCTTACCTCATCTCGCATTGATTCACACAACAAGCATCGTGATTTCGCAACAAATCATCCTAAGATCCATGTTGTGATCCAACTAAGAATGCTCATAAACTCATCAAATATTATAAGAAATTCCTTAAATTAGACAAAAAAATTCTTGTAAATGATAACCAAAATTCAGCCAAATCATATACAAATAAGACCTAATGTCAAAGATCACAAAATTAGCAAAGAAGATCTACTACACAACAAAACTTCACCAAAAACATATTTAAAAAATATTTAATTCTTCAATTTTTGTAACTAACTCGATTAATGTTCCACACAAAATTAGCAAGATTGCGCTTTCTATTCAAACCCTTCCAATTCATTCTTCAAGAACAGAACCTCCCATTCATATCCTCATGAACCGATGAAAAAGATATTGAGAAAATTTGATGTTATTTTGTTGGCCAATATTGCTTAGCTCAGTGAAAGCTAAACAAATAATGCTTATAGCACACTGAAAGCTACAACTTATACAAAATGAAATAACTAGATTTTTTAATTATAAATTACTAACAAATACAAGAGTGGTTTAACGGTAAAAGCATTAAGAGAAATTATGTCATAGGAAAATTAACAGCAGCAAATATCTTACTCAATATACATCTTGAGAATGCCCTCAAAATTCAACCAAAATTCAGCCAAATCATATACAAATAAGACCTAACTTCAATGCTCACAAAATTAGGCACATAAGATCTACTACACAACAAAATTTCAGTCAAAAACATATGCAAAAAAATACTTAATTCTTCAAATTCGGTAATTAACCTGATTAGTGTTCCACATGTAATTAGCAAGATTAGGTTTTCCATCAAACCCTTCCAATTCATTATTCAAGAACAGAACCTCCTATTCGATTCTCATTAACCCATGAAAAGATGTTGAGAATAATCGGTGTTATTTGGTCACAATAATGCTTAGCACACCGAAAGCTACACCTTATTCAAAAGAAATCATTAGAATTTTTCCTAATAAATTACTAACAAATGTAAGACTAGTTTCACCAGAAAAGCATTAGATCCTCATCTAGAGAAATTATGTCTTAGAAAATTAAGAACAACAAATATCTCACTCAAGATATATCTTAAGAATGCCCTCAAACGAAGTTACCTTATCTAGAACTCGTGTCAATTAACAATATAATTTAAATAAAACAACCATAACTTTAGACATAATCAAGCACAAAACTTAACAAAGAAGAGAACATGAAAATGCACAGTAGCAAAAATTACAAACCGATCAATTTCAAAAGGACTTACCTCAAGAACTTTTTCGCCATAATTCGAATGATCTTAATGAATAATCAGTAGTAAGCAATCCAAAGAATCAGAAGGCCATCCCAAATGCTTACCTCCTCAGATTGATTCATACAACAAGCACCGTGAATTCAAAGAACAAAGCATCATAAGATCCATGTTGTGATCCAACTAAGGATGCTCATAAACTCATCTAATATTATAAGAAATTCTCAAATTAGCTAAAAAATTCTTGTACATGATAACCAAAATTCACCAAATCATATACAAATAAGACCTAACTTCAAAGTTCACTAAATTAGTACGTAAGATCTACTACACAACAAAACTTCAATAAAAACATATGCAAAAAATACTTAATTCTTCAATTTCAGTAACTAACCTGATTAATGTTCCACATAGAATTAGCAGCATTGCAGCTTGAAACCTCTTTTCCCACAAACCCTTCTAATTTATTCTTCAAGAACAGGAACCTCCCATTCAGATCCTCATGAACCCATGAAAAATATGTTGAGAATAACGGGTGTTATTTGTCACAATAATGCTTAGTAACCAATAATGCTTAGCACACCGAAAGCTATACCTTATTCAAAATGAAATAACTAGATTTTTTCATTATAAATTACTAACAAATGCAAGACTAGTTTAACTGTAAAAGCATTAGACCCTCATCTAGAGAAATTATGTCATAGAAAAATTAAAAGCAAAAAATATCTCACTCAAGATACATCTTGAGAATGCCCTCAAAATGAAGTTACTTTTCTAGAACTCGTGTCAATTCACAATATAATTTCAATAAAATAACCATAACTTTAAACAGAATCAAGCACAAAAACTCAACAAAGAAAAGGACATGGAAAATGCACAGGTAGCATAAATTACAAACTGATCAATTTCAAAAGGACTTAACTCATTTACTTTTTCAGTTACAATGCTGAATGATCATGATGAATAATCTTTAGTAAGCAATCCAACAGTCTGTAATGGTCATCCCAAATGCTTACCTCCTCTGCATTGATTCATACAACAAGCAACGTGAATTCAACATCAAATCATACTAATATCAATGTTGTGATCCAACTAAGAATGCTCAAAAACTCATCTAATATTATAAGAAATTCCTCAAATTAGACAAAAAAAATATTGTACATGATAACCAAAATTCAGCCAAATCATATACAAATAAGACATAACTTCAAAGTTCACAAAATTAGGCATAGCTAAACAACAAAAGTTCACCAAAAACATATGCAAAAAATACTTAATTCTACAATTCCAGAATTAGCGTGATTAATGTTCCACATGTAATTAGCAAGACTTGAAACCTCTTTTCCCACAAACCCTTCCAATTCATTCTTCAAGAACGAAACCTCCCATTCGGATCCTCATGAATCCATGAAAATGATGTTGAGAAAACGGTGTTATTTGTCATTAATAATGCTTAGCGCAGTTGAAAGCTATACCAATAATGCTTAGCACATCGAAAGCTACACCTTATTCAAAATGAAATAACTAGATTTTTCCTTATAAATTACTAACAAATACAAGACTAGTTTAACGGTAAAAGCAATAGATCCTCATCTAGAGAAATTATGTCATAGGAAAATTACGAGCATCAAATAACTCACTCAAGATACATTTTGAGAATGCCCTCAAAATGAAGTTACCTTTTCTAGAACTCGTGTCAATTCACAATATAATTTCAATAAAACAACCATAACTTTAGACAGAATCAAGCACAAAAACTCAACCAAGAAAAGGACATGGAAAATGCACAGGAAGCATAAAATACAAAATGATTAATTTCAAAAGTACTTAACTCAGTAACTTTTCCAGTTACAATGCTGAATGATCTTGATGAGTAATCTGTAGTAAGCAATCCAGCAGTCTGCAATGGCCATCCCAAATGCTTACCTCCTCTGCATTGATTCATACAACAAGCACCGTGAATTCAGCAAAAAATCATCCTAAGATCCATGTTGTGATCCAACTAAGAATGCTCAGAAACTCATCTAATATTATAAGAAATTCCACAAATTAGACAAAAAAATTCTTGTACATGATAACCAAAATTGAGCCAAATCATATTCAAATAAGACCTAACTTCAAAGTTCACAAAATTAGGCACATAAGATCTACTACACAACAAAACTTCAACAAACACATTTGCAAAAAATATTTAATTCTTCAATTTCGTTAACTAACCCGATTAATGTTCCACACGTAATTAGCAAGAGATTAATGTCTTTCCATCAAACCCTTCCAATTCATTCTTCAAGAACAGAACCTCCCATTCGATCCTCATGAACCCATGAAAAGATGTTGAGAATATTTGGTGTTATTTGTCATTAATAATGCTTAGCACAGTGAAAGCTAAACAAATAATGCTTAGCACAATGAAAGCTACACCTTATTCAAAAAGAAATAATTTGAATTTTTCCTTATAAATTACTAACAAATGTAAGACTAGTTTCACTAAAAGCATTAGATCCTCATCTAGAGAAATTATGTCATAGGAAAATTAAATATCTCAGAAATATCATTTTGAGAATCGAGCTCAAAACTCATAACTTTATTAGATTTAAAATGACTTAATGATTTTGATGAATAATCTTGATGAATAAACTTTAGTAAGCAATCCAAAGAATCAAGCAATGGCCATCCCAAATGCTTACCTCCTCTGCATTGATTCATACAACAAGCAACGTGAATTCAACAACAAATCATCCTAATATCCATGTTGTGATCCAACTAAGAATGCTTAAAAACTCATCTAATATTATAAGAAATTCCTCAAATTAGACAAAAAATATTGTAAATGATAACCAAAATTCAAATTTAATCATATACAATAAGACCTAACTTCAAAGTTCACAAAATTAGGCATAGCTACACAACAAAAGTTCAGTCAAAAACATATGCAAAAAAATACTTAATTCTACAATTTCGGTAACTAGCGTGATTAATGTTCCACACAGAATTAGCAGCATTGCAGCTTGAAACCTGTTTTCCCACAAACCCTTCCAATTCATTCTTCAAGAACAGAAACCTCCCATTCAGATCCTCTGAACCATGAAAATGATGTTGAGAAAACCGATGTTATTTGGTCACAATAATGCTTAGACAAATGAAAGTTATACCAATAATGCTTAGCACACTGAAAGCTACACCTTATTCAAAATGAAATAACTAGATTTTTCCTTATAAATTACTAACAAATACAAGACTAGTTTAACAGTAAAAGCAATAGATCCTCATCTAGAGAAATTATGTCATAGGAAAATTACGAGTAGCAAATATCTCACTCAAGATACATTTTGAGAATGCCGTCAAAATGAAGTTACATTTTCTAGAACTCGTGTCAATTCACAATATAATTTCAATAAAACAACCATAACTTTAGACAGAATCGAGCACAAAAACTCAACCAAGAGGATATGGAAAATGCACAGGTAGCATAAATTACGAACTGATCGATTTCAAAAGGACTTACCTCACTAACTTTTCCAGTTACAATGCTGAATGATCTTGATGAATAATCTGTAGTAAGCAATCCAGCAATCTGCAATGGCCATCCCAAATGCTTACCTTCTCTCGCATCGATTCACACAACAAGCATCGTGAATTCAAGCAACAAATCATCCTAAGATCCATGTTGTGATTCAACTAAGAATGCTCGAGAAACTCATCAAATATTATAAGAAATTCTCAAATTTGACAAAAATTTTTTCTAAGTGATAACCAAAATTCAACCAAATCATATACAACAAGACCTAACTTCAAAGTTCACAAAATTAGTAAAAGAAGATCTACTACACAACAAAACTTCACCAAAAACATATGGAAAAAATACTTAATTCTTCAATTTGTAACTAAACCGATTAATGTTCCACACGTAATTAGCAAGAATTAGCAATGAAACCTCTTCCACAAATTCATTCATTCAAGAACAGAACCTCCCATTCGGATCCTCATGAACCCATGAAAAGATGTTGAGAAAAAACGGTGTTATTTATTTAATGTTTTGTGAAAGCTAAACAAATAATGCTTAGGACACCGAAAGCTAAAACTTTTCCAAAATTAAATAACTAGATTTTTCATTATAAATTACTAACAAATACAACTAGTTTAACCTTAAAAGCATTAGATCCTCATTTAGATAAATTATGTCATAGGAAAATTAAGAGCAACAAATATCTCACTCAATATACATCTTGAGAATGCCCTCAAAACGAAGTTACTTTTCTAGAACTCGTGTCAATTCACAATATAATTTCAATAAAACAACCATAACTTTAGATGTAATCAAGCACAAAACTCAACCAAGAAAAGGACATGGAAAATGCACAGAAGATAAAGTACAAAGCATAAATTACAAACTTAACTCAAATTTTTCAAAATGACTTAACTCAATCCAAAGAATCAGAATGGCCATCCCAAATGCTTACCTTTTTCATACAACAAGCATCGTGAATTCAATGAACAAATCATCCTAAGATCCATGATCCTTCGTAAACTAATCAAAATTATAAGAAATTCCTCAAAGACAAAAAATTCTTCTAAATGATAACCAAAAGCAATCATATACAAATAAGACCTAACTTCAAAGTTCACAAAATTAGAACTAAGCCAACAAAACCAAAAAATATGCAAAAAATACTTAATTCTTCAATTTCTAAACTAACATTGATTCATACAACAAGCATCATGAATTCTTCAAGAGAACCTCTCATTCAAACTCATGAACCCATGAAAAGATCATCATCCTAAGATCCATGTTGTGATCTTATAAATTACAACTAAGAATGTTTAACCTTAAGAATGCTCGTAAACTCATCAAATATTATAAGAAATTCCTCAAATTAGACAAAAAATTTTGTAAATGATAACCAAAATTCAGCCAAATCATATACAAATAAGACCTAACTTCAAAGATCACAAAATTAGGCAAAGAAGATCTACTACACAACAAAACTTCAGTAAAAACATATGCAAAAAAATACTTAATTCTTCAATTTCGGTAACTAACCTGATTAATGTTCCACACAGAATTAGTAGCATTGCAACTTGAAACCTCTTTTCCCACAAACCCTTCAAATTCATTCTTCAAGAACAGGAACCTCCCATTCAGATCCTCATGAACCCATGAAAAAGATGTTGAGAAAATTTGGTGTTATTTGGTTGGCCAATAATGTTTAGAACAGTGAAATCTAAACAAATAATGCTTAGCACACAGAAAGCTACACCTTATGTAAAATGAAATAACTAGATTTTTTCCTTATAAATTACTAACAAATGCAAGACTACTTTAACGGTAAAAGTATTCGATCCTCATCTAGAGAAATTATGTCATAGGAAAATTAAGAGAAGCAAATATCTCACTCAAGATATATCTTGAGAATGCCCTCAAAATGAAGTTACATTTTCTAGAACTCGTGTCAATTCACAATATAATTTCAATAAAACAACCATAACTTTAGATGTAATCAAGCACATAAACTCAACCAAGAAGAGGACATGAAAATGCATGTGTAGCATAAATTACAAACCGATCAATTTCAAAAGGATTTACCTCAAGAACTTTTCCAGCCATAATGCTCAATGATCTTGATGAATAATTTGTAGTAAGAATCCAAATAGCCCTGAATGGCCATCCCAAATGCCCTCAAACGAAGTTACCTTTTCTAAACTCGTGTCAATTCACAATATAATTTCAATAAAACATTCATAACTTTAGAAAGAATCAAGCACAAAAACTCAACCAAGAAGAGGACATGGAAAATGCACAGGTAGCATAAATTACAAACAGATCAATTTCAGAAGGACTTACCTAAGTAACTTTTCCAGTTACAATGCTGAATGATCTTGATTAATTAATCTGTAGTAAGCAATCCAACAGTCTGTAATAGCCATCCAAAATGCTTACCTCCTCTACATTGATTCATACAACAAGCACCGTGAATTCAGCAACAAATCATCCTAATATCCATGTTGTGATCCAACTAAGAATGCTCAGAAACACATCTAATATTATAAGAAATTCCTCAAATTCGACAAAAAATTTCTTGTACATGATAACCAAAATTCACCAAATCATATACAATTAAGACCTAACTTCAAAGTTCACAAAATTAGCACTAAGATCTACTACACAACAAAACTTCAGTCAAAAACATATGCAAAAAAATACTTAATTCTTCAATTTCGGTAACTAACCTGATTAATGTTCCACACAGAATTAGCATACACACCCTTCCAATTCATTCTTCAAGAACAGGAACCTCCCATTCAGATACTCATGAACCCATGAAAAAGATGTTGATAAAAACTGGTGTTATTTGGTTGTCCAATAATACTTAGCACACTGAAAGCTAAACATTTTCCAAAATTAAATAACTAGATTTTTTCCTTATAAATTACTAACAAATACCAGACTAGTTTAACCTTAAAAGCATTAGATCCTCATCTAGGGAAATTATGTCATAGGAAAATTAAGAGCTGCAAATATCTCACACAAGATATATCTTGAAAATGTCCTCAAAATGAAGTTACCTTTTCTAGAACTCGTGTCAATTCAAAATATCATTTCAATATGTTCAACCTAAAGTTGCACCTCTAGGTTCTCGCAATAGTATAAGGCCTATGTAATGTGATAAGGTCAAACCAAGTCGTATCTTTCAAGGAAGACTTAGTAGGGCTTAAGATGTGTTACGACTAAAGCAGTAAATCTAAATCATAAACTTGTTTGGGAGATGGTACTGGAATAAAATAGACTGTAAATTAAAGCAATGGAAAACTCAAACCAAGAGCTATAGCAATTCAGTTGCAAAAGAGTAATTAAAGAATGTGAGGATAACTAGGGCATTAGGTTGTTCGCCTTGATTTATTAATTAATGTTTGCTTAAGAAATTTACCTACTCATGCAATCCTCTAACCTTCAATTTAAACCCTAGACTTTCGTCCCTGTTGATTAAACTTAAATTATAAAATTCCACGAACAAATAAATTATTAGAGTACTCGTTTTTGGTACAGTCTAACCCAATTGATTTATACGGATGCAACGTGTCAATCTCTCGATCTCACCCGAAGCATAAACAATTAAATGATGATCAATCACTCAAAAGCAAACCAATATCAATGTCGTTGATGAATCTCTTCAAGGAAATGTTCTTGAATCACAAAGTGCAAAAAAAAAATGGAAAACTTGGAAGAGAGAATTAGGCGAGGAAGACGAGAATTATGAATAAAATGTTAGGGCTCACGCGTGTTTTAAATATATATATAGCCGTCGAAAATTCCCGCACAACGCCGGACGCGGAGCGCTTCAAACTTGGGCTAAAACGGCTTGCCCATCGCCAGACGCAACCCAGCACCGGACGCGGGCATTCACTGGACTACAAACCGTGATGCCCAAAGTCGGACGCAACGAAGCGCCGGACGCGGACGCTCTCTGGACTTGTTCATATCGAGCGCCCAGCGCCGGACGCAATGAAGCGCCGGAGGCGGGCGCCTGACAATGTGCAAATGAGCGACTCCGGCCACGGCCACACCGAGTCCCGCGCTGGGTCGCGCTTTTTGTCCTCATTTTATTTAAACACGCTCTAATCTCTGCACAAACCGAAACCTAACATGATTCCAATAAAAGATATTAAAAAATAAATGAATAGGAACCAAGTTAGCAAAATAACTAAAGAAAAAACATAACAAAAATATGCAAAACAAGTCCCCCACACTTAACTCTTAGCTTGTCTTCAAGAAAATTTTAGTTTCTTGATTCTTTTCTTGAAAAGAATGGCACACATCGAACCATTACTTCAAGTTGAATCGATCACATATTCACAACCACTCAATGCATTTTAATAATATAATTCTCAATACAATGATTCTCATTTGCCAATCCAAATATGTGACTTATTATAGAATAGTTATGCTTCGACTCAAATATGCTTTCAGAAATCAACATACAACTTACATGGTTCCCTTTTATGTAAGACATCCCAATGACAAGAATAAATAAAGCATGTGGAACTTAAAACATATTATACGACAATAATCGTTAGGTGTAGCCTTCAAGTTATAAACTTGAGTATCCTAACGTAGTTTCGTATAACTATAACTTAGAGTCTCCATTCGAGAGAGACAACACAAGCAAGAGGGGTAGAGCCCCTTATTCCACTTCAAACCCACTTACATGGTTCCCTTTTATGTAAGACATCCCAATGACAAGAATAAATAAAGCATGTGGAACTTAAAGCAGATTATAGGACAATAATCGTTAGGTGTAGCCTTCAAGTTATAAACTTGAGTATCCTAACGTAGTTACCTATAGCCATAACTTAGAGTCTCCATTCGAGAGACAACATAAGCAAGAGGGGTAGAGCCCCTTATTCCACTTCAAGCCCACTTACATGGTTCCCTTTTATGTAAGACCTTTTATGTAAGACATCCTAATGACAAGAATAAATAAAGCATGTGGAACTTAAAGCAGATTATAGGACAATAATCGCTAGGTGTAGCCTTCAAGTTATAAACTTGAGTATCCTAACGTAGTTTCCTATACCCATAACTTAGAGTCTCCATTCGAGAGACAACACAAGCAAGAGGGGTAGAGCCCCTTATTCCACTTCAAGCCCACTTACATGGTTCCCTTTTATGTAAGACATCCCAATGACAAGAATAAATAAAGCATGTGGAACTTAAAGCAGATTATAGGACAATAATCGTTAGGTGTAGCCTTCAAGTTATAAACTTGAGTATCCTAACGTAGTTTCCTATACCCATAACTTAGAGTCTCCATTCGAGAGACAACACAAGCAAGAGGGGTAGAGCCCCTTATTCCACTTCAAGCCCACTTACATGGTTCCCTTTTATGTAAGACATCCCAATGATAAGAATAAATAAAGCATGTGGAACTTAAAGCAGATTATAGGACAATAATCGTTAGGTGTAGCCTTCAAGTTATAAACTTGAGTATCCTAACGTAGTTTCCTATACCCATAACTTAGAGTCTCCATTCGAGAGACAACACAAGCATAAGAGAGGGCAGAGCCCTTATTCCACTTCAAGCCCACTTACATGGTTCCCTTTATGTAAGACATCCCAATGACAAGAATAAATAAAGCATGTGGAACTTAAAGCAGATTATAGACAATAATCGTTAGTGTAGCCTTCAAGTTATAAACTTGAGTATCCTAACGTAGTTTCCTATACCCATAACTTAGAGTCTCCATTCGAGACAACATGCAAGAGGGTAGAGCCCTTATTCCACTTCAAGCCCACTTACATGGTTCCCTTTATGTAAGACATCCCAATGACAAGAATAAATAAAGCATGTGGAACTTAAAGCAGATTATAGACAATAATCGTTAGTGTAACCTTCAAGTTATAAACTTGAGTATCCTAACGTAGTTTCCTATACCCATAACTTAGAGTCTCCATTCGAGAGACAACACAAGCAAGAGGGGTAGAGCCCCTTATTCCACTTCAAGCCCACTTACATGGTTCCCTTTTATGTAAGACATCCCAATGACAAGAATAAATAAAGCATGTGGAACTTAAAGCAGATTATAGGACAATAATCGTTAGGTGTAGCCTTCAAGTTATAAACTTGAGTATCCTAACGTAGTTTCCTATACCCATAACTTAGAGTCTCCATTCGAGAGACAACACAAGCAAGAGGGGTAGAGCCCCTTATTCCACTTCAAGCCCACTTACATGGTTCCCTTTTATGTAAGACATCCCAATGACAAGAATAAATAAAGCATGTGGAACTTAAAGCAGATTATAGGACAATAATCGTTAGGTGTAGCCTTCAAGTTATAAACTTGAGTATCCTAACGTAGTTACCTATACCCATAACTTATAGTCTCCATTCGAGAGACAACACAAGCAAGAGGGGTAGAGCCCCTTATTCCACTTCAAGCCCACTTACATGGTTCCCTTTTATGTAAGACATCCCAATGACAAGAATAAATAAAGCATGTGGAACTTAAAGCAGATTATAGGACAATAATCGTTAGGTGTAGCTTTCAAGTTATAAACTTGAGTATCCTAACGTAGTTTCCTATACCCATAACTTAGAGTCTCCATTCGAGAGACAACACAAGGAAGAGGGGTAGAGCCCCTTATTCCACTTCAAGCCCATTTACATGGTTCCCTTTTATGTAAGACATCCCAATGACAATAATAAATAAAGCATGTGGAACTTAAAGCAAATTATAACCTTATAGGACAATAATCGTTAGGTGTAGCCTTCAAGTTATAAACTTGAGTATCCTAACGCAGTTTCCTATACCCATAACTTAGAGTCTCCATTCGAGAGACAACACAAGCAAGAGGGGTAGAGCCCCTTATTCCACTTCAAGCTCACTTATTCAAAAATCACATCTATTATTTTCAGATTTTCTTTTCTTTTTTTTTAAGGATAAATCACACAAGAAATGGTCCCATGTACGTAGTATACGCAACCGATCAAACACATTGTCTAATCATAGCTTCCTAATCATGTCCCATAGTTCAAATTGACACCTAAGTTCATCACACTAAAAACCATATACATCAAGACGAATCAAAATTCATATCAAAACACAATTAATCCAACTTTAAGCATAGTTCTTCAATCCCCATTTATTTCAAGAACATAAAATTCCCTTTTATTCAAACAAAAGGCAAAGAACAAAACACAAATAAACAGAAAACAAATAGGTAAGAACAAAACACAAATAAAAGATGTTGAGAAAAACTGGTGTTATTTAGTTGGCCAATGACCTTATTCAAAATGAAAAAAGAGCTTTAACTACACATAAAAAGCGTAGTGTATGTGCATTTCGAACCGTAGAGAAAAGTGGTGTAGATAAAGCTAGGCGCACATACACTACGCCTTTTATGCGTAGTCTATATCGACTATAGACTACACTTAATTTCGCACATACACTACGCTTTTTATGCGTAGTCTATATCGACTATAGACTACACTTAATTTCGCACATACACTATGCGTTTTATGCGTAGTCTATATCGTTAAAACCGTTTTATGCGTAGTCTAAAATCGTTAAATCGTAGTTAATTCTTAGTTGTTACTAAGTTTTGGGGGGAAAAGCGTAGTCTTAATGCCAAATTTACTACGGTTTTTGGCTGTAGTAAATTATACTTGCTTTTTTTTATAATTTACTATGGTTTTTTACTACGGTTTTTATGCCAAATTTTGTATACTACGCTTGTTTAGAAACTTCCTTTTACAAATGGCTAGCTAGTTTTCTTGTGGGGGTTGTATTAGAGTTTTTGTTATTTGTTAGTTTGTTAGGTAGTTACGATGATGTGGCAAAACGGTTATATTGTTAGTTTAGTTGTTAGATCGAATTATACATACACATGCATACAGACGTAAAGGCATGCATATGTTAGTTTCTGTAATCTCTATATAAGAAGAGAACAAATGAATGAAGGTGACTTTTTTCCTCTTTTTCTATGGATTTGCTTATATCAAACAATTCTCATAGCTGTTTTGAACATGGTTCACTGCTTGCAGCAGTAGAATTCAACTAAATATAGACATTCAGATTTGAGAATTAACATGGTAATTCAACTGAAACATCATCCATAAAATTTCTAGGAAAACCTACCTCTAAGGCCGAATTGATAGAAGAACCCTAGCTGCCTAACTACCAGCTTCTAGCTCCTAAGTGTGAACATCCCGTGGCTATCAATTCACACAGCTTTACAAAAACAAACTCTCATCTGCATGCAAATAGTAGATGAGTAAGAGTAATGCCAGCTCTAATCCCAGAGATCTCTCCTTGCTTCATGCTTTTCTTCATACAACCGAAGGTTTGACGAGTTTTTCATATAGGAAGCTAAGGTCTTTAGCTAGGAGCTTCTTGTAGATCAAGCAGAACTGGAGCAGCTATCGTTTTAAATAGATATCATTTCAATATTCAATTAAGCCATTTGTTGAACTAAAAGTCTAAAACCTAGATGAATGTGCTCAATTTCAAATATGAGACTTGTTCATAAACTAATAAACTATTTGATCTTGTTTCTACTGATTTTCACATGCCCTTTATTGAATGAAAACTTAAAAGTAAGTTTGAGTTCAGAATTGGCCAGACTGAATATGACATTGACTGAAGAACTTTATGCGAGTAATAAATTCGAATGAATAGATGGTTCTTTAAGAAAGCAAACACGGTTTTACAGTCATAAACCTGTTTTCTTGATGATGTGTGATCACTGATCACTGATAGTCTGTTCTATTATTTTGAAAACCAAACTTTCATCTCACATCTGTTAAGAATGGCTAGATGATTAAACATTTAATGTCTTGTGCATGTTCCAAGTAATATGTTATTCCTCAGGCTTGTAGATGATAGATGTTGAATCAAGCATAATTAGAATCCTATACAATAATAGTAAAACCCAAAAATAGATGTGTATGTACGTAAACTCGTAAAGCATACCTTCCATGGAGAACATTGACATTATCACCAGCAGAATTTGGCCATATGTCCAATTCAATAACTCTGACACCTCTATGCAATGCATTTATAATGGGAACATCACTACAATCACTACTTAGTTGATTCCCCGTCAGATAGGAATTATGGCCTGTGTATATAAAATAATGAGAAAGAGGACCCGTCATGTCATGGTGCACCTGAAAAAAACATGACAAAATTGTAGAAAATCAAGGCTATCACAAAGGTAATAGCTAGACAAGATAGTTAGCTTTGAGTGTCCAACTTCAGTGGCAAGAAACTTCTACCAGCTAAGGGATAATAAAAATAACAAAATATTGTGTAAGGTTTTTCTAGAATTCTTCGTGCACAACAGAGGGTATCATTAAAACAAATCATCATATTCAAAATGTATTGAAAACTGGAAGACGGTTTAAAAGTCACAGTTTGGAAAATGGAGCTCATACGCTTGTATGTTATTCACAATTCCTGGTCCCATATGACTGTCAATTCTACCTCTTCCCCAAAGAAAGAAATGATATTAAACTAATGTTACTATACATGCTACAATTGTTGCAGTTGGAACAGTTCTCAACATGTTCCAGCCAGAAATCAGTTTCTGTCAAAGTGATATATCCCTTCCTCATTTTGCACAAGAACCTTTAACTTCAAGTCAAGTTTCCATACTTTTGAACTTAATAGTAGTTAGAGACAAGCAAATGCAAACATATAATAACATTTGATACAAGCATTTATGGTTAAAATATATACTGATGAAAAGAATTAGACACAAATTTTTCATGAGAGCTGATTATAATTTGGTTTATGAAAGTGTGGATCTCTAGAGGAGTGGGGAGGATTATTTGATCATAAATTTACGTTGGAGCAATTTTTTGAACAAAGAAATACCAAATTGATCTGACCAAAAAGGTGCAGAAATCCAAAATAAATACATATAGCTCGATCCACAAATTCCCATTGCAATCACGTATCTTTCAAGTCGTGATCTGCCAATTTGATTAGCTCAGAAAGTTTGTTTGCACTATTGGTGGAAAGATTTAGTTATTTTATAGCACCTCTATTCAACGGCAGCTTAATCAAATGTCAAACTCACAAACACGCATTTATGAGCATTAAGTGATATTCTATATCTACCTAAAAATACTGGACAAAACATCTCCTCCAGGCAAGGAAACAAAAAAAAATCAAGGAAAGCAATCTTTTAAGAAGCAAGGGATGCATAAACTCACAAGCAGGCATTGAAAAAAGGTCAAATTTGCAAGAAATAATGGAGAAATTCAGCAGTAGTCTAGTCAATCAAAACAAAAAAATACTAGAAGGCCCTTAACAATCAATAATTCACATACACAGGTGGAGTTGCTTGGAAACATGGGGCTGTGTCTATTATCCATATATTTATCCGCCTCACAGAGAGAGAGAGATGAAAACTGGTCAAGAACAGACGAGTAGAGAGAATAAATGGGGAGATTCCTCTATAGAAAAAATGCTATATTTCGTTAGATATATGTATGTATGTAGTGCGAAATTAGTTAGATAAAAGATTCATGGGAGTGGAAGACATGGAAAACGGAGGTAGCCTGTCATAGTTGGGTGGGACGGTAGAGAGATAGAGAGGGTTGCTGGGACCCAAATACCAGACGCGTGGCCTGTAATTCCATGGATGACTGGTAAATAGCTAATTTTACCAAATTGTGTTTCATATATTTTCCTTTTGAGTTGACAAATCAATTGTTTTATTATAAATTATGTGGCAGATCTTCTGCTCCTCGAGGTCCACAGCCATGCAGAGGTGGTCATGGACCAGGCTGGGAAGGAGGGGGCAGAAGTGGAGGGAGGTTTTGAGGGGGATCTGTCTTTTTCTTTTCTTTTTAATTATGTATGTGGACTCTCTGGCGAGCCTTGAAAGTGTACGAGTGCCGGAAAGTCAAAGGATGACATTAAGAGAAAAATTATGAAACGTTACGGATTTTCATAACAATATGTTAAAGATGGGACACCGAATGAAAAACAGTAAATGTTGGGATATAATTATTACCCCCCGGACAATTATATGTCCAATAAACATTTATTTTGATACATACTCTCTTGCGAGTGAAGGAATAGCACAACATGGTTTGTACTTTGGAATTGATGCTGGGAAAAAAGGTAGGATTGTTGGCAAAGAAATATCCAAGTTTAGGCATGCTATGTCAGAAGAAATTGCCCTGCAAATTGGTAAGTCTTGGTCCAGCATGTTAACCATATATTTTGTTTTGATATAAATACTGTGTCCCCAGCATTGCTCAAATATCAAGAACTACATCAGCTGTCTACACTATTGTCTTTTAAATGTAGTTTAAATAAGATAACTTAACATGAAACAGCTATCATTAGCAAAAATTTATACTGTGTAATTCTTTTATGGTCCAGGAGAAGTTCAGTCATTGTAATAATTTCAAATATGGATTGGAATCACAAAAAAAGCACTTCAAGAAAATATAAATTGTTAGACAAATTAGTCTGTGGCTGCTCTGTACTTGCCAGCCATGTTGAATAAACTCAATGCATAATATAGCAATGGATCAAGGAAAACAAACAATCATTGCAAGGTTAATAACTCACTTGAAGTTGGGGCAAGCACTCAATAACGCTTCAAGGGTCTGCAAGTGGTACTCATCTGGAAAGACTTGAATTATGCAGTCCATCAAATAATATTGGGCAAGTTCATCCTTACAATTCACAATCTGCCATAGACATTTATAAAACATGTAGCAGATGAAAGCATATTACAAGTAAGGTCTTCACAAGTAGATATACAGCAAGTCAGATGACCAACCTGCTCCAATACACTAGGAAGAACAGTGTCTCTGTACATTTCAAGGTCAATACCTTCTATCTGACTAAGGACATGTAAATTCTTCCCCACCTAAAACACAGAGAGATAGATAAGAAGACACTCAACGAATTATAAAATAGTACAACGAGGGATAGTAAACTGGCCTATTACATATTATTTATAATGGAAAAAACAACAATAGAACTCATAAACACAAGATTCCCCTTAATTTTGGCCAGTAAAAATTGTGTAGTGGAATTAATCATATGTTAAGAGAGCGAATCAAGTTGTTCATTCATTTGTTCAGCAAGCAAGTAATGTAGTTAGTGTAATGATCTGAACCATGAATTTTCTCTTTTTTTTTCCTTACCGATATTATATTCTTTAGTATATATCCAATTAATACAAGTTTGGTTATTTTCTTTATTAAGGTAATGGTTACTTCACGTTAGATTGGGGAATTTACAACAAGAAATGCTGGATTTGCAAAATCTCATCCACTTTTATCATCGAGTATGTAAAGCAAGAGGATAAGAAACTCCAGATAATAAAATAAAAGATGAAGAAGAAAGAAGACAGAGAAGTAAGAAGAAAGAATACAGAGAAGTAAAAGAAGACAGCTGTCGCCTGGTAACCAGGGTTTATGGATTAGAAGATTGTATATATGTAGTTCTGAGTTCTAATCCTACTTCAACGAAGAAGATAAAGTAAGCAACAGTATGTAAAGAAGAGAACAATGTAATTTATGGATTTTACCGAGAGCAAGAGTTAGCTGAAATGAGCCTTCCATGAACTTAGTAGTTACTTGATTCAATAGAACAACATGTAGAAGCATGTGGCATAAGCTAAGAATGAGTAAAATACTTATGGGGATCTTCGGGTGCATTGACAAATATGCAGTAGAAAAGTAAAGGTTCTTGCACGAAGTAAAAATTTCAGATGTCCTTACTGCTAAATTGAACTTCTTTGCAAGTTTCATCAGTTTGAGTGCCATTCCACTAAGTAGTCGGGTCCTGAGTGCCATATCCTCAAAATCTTGACGGAAGTGGAAAGTGATGCTGTCGATAACGATAAGCTTAACCTGTGAAACAAGACTCAAAAGCTATAAAACTGGCTCATCACCTGGGATACCTTCTGCACAATACAAATCATATAAAGCAAACACATGAAATTAATGTACCACTGTGAACAAGAAACAAAATACAGCTCGCCTCTTTCTTTGTCTTTGTATAAAAATGGACAGTGGATTCATTCATGTGCACAGGCCTTTCGAACATAGTAGAATCAATTGGATATGATAATTGGGTATCATTCATGAAATCAGCAAAACATCTGTTGCGCACAATACTAAATACAATACCAACAGGAATATTCTATCTATGATAACCAAATTAGCAAGATAAAACTTTACAGGGTAACATTCAAATTCTTAAAAGCATACATGGTTGCTATAGCCAATGGAACAGAAATGTCATAGTCGGTTCATGAAAAAGTTTGAAAATAAAGACAATCAATCACTTGGTTTAGTAAAACCATCCAGATCAGGCATCTTTATAAATGAGATGTGCTTCATTAGTAGCAGATTAAAACAAATGTTTAGTTCCTAGATGACACTGATACCCATCGAAATACACCTAACCAACTTGTAAAACAAATTCATCAAATAATTACAACTCAATCTAACCATTACACTAAGCACAAACAGTTACACCACTCAACTGCCAGTCTTGACAAGACTGTTTGATATTGTTGTAATGAGCAGAAAAGAAAAGAGGAAGGATGATGCACCGAATCCATCTCAAATCAACAATCACACTCAGAATCACTTTAAACAACATCCAAAGCAAGCTTTGGATGTTATATTCCAAAACTCTGTAATCATCTTATATTCAACATGTTGATTTGAAAAAAGAACTGAGGACAATGGCAGGTATAACAATGATGACAAATAGGGTGTTGAAACTGGCAGGATGAAATTCATTCAACTTATCACATTATGTATTACTCATTGAAGTGCCCAAAAGTATCATCTCTCTGATATAATACTATGCAAAGATCGTCATTCCAGGCTCAGCAAATCACACCGTATGTTAAGTCATAACTGCCTCAAAACTTGAAAACTATAGCCTAAACGCCTCAATAATTACTACTATCAAAACGAAGCAAAATTAAAACCAATTCCCAAAGTGATCATCGTTTGGAAAACACCTCAATGATCGCTCGAATCAAAACTCAGAACCAGTTCTCACAGCGTTCACTTCAAGTGCCTCAAAAACAGAAATGAAGTAATCCACAGAATCAAAGAAGAGGCGAAAAAAAATACCCCAAGTTTGGCGTTAATAGGCGGATTAACATCACCAAACAAATACTTGAAGAAACCCTCGAGATTGAAGCCGTGGCCGCGGCGATGAAAAATACTGAAGTGCTTGAGACTATCGATAATGGCCTGCGAGTCCTCCACCGTGGCATCCTTCTGGTCCTGGACGTCCTCCATGAAGCGGCGCAGGTGTTCAGCATCCATGACGCCGTTGTCGGAGTACTTAGTGAACATCTCCTTGACGTCGGAAGGCGCTCGGAGGCGGCGAGGCGGAAGCGGCGGCGGAAGCAGAAGCACACACGGTAAGTCTGCTTAGACGACATTTGGAAGGGAAGTCGGTTGAGAATTGAAAATGAGAGATGGAAGCGGGGCTGATTAGTTGAAGAGGAAAGGAATAGATGCTGGATTGCAAGGGAAGATGCCGTTGGGAAGTGGGGCCATGGGGAGGACAGCTCACCGTGGATTGCCCAAATCTTTGCGATCATCCCCATTATTACTATTAATATTAATGGCACTTTTCTTCTACTAACGCAGTAAATTGCAGTTACGATCGATTGTTGAAAATGGAAACCCTTCGTTTGCTGTGAATTTTCGTGCGATGCTCCGATGATGATGATTTGTTAGTTGTTTCAACTATCTTATAAAAATAGAGGACTATCTTATAAAAATAGAGGACAATTGCGGACAATTGCACAATATCACAATTTTACATCACATTATGGGTTATCGTCATATAGATATACAAATTTTGATGTGATTTTGATTTTGTACACGAACTTTAAAAGACATATATAAATACATGAATTTTGATTAATTTTGGTTTTACACACAAACTTTATAATCAATATATAAATACACAAACTTATTAATTGTAGTAATTTTACAATAATTTATTTTTTTCGATCAAAATAAAACTGACATGACATTAGATATGATGAGTTGGCAACGATATGGAAATCTTAAAGTTCGTTTGTGAAGAAAAAGAAGAAGACATTTCAAGAAATTCTACTTATTCGCCATTTACTCTATTTAAAATCATGATTTAATATCGAAGTTGTCTCTCGCTTTGTATGTTTATGTTATATTCCTTTATTTTCTTTCTTTCTTTTTCATGAAGTGTATATGTGTTTTGTGTGTGTTAATGAGTCAATGTGCGTGTTTTGCTAAGTGTAAATGTTTCTTTTATATTTTATTTATTAATTTATTTTCAAGTCGTTATCAACTCATCATATCTAATGCAATGTCAATTTTAATTTGGTCGAAAAAATAAATCGTGGTAAAATTAATAAGTTCGTGTATTTATATGCTCCTCTTAAAGTTTGTATATAAAATCAAAATTAAATCAAAGTTCATTATTTATATACTCGTTTTAAAGTTCGTGTGCAAAACCAAAATCACATCAAAGTTCTTGTATATACTAATAACCCTAAAAACTACAAATTTAGCATCATTTTTTATTGGGTTATTGGCATATAAATACACAAACTTTGATGTGAATTTTGGTTTTGCATATGAACTTTAAAATGAGTATATAAATATGCGAACTTTGATTGATTTTGGTTTTGCACATGAACTTTAAAAGGAGTGTATAAATACACGAACTTATTAATTGTAGTAATTTTATCATAATTTATTTTTCGATCGAATTGAAATTGACATGGTATTAAATATGATGAGTTAACAATAATGTGAAAATCTTAAAGTTCGTATGTGAAAAAAAATAAGACATTTGTAGTAGTCTATTTGTTCGTCATTTACTCCGTTTACAAATGATAGGTTTAAGATTGAAGTACTCTCTTCGTTTTGTGTGTTTGTGTTATATTCTTTATTTTTTCTTTCTTTCTCGTGAAGTGTATATGTGTTTTGGGTGTATTAATAAGTCAATGTGCGTGTTTTTTAAGTGTAAATATTTTTTTATATTTTTTTATTAATTTATTTTCACGTCGTTTTCAACTCATTATATCTAATGTCATGTCAATTTCAATTTGATCGAAAAAATAAATCGTGATAAAATTACTAAAATTAATAAGTTCGTATATCTATATATTCCTTTTAAAGTTTGTGTGCAAAACCAAAATTAAATCAAAGTTCGTGTATTTATATACTCCTTTTAAACTTCGTTTGCAAAATCAAAACCACATCTTCATTTATTTATATGTCAATTACCTTTTTTATTTAGTGCAAATTAAACATGCTCAATTTTTTTCCTTTGGTAATCAGATTTTGATGTGGCCAACTTTCTTTTATGTGTGGACATGTATTCGAAGAGGTATACATGTGTGCTATCAACAAAAATGTTGAACATGTCATAGTCAAACCACTCCCAAAAAAATTGCCAACCCCGAATTTTTGAATGCTATTACAGTCGATTAATTAGTCTTATTTAAGAATTTATTTATAAGATTATTAGTTATACATTTTGTGTGCTCATAAATTGTTATTAACTATTCGACCACTGTATATTAATTATAAGAATCAAATTAAACGAACATTTTGTGAATTAGTGTTTCATTATAGTGGGAAAAAAGAGTAAATTGACACGAATACGTAGCCCATAATCAGACACGGAAAAAGAGTAAATCAAGGGAAAAAGTGTAAATTACGGAAAAAATTACAGTTTTGTTATGTTAAGTTTTGATATCCGTGTTACCAGAGGTCCCTAGAAAGGCTAGGAAAAAGTCAAAAAAAAAAAAATTGGGGAATTTTGTTAATTTTTTTGGGTTAGTTTTCGTTGGGTGTTTTGGGATCCTAGAGTCATATAGTTCATCGTGGGTCATTGGAAAATCAAATTATGATTAAAGAGGGAGATCTTTGGTTATCATTTGTTATCAGAGCCTTGCCACGAGCGAGTTCGTGTCTTCCGTGTCTGGTTATTCGTTTTTCTACACGTGTCTTCTTCGTTGTTGTTTTTTCGTGTTTAGTCGGTGATCATCATATATATTCTGATCATCATAGATTTTTTTGTCCTTGTTAAATCCTCATAAATAGATCAATCATATACACCTCATTAGAGATCGAAAATTTACTTGCTCTTCATTTGTTTGAGATCAAAATTTATCCTGATCATTCCAAGTCCTAAATTCCCAGTCATTGTGAAGTAGTGATCTCTGTTAGAGTCTGGAACAAAAAAAAGAAGAGTAAATTGACGCGAATACGTAACCCAAAATTAGATGCGGAAAAATAGTAAATTGGGGGAGATTAAATTGCGGAAAAAATTGTAGTTTCTTTATTTCTAGTTTTGATATCCATGTTACCAGAGGTCTTAGAGAGGCTAGGAAAAATGTCAAAAAATATCGGGAAATTTCGTCAATTTTTTGGGTTAGTTTTCTTCGGGTGTTTTGGGATCCTAGAGTCATATACTTCGTTGTGGGTCATTGGAAAACCATATTTGGATTAAAGAGGGAGATGCGTGGTTATCATTTGGTATCAGAGCCTTGCCCCGAGCATGGTCGTGTCTTCCGTATCTGGTTATTTATTTTTCTGTTCGTGCCTTCTTCATAGTGGTTTTTTCTTTCGTTGTTCGTGTTTGTATACGATCCACAGTGTCTTAGTCCTATCCATCATGTTGAGTCGGTGATCATCATCTATATTCTGATCATCATAGATTTTTTTTGTCCTTGTTAGATCCTCCCAAATAGATCAATCATATACACCTCATTAAGGATCAAAAATTTACCTGCTCTTTATTTGTTTGAGATCAAAATTTATCCTGATCATTCTAAGTCCTAAATTCCCAGTCATTATGAAGTAGTAACCTGTTAGAGTCGGAAAAAAAAATTGACGCAAATACATAGCCCAGAATCAGACGCGAAAAAAAAGTAAATTGGTGGGAAAAAAAAGAGAAAATTGGCGGGAAAAAAAGAGTAAATTGGCGGGAAAAATTACAGTTTCGTTATTTCTAGTTTCGATATCCGTGTTACCAGAGGTCCCGAGAGAGGCTAGGAAAAAATTCAAATTTTTTTCTGGAATTTCGTCAATTTTTTTGGTTAGTTTTCGTTGGGTGTTTGGGGTCCTTGAGTCATATACTTCGTTGTGGGTCATTGGAAAACCAAATTAGGATTAAAGAGGGACATGGGTGGTTATCATTTGGTATCAGAGCCTTGCCCCGAGCGAGGTCGTGTCTTCCGTGTCATGTTATTCGTTTTTCTGTCCGTGCATTCTTCGTCTTTTTTTTCCTTTCATTTTTCGTGTTTATATACCATCCATAGTGTCTGAGTCCTATCCATCATGTTGAGTCGGTGATAATAATATATTTTCTGATTATCATATATTTTTTTGTCCATGTTAGATCCTTCAAAATAGATCAATCATGTACACCTCATTAGGGATCGAAAATTTACCTTCTGTTTATTTGTTTGAGATGAAAATTTATCCTGATTATTCCAAGTCCTAAATTCTCAGTCATTGTGAATTAGTGATCAGTTATAGTCGGAAAAAAAAAGAGTAAATTGACGCGAATACGTAGCCAGAATCAGACATAGAAAAAGTGTAAATTGGCAGGGGAAAAATTGGCGGGAAAAAAAAATTGCAGTTTCGTTATTTCTTGTTTTGATACCCGTGTTACCAGACGTCCCTAGAGAAGCTAGGAAAAAAGTCAAAAAAAAAAATTCGGAGAATTTCGTTACTTTTTTTGGGTTAGTTTACGTTGGGTGTTTTGGGTTCCTTGAGTCATATACTTCGTTTTGGGTCATTAGAAACCAAATTAGGATCAAAAAGGGAGATGTGTGGCATCATTTGGTATCAGAACGTTGCCCCGAGCGAGGTCGTGTCTTCCGTTTCTGGTTATTCGTTTTTATGTCCGTGCCTTCGTCATTGTTTTTTTTTCTTTCATTTTTCGTGTTTATATACCATCCATTGTGTCTGAGTCCTATCCATCGTGTTGAGTCGGTGATCATCATATATATTCTGATCAGCATAGATTTTTTTGTCCGGTTAGATCCTCCAAAATAAATCAATCATAAAAACCTCATTAGTGATCGAAAATTTACATGCTCTTTATTTGTTTTAGATCAAAATTTATTCGGATCATTCCAAGTACTAAATTTCCAGTCATTGTGAAGGAGTGATTTGTTCGAGTCGAAAAAAAAAGAGTAAATTGGCGTGAACACGTAGCCCAGAATCATTAGCGGAAAAAGAGTAAATTGGCGGGAAAAAAATTTGCAATTTCGTTATTTCTAGTTTTTATATCCGTGTTACCAGAGGTCCCTAGAGAGGCTAGGAATAAAGTAAAAAAAAAATTCAGGGAATTTTTCAAAAAAAATAGTTAGTTTTCGTTGGGTATTTTGGGGTCCTTAAGTCATATACTTCGTTGTGGATCATTGGAAACCAAATTAGGATTAAAGAGGGAGATGTGCGATTATCATTTGATATCAGAGCCTTGCCCCGAGCGAGGTCGTGTCTTCCGTGTCTGGTTATTAATTTTTTTGTCTGTGTCTTCTTCGTTGTTTTTTTTCTTTCATTTTTCATGTTTAACATCGTGTTGAGTCGGTGATCATCATAAATATTCTGATCATCATAGATTTTTTTTCGTCCTTGTTAGATCCTCACAAATAGATCAATCATATACACCACATTAGGGATCTAAAATTTACCTGTTCTTTATATGTTTGAGATCAAAATTTATCCTGATCATTCAAAGTCCTAAATTTCCAGTCATTATGAATTAATGTTTCATTATAGTCGGAAAAAAAGAGAGTAAATTGACGCGTATACGTAGCCCATAATACGCGGAAAAATGATTAAATTGGTGGGAAAAAAAGTGTAAATTAGCCGTAAAAAAAATCACAGTTTCATTATTTCAAAGTTAGATATCCGTGTTACTAGAGGTCCCTAGAGAGGCTATGAAAAAAGTCGAAAATTTTTGAGAATTTCGTCAATTTTTTCGATTAGTTTTCATTGGTGTTTTGGGGTCCTCGAGTCATATACTTGTTGTGGCTCATTGAAAAACCAAATTAGGATTAAAGAAGGAGATGTGTGGTTATCATTTGGTATCAGAACCTTGCCCCGAGCGAGGGCGTGTCTTCAATGTCTTTTTATTCATTTTTCTGTCCATGCCATATTCATTGTTTTTTTCTATCGTTTTTCGTGTTTATATACCATCCATAGTGTCTAAGTCCTATCCATCTTGTTGAGTCGGTGATCATAATATATTTTCCGATTATCATATTTTTTTTGTCCTTGTTAGATCCTTTAAAATAGATCAATCATATACACCTTATTAGGGATCAAAAATTTACCTTCTCTTTATTTGTTTGAGATCAAAATTTATCCTGATAATTCCAAGTCCTAAATTTCCAGTCATTGTGAATTAGTGATCTGTTAGAGTCGGAAAAAAAGAGAGTAAATTGACGCGAATACGTAGCCATAATCAGACGCAGAAAAAGAGTAAATTGGCGGGGAAAAAATTGGCCGGAAAAAAATGGCAGGAAAAAAAATTACAGTTTCGTTATTTCTAGTTTATATATGTTACCAGAGGTCTGTAGAGAGGCTAGGAAAAAACTCGAAAATTTTTCGGGGAATTTCGTCAATTTTTTTTGGCAAGTTTTCGTTGGGTGTTTTGGGGTCGTTGAGTCATATACTTCGTTGTGGGTCATTGGAAAACCAAATTAGGACTAAAGAGGAACATGTGTGGTTAACATTTGGTATCAGAGCCTTGCCCCGAGAGAGGGCGTGATATGATTCTCGTTGGTGATGGAGAATCAATCGACGCAGAACGGAAGACTTGATAAAACTCGAACCAATGGATATCCCAAAACCTCTGAATCTAACCCTAGAAGTGATATAGGACAGTATTTCGCCTATACCCCAACTAGATAGTTGACGCAGCAACTCGGGGACGATGAATGACACACAACGAGTGGTGATATGCTCGCTGATTCGCCGGATAATGAACTCGACTTGGCAAAACCAAGAAGAACTCGAAATACTCTCAAGAGAGAATGAAAACTCACGTTTATTGATAAAGGATAGTCTGATTTCGTTCATCCCCTTACAAGCCTTAATATAGGCTAAAAAGAAACCTAGTTTTAAAAGGAAAATATCAAAGATTAGGCCTAATCCTATAAGGAATCAAACTCCTAGTCAAACATGGTCAAAATAGGCCCAAATACCAAACTGCAACATATCTTGCTTATCAAAACAGGATAAGGTTTTCAATCAACAAACAGACTCAGATCTCAAAGGTCTTCAAAATTGCTTATCACAAAGTTATTATGTGAAATGAAACAGTTGGATAGCAAAATGATCGTATAGATATCAAGGAAAGGAATTTGTATCTCTAAGGACTTTTACAAAAACAAGGGAAAACCTTGCCATCTGGGGCTTTCAGGTATATAGATGCTTTAATATCTCTGGCATGATACATCCGATATAATCTATAACTATCAGCTTCCACTCTGTCCACGAAAAGTTATCTTTGAAAGGCAAATGACCGATATCTAGGGTTGTAGCTGTGCTGTGCCAACAACTTATACAACATGAGTTCATACACAAAAATTTCGAGACACTTGGGGTCTCGATAAACTAACTTGAATCTTTTTTCAAATCTCCAAATGAGAAGTCTTAGAAACATAAGAAAATAGAACAAACTGAATCGATGTAGAAATCTTAAGAAATGGAAAAGATTGACTGCATTAATCTAGGTCAATATGAAGCATCTCAACATCAAGTTAAGAATAATCAAATTATACAAAATCTACATCAGATTCAAGCATAACTAGCTGAGCATTTGATAAGGAAGACTCTATTTTTAGAATAAAGTGCTAGTATCATAATCAGGCATAAAAGAATCAACATCTATGAGTTCAAGGTTTTAACCATTATCATTCTCAAATGTAGAAGGAAAAATTTTCAATCAACCGAAGCTGATGAACAACTGAGATAGATTTAGGAATAGGGAAAAATGAATCAGAAGGAGGGGGTTCGAGTGTACCAAATATTGAAATTTAATGGTAACTAAGAGTCTGGGAAATCAACTTAATTAAAACAACAAAACCAGACTCAATATAATCAATGGCAACAACAATAACTCAATCTTGCCACTCTTTAGGCAATAAAGAAATCACTGAAATTTTCCATCAAATCTCGATACGTCTTGCTCAAACGTCTCTTTCCACAATCGATGGAATCGAGCCAGAAATTTGTCCAAGGTATACTTCTCCTTTGATGTATATAGATAGATACGTTCTTGAACACCGCTGATTACAACAAACGAATCGCACTCTTCTGAACTTCCTGGACGATTTGCATTATTCAAATGAAGAATACTCGAACTTTTGCAGAAACATACTCATTTTATTTTGCCATCTCATCGTTTCTCATGAATTTCTCTTCAACTTCAGCTCAATGAGCAATATTCATTTCAAAATAAACATATATACAATCATCAACTATGATAACCATAATCATAAACATAAGCTTTTACCTGGTGAGCTAGAGATGACGGAATCGAATGTTGAGCTTCTCTCAAGAACAATTATCTCGTTAACTCATTTTCTCAAATCAGAATCAAACAACTGATTTCATAATTCATATTCTCAAGATAGAGTCAAACAGATGACTCTATAAACTCAAATTCTCAAATAGAATCATTTCAAAAGAATTCATTTGCTCAAGGTGCACAAACTGCACAAGACTTTCAAAGATTCATAAGGATTCACAAGCTCAAAATTCAAGATAGCGCATAAGCTGCATAATGATTCACAATAACTTATATGCTGAGAATTCAAAACTATGCTCGGCTATGGAAAAGTTCACAAGGATTCATTGACTCAAAATTGCAAAACTGTGCACAAATTGCACAAATTTATAAAGATTTCACAGGTTCAGAATTCAAAACTGCTCTGATACCATTCTGTCACGACCCGACTACCTAATCAGGTAATTAGGCCGTGACTTGGGGTTAAGAAGAAAATTTTACGACAACAGGCTCAAACATGTGTCATGAGAAAAGATGACTACAACTTTTGTCATAAATAGATCGATGGTTTCAAGAGGTGAAATGTAATTTAACAAAGGTTGAATTTTTGATCCTCAACCACAAGAAAGAATCTAACGAGAATGACAACGGCTGAGGACAATAATCACAACAAAATTATCAATATCGGAATGTACATGTTTAAGCATGCTTTGACAACTTTGTGAATTTATCAATATCTTAAATCATAACAAAACATTGAATATGATGAATTCTTCATAGCAGAACATATAAACAAGTAAAGGTCAAAGTTCGACAACGGAAAATGTGGTTGAGAATTATGTGTGAAGACATAACTCTCTGGGCATCAAAACATGTGAACATCAAATGAATAACATCACTCATTTATCAATATTATCATGAAGCAATTTACTTAGAGAAGCTCCTTCGCACAGCATTCGATTCCAACATTCTCTCCAGCTCAACCTGCATATTTAGAAATATATGCAGGGCGTGAGTACAAAAATGCACTCAGTGGGTATACGCCAAAAACATTTAAAACTTTGTCCTTAGGGCTATATTCTTGACTTGCCATAAAATAAACTTATGCATGGGTTTTATTGAAATTACCTGCATAATGCTTCTCAAAATTTGTTCATGCATGCTCATTACAATATATCATCATATCATATGCATATGCATGTTTCATGTCTGCATGCAGCTTTCTTTTCCTTCCCATATCCACGTATTTTTCTTTGTGTTGATCCGAGGAGTATGCCTCCTTCTCAACACACTTTAACTTCACATACCTGAGTTGGTCCCGAAGGATCTCAACTTCGGTCATACCCGACGTCGGTAATTTCTTTCTTTCTTTTTCGTGGATAGATAGTGCATTATGCTTATGCTCATGCTCAAAACATTGGCAAGTCAATCAACTTTTCAAATCAATGCATATCATAAAATTTCATATCATCTTTCATGCATAATCTTATCATGTCATTTGAAAACATTTAAAAGCATAAGCATATTTTATAGAAAATACTTATACCCATCTGGATGTTCCTTAGACCCAAGGAACTAATTCTCAATTCCATTTCTTCCTTTATCCATATTTTATCCTCATAGAACGGCATAAATGCCTATCAAGACCAAACAAGAACATTAATCATCTTTAGTCGTCGACACGACTATTTCTTCTTGATATCAAAACTAAGACTCTAAGGTCTATCAAAACTGGATCATTGCATCCTCTAACATCTTATTAACAAACAAATTTATCGAATTTCGACAACAGAACGCTTATAAACGCATCGCCATATCAATACCAAACCATCCAAACATAGCCCAAACTCCACCAATTCATCACCATATGTCTCAATGAGTATATAAAACTCAACAACAAGCTTCAATCATCTCATCTTAGCCATAACCAAAATCCCTTAAGACGTCACTTTAGGTCTAACGTCGAAAATTCACGTGAGACGCCATCTAACACCAACGAACCTATATACATGCTCAACTATCATTAAATATCATCATTTTATCAATAAAACATAAATATCAAAGCTTTGGCATTGAAAACTCATTTTCGCCGACAAACTAAAATTTTATTTTAATACGTCATGAAAAATCCGAATAAATCATTTTAGACTTTATTCATATCATAGAATCCAAATATGAAGTCCAAATAATCAAATAAAATCAAAAATCCAACAATATAAGGGCTAGGGTTTTCGGTCCTTTTGGGCATTTTTGTATAGTTTCGATTTCAAACGTTTTTCTTGTTCCAAACACGTTTATATCAATCCAATAACATATATATGAAGACAATTCAATCATAACAACATCAATTATTCAAGATCAAGACCTCCCCTTTTTCAAAAATTTCATGAATTTCAAAATAATAAACATATGCTTTACAAATTCAACATTAAACAATACGTAGACGTTGAATCTATCATAATATTCATAAATAATCAAACAACACATAATCATTCATATTTTCAGCATATGACCGAAAATATAATAAGAGCATAGGATCATATTTTTAAAAAAATTCAAACCGTAGATGTGTTCTCGGTACGAGATTATACCTCTATTCGAAGACCGATCGAAAATTCAACGGTTAGATCTTCCTATTTTTGAACTGTAATAACCCGAAAAATTTAAAAATTTTATTAGTGATGCTTAGACCAATTATTTTTGGTGCTTAGATCTTAATTATGTTTAAGGTAACCAATGAAACGAATTAGAATCGATTCGGATATCGAAAACTAGAGAAATAAAAAACTAGTGACTAGTCCTACCGGATTAGGATTTTCTGCATAGCCTGAACATAGAATGAAAGATCGAGAATGAATCTTAACAAAAGGATTTCATTTCTAGAATCCTCTCACGAAAACATGTGAGAAGCCAAAGAATGAGAATTTCGGGCATACTTGTCCGGTCAGTCTTAAAAGCACTATTCACGAGCCGGAATAATTTCCAATCCATGCTAATCATGATAATTTTTTATAACAATCAAAATCATGAAGGAACATATTATTATGAATTTAGAAATTATAAGAATCAATTTCTGAAAGAAATTCCTGAAGAACTTAACCGAACGCCGGGAAAAATATACCGGAAAAACCCTAAATTGATCTGAACGACCCGAACTCAAACCAATGGTCTAAATCAATAAAATATGATTTATAAGACTCAAATAAATTATGAAAGCTCAAGAATTCAATAGAATTTCGAATTTGCATAATTTAATCGCTGAATGCTGTTTTTCCGCGATAACTCGGAATTGACTTATCGGACGTCGTCCAAACTTCATAAAATTATTATAAACATTGAAATAAGTCATTTAAAGGCTATTTAATAAAATAAAACCTTAAGGTTCTGTTGTTGGATAAATGTATGCAACACAATTCTACGCAAGTGCACGTAATCAACAAATAATATACAGAAATATTCCGAGATCGAATCCACAGGGAACGACTTTTTAAACCACGTCGAAGACAATTTGTTTGTGATTATGAGAGAGAAACAATTAAAGAGAAATATTACATCGAGACGAGGTGGACTTTCAGACAAATTATGATTAAACAACTGATATTAAGAGGGAAAATAGACTTGACCACTGATTCCACCCATGTCTGCATCGCCACGCTCAACATTATCTTTTCCTCGTTATTATGACATGAAATCTTCCAACTCTTAGTATTTTTCCAAATCTAAGATTATACCCTCTAAGCTCGTCAATATATTCCTATACCGAAGTGCTTTAAGAGTATCTCTACCATTCTATTCATTTATGTCACGCAAGGCAAACACATATGTTGGATTTGTATACTGAAAGCAGTTTTGGTTGAGCTTGTATACAATGTTTCCTGTTACCACTATTACAATCTCCTATCTGAAATGAATACTTGATTGCATATATCTGTGTCCCCTTATCTCATATATAAGTTAGATCATACAAGTGTAGAAGATCACATAAGTCCGTATGATTGGTCAAGCTTAATGAGATATAAAAGTTTCACACCGAGACAACTTGAGGACGAGTTGTCTGTGATAGTCATGTATAGATAAGAAGTGACTTGACTTGGTTGCTTGTCTCATGCCGGTACGCCTCGACGTATGAAGGATCACGTGAGATGAGTTCTTCTATCCGACCGCCGTGAAGAACCTAGATCTCGGTGACTTACGATGATCTAAACCTCGATAAGGTATTAGATGAGTATGAGTTGTCGACCATCACTTTGACTTGTTATGGGTGAGGTTATATGTTCTAACCCAATATTCTCCAAAGATCTTGGGTGGTGGCAAGGTTTGATGTCATGCTAGTTATCTCAGACGAGTCACCGATCCGCTAGGACGATGACGCCCTTAAGGAGCTCAAAAGGTTTATTGTACTAAACCCCGCAGTCGAGTTAGCTCAAGCACAATAATAAGGTCGAGTGGTACTACTAAGGAATTAAAGATATTAATTATTTTAAGCAATGTAATGCTATAAATAATTAATGGACGTTCGATATCTTAAATATGGGATTCAGAATGTCAAGTGCAAGTCCGACTCAACTTCGTAATAAAGGGTAAGTCAAGATTTATTCTCTAGTGGCATGAATAAATGTTTATAAATTAATTTATGTTCGGGTCGAACATAAGATAATTAATTTATTTGAGGCCCATCTTTATTCCTTACATTTGATCCTCGGTCGCCCATCCAGCCCGTAAGCTAGGCAAAATCGCGCCCTATGCTCTACAAGGCAAGGATTTGATTCTCTTTATCCTATAAGGATATTATTATATTTACGGATATGCATAGATCCTTTCCATATAAGATTATGGTAATAATCCTTTCCATAAAGGTTTATGGTAATTTCCATATGGGATTATGGTAATTTCCATATAGGATTATGGTAATGCATTATAAATATGAGGTAAGAGATTAAATCTAGGTCAATGATTAATAATAATCATCATAATTTTCGAGACCCCATTGTTCTCGGGAGAGAATTTTCAAAAGTGTAGAGAGGATAGAGGGTGATTTTCTGTAGCATTCTCCATAGATCGTCCTCACTCGACGTTGGAGATTGGGCAACCGGGATACAGTCCAGAAGATCAAAGCACGAGTCTTGATCCGTTCATTCCGCCTCGTCAGATTCAAAGGTAAACACGAGTAAACACCAACGTGTTGCAATTAATTATATAGGTGCATGCT
The DNA here is from genome assembly GCA_036937905.1 of Salvia rosmarinus. Lineage (NCBI taxonomy): Eukaryota > Viridiplantae > Streptophyta > Magnoliopsida > Lamiales > Lamiaceae > Salvia > Salvia rosmarinus. The sequence continues at coordinate 42,761,774 of CM072822.1, read as the reverse complement.
AGGTAAATAATCAATGTATGGTGAATTAAATATCCAAGATAGATCCTCGGGGTGAGGGCTAAACCTAGTTTTCCCTACAACATATTCCTATGCTATTCACACACATAATATTTAAATCATGTTCTTGCGTCACTTTCTTGTTTTCCACTCTATGAGAGCTTCCCAGAAATCATAGAGCTAAAATCTCACCCATGGTGATCAATCACAAGCAAGATAAATAATCACCAAGAAAACGATAATAACTTAACAAGATAAGCAGAAAACGGAGCTCGTCACACGAGCATGGGTTTCATCAAAAGATCAAGTCCTACAAATTTAGCTCATAGCGAGTCAGGCAATGTAATTCAAAACACAAATGCCATAGCAAAGTTAAAAGAATTCGAGATTCAAAGTTAACACTGCCGCCGAATCATGTGCTCCTCCTCGATCGCCGCCTCTTCCGATAGCTTCTTCTCCAAGGTGTTGCCCTCGATTCCTCTTCCAGACATCGAATAATGAATTCTTCTCCGATTGTCGCCTCTCTTTAATAACCAACTCGACACTTTTAGTGCATGCATCAGGCACCGCAAACCCTTCATCCTCCGATCCTTTCTTTTCCATCGCTCGCAAAACGCGCCCTTATGCCGCCGTGGCCACCGCCACGTGGTTGTGGTCCCGCAAATCTCTTCTTTTTTTCATAAGCGCTTCATCCGCTAATACGAGCTCCTCTACTCGCCAGACAGCACGAGCTCGTCCTCCCGATGAAGACCTCGATCCGAACTCAACTCCTTACAAACTCGATTTCACATAAAGGTCCGCCTCACGCCCGAGCTCGGCGCCGTGACATCGCCGCTTTCCTTTCTTCCGAGCTCGACCTTTGAACGGGCTCGATTGCTCATGAACCGATCTCGACGCGTCATCATTCTCGAGTTCGCTTAGAGTCCGACTCACTTGTAAGTCCGCCCGCTTGTAAGTCCGGCTCGCCAGAAGTCCGCTCGCCAGAAGTCCGCCGCTTGCAAGTCCGCCTCGCTTTGACGCTTTAGTATCGAGGTCGCCTTCATACTGCGAACTTTTCATTTGAGCTCGGCTTAGGTTGCGAGCTCGCCTGCTCTCTTCTTTCCGAGTTCGGTTCGCTCATGAGCTCGAAGTCTTGAGCTCTTGAGTCTTGAGCTCGGCCTCCACTTCGCCCACCTCTTCGGTTTTCACTTTTCCCGAGCTGACTTAGTCCTTGTAGTTCGACTCTGCTCCCGTATTTTTCCAAAGATTATCCATTCAATCCTTCCTCGACATCAAGTCGCTCGCCACGAGTTCGCTTGCTTGCTGCTCAACTTGAGCTCGACTTTGACTCACGGACTTCACCTCTTCTTCACTGCCGTCCTTCCTGCTCCATGCCATAACTAATAACGCATAAATGCCATTAAAAACCCTTTAAATTCACCTGACTCAATCCTTCACACATACACACGCAAACATAACATAAACATATAACATAAAAGCAAAATAACGAACAGAACCCGAAAAACTCAAGGATATTATCATAAAAAAGGTCATATAATAACTATTTTATAAGAGTTATCACACCCCAAACTTAGCTCATTACTCGTCCTCGAGTGATGTTCTGTTTCACAACAAAAACGCACCCACAAAAACAAGAAGCGATGTTCAAAATGTCCGACGATAGCCAAGATGATGACTTAATCGCCTAGGACGCCGCTTTCACCATGGTTCTTTCAAAGAAATGGATCATTCAGTTCTTTCGCTGCAAACTGGTCAATCACCTCAGATTGCAAGGATGTCGCCTTCGATATCAACAGTATATAACACATTAGCCACTACATGAATCTTCCCATAACTTAGTTCTTCTTAATATGACCATGCTTTGATTATCAAGTGCACAAATGTCTCCACAATTCAGTTCGGTCAACCCCCTCTCCACTAATACGAGTGTCATCAATATCGATCAAGAGGTCTTTAACAACTTATAATGTTAGGCTTGGGTGACGGTAGGATTGTTTGGGATAATGTAGCTCAAAACACCTGGGCACCTAACTCATTCTTGGTTCCAATTATCCTGACATTTCTCTTTTCTTTTTATAGAGACCCCGCATCTTCACCTTTTTCGTCTTATCCTCTCCGCTATATACATTTTTTTTTCACCCTCAACTTCCGAGGTAATTCAACTTCCGAGGTTACTTTACCTCGCCCACCCCCAAACTTAGAACATAACATTGTCCCCAATGTTGAGACTTATACAAAACGAGGGTGAGACATCGTTATCTTAACATAGAGATTACTACGGGCACTATTATAGATACGAGAGAAACTGAACCACAAATAGGCATGCCCAAAGTGAAGGGTAAGGAGTAATGTATGCGGGTATACAGGAGAATATTTAGTGGATGCAAGAAAGAAAAAGCTTGTAAGCTCAAAGGGGACCCTAGGAAAATATCATATTAGGAAGGCTAGAAAGGCACAATCGATCCAAAAAGGGCCTACGTCCTATCCATGTTGACACACTCATGTATATTGTCTCAAGGGGGAGTCCCAACCCAATATAAAAGACAGGCACTCATACAAAATCGTAAGCCAATTAAGATTCACCGATGCAATGGTCAATCCCTATAGGAACTAATATGCTAATACCAAAACTAATAGAGGTACACCCCGCAAAATAAGGGTAAAAACCAGACAAGCAATAAGTCGTACCAAAGATCACAATATAAACAAAACAGATTGACATCATAAAGCTATCCCTTGCCAGCCAAACATCATCCTTAGAAATCATCGAAAGCAGAATCACATGCTTTTATTGAACTAACCAGAACAACATCAAAACACCTACCAGAAACTTAAAAGCTAAACACAAACAAAACACAAAACAAACACCAAGGATTGAGTTAGAGAAAACGCCCCTGACCTACACCTCGGGAGAACCCGATGGAGTAGGAGAAACGTGGGTAGACGGGGCAACCGTGTCCGTCCCCGTGGATGCAGCAGAGCGCCTTTGTCGCAAATTGAGCTCGGTCCGCCTCGCCGCCTCTCCTTCTCAACCTCGCCTCGTAATCATAATCCGATGGTAAAGGCCACCGAAATATCCGATGTGGAAATTGTGAAAGTTGGCGCTTCACCGGATAACGATCCGAGATGGGCCCTCCATTGCGCGATCTCGCTATGCAATATACCCAATATCGCTTCAGTCGTCCCTCAAATGCGGCAGATCGAGCAAAAGTCCTTGATCCAGAGGCGTAGGAACTTCTCGATATCCAATATAGTAGCTCTGACGAGGTCGGCATGGGCGAGAGTAGACCAACTTCAGCGGCGCGAGGTTGGGTCTTCTGACGCACTCATGACGATGCGCCAAAGTCTTGATATCTATGAAAGCTTTCAACGAGGCGATCCTCATCATCCCGAAAGGCACCCCGCCTTTACGCACAATTGAGTAATCGAGAAGGAAGAACAATGCCCTTCTTCTTCCTTTTTCGGCACTCGTCCACCTCGCCAGATTTGGCGCCCACATTTACTGACCTCCCAAATAAAATGCAGAGAAGCAACAAAGATCCGCTCCTCCGACACGGTAGTATCATGGGTGGTGGGCAAAATTGCTTTTAATGAAGTGGAGCCGCATACGAGCCTCCAATTTTAATGATGCAGCTTTTAATGGAGCGACACCCTCGTGGAAAACGCCCATTCTCGTGCCTTCGACAACCACAATCTAAGTGCCTCTTCTAAATCATCACTGAAGGTGCCTCTTCATGGCGGAGAAAGCATCATCCACCTCATTCTCCAATTCATAAAATCATTAATGGTTTTCGAGATAAACCACCATCTTACCCTCACCACAGCAGATAAACCTTCCTTATTCGCAAAGGCGTGATATTTGCATAGAATTCTTAACCAAGGGTGTAATGGGTGGAGGTGGAATTGCCGCAAACGTTGCCCATCCGCTTAAAGAAATCACCTACCACAAACACCTGGGTTTCCTCGATTTCAAAACCTTTTCTATCCATAGATGCCTAGGTTTCGTGCGCTAAAACTCTCGAACCCACCATGAGCTCAAAATTTAGGGATGGCATCGATGAACGCCTTGCTTTGCCGAGAGGGTTTGTCCACCGCCTTCTTGCTTGAATATCCTCCGCTCATCCGCTCCACTATTTTGGCCTTACCTCGTCGCCTCGACTAATTTTTTTTTCAAGCAAGGCACAACATCTTGTGGAGAACCCGACGAATCTTCCGATGACAACTCGGCCTCGACATGATGATGGGCGCGGCAGAGTCATTGCTCAAACGTACACCGCCACCGCCTCCCGACCCCTGCTAAATCTCCGTGATAGTAATGTAATTTAACAGCAAAGGAGATGAAACAACTAAATTTCGTAGATCAAAAGTTTTGAGAAAATGTATGGACGTGAAAAGTGAGAGCAAAGGCACGGCAAAATTGGGGGAAATAAGAAAATTGACAGAATATAAAGAGGGAGGGAAAAAGGCGCGGTCTTCCAAACCCCAAATGTCAACCAAATTTCTCCCGCTCTTTTTACCAAAATAGCACTCCTATTTCACTTCTCTCTTTGCAAGTCCATCATTGGGACAAAAACTAGCACAATGCTTCAGAATTTACGCCCAGAGGTACGCATGTACCGCACCTGCAATTCAAATTTCCACATACCATTTTAGAACAAACCCCGATCTTCTTTAACAAAGCTAAGGCAATTTATTATCACACACAAACAACGAGACAAAACGAAATAAAACAAATATTTACAACAAAACAACAGGTCGCTGTTACCGCCGCCATGGCAGCTCAAGATACCTCCCTATTGTTGTTCTTCAGGTCGCCGAGGTCTTCTCACGAACGACCCGCCACCCCAATAGTGCTTGACACGCTGTCCATTCACCATGAATTCACGGCCCGATGTTCCTTCAGAATGTGATAGCACCGTAGGGTGCTACCCGAGAATTGTGAAGTGACCGACCATCGCGACTTCAAATTTTCCGTGAAAAGCCTTAGCCTTGAATTGAACAATAGCACTTGTCGATTCGACAAGAAATCACGACGCAAGATATTGTTATCATGCCATCTCTCGGTTTTCTCCTCAGTACAACTTGCATTCTCATAAGCAAACCAACCGAATTCATCCATTTCATTTAGTTGCAACAAACGGGCCTCCAAAGAAAGCCTTTATGCTCAAAATTCAGCTTTATCGCCTAACAGTTCGATGTTCAAGCTCCAAAGGAAGATGACAAGCTTTCCCATAAACCATCCGATAAGGAGACATCCCTAAAGGTGTCTTCGAAGTCGCTCAGAGGCCCATACAAAGATCATCCAAGCGTGATGGACCAATCCTTTCTACCGGGTTCACCACTTTCTCCAAAGATACTTTTATCTCTATTTGAAAGCTCGCTGACCATTTGTTTGAGGATGATATGCAGAGCCACCTTGTGTCCGACATTGTACTTGGCTAGAACAAAGACCCACAACCTCGCTGACAAAATGTGTGCCCTCATCACTAATAATCGCACGAGGAGTACCAAATCATGAAGATGTTCTTTGCAAGAACTTGATAACAACCTTCACACATTCATGGGCTAGCCACGGCCTCTACCCATTTAGATACATAATCAACCGCCACCGTGATGTAGAGGTTGCTAAACGAGGCTGGAACGGACCCATGAAATCGAGGCCCCACACGCCAAAGAGTTCAATTTTAATGAAATTCATCGCATCTCATTCCGGAAGATATATTCTCCACCCTTTCATCATCCGTCACATCTTTGCACGGCGCATGCCTTTTAATGTGGTCAGCCGAATAACTCGATTAGAAACCGTCGCCGCCGTTTTGTCCCGTGAAATGACCGCCATATGGAGTAGCATGGCATCCTCTAGAATTGATTCCATCTCTTCATGTGGTACGATCGCCTCATCAACCCATCGCACACGCTTATACAAGAATGGTTCATCCCAAAAGTAATGTCCGACTCGTAGAGGAACCTTTCCTCTCGCTGAATGAGAGTTCGGCCGCAAAGACTCACGCATCAAGAAGTCGACAAAGTCTCGATACCAAGGTGTACCACCGCGCCGCATGCTCATCAATTGTTCATCGTGAAAGCGTCCCGAATTTGGGCATGAGTTTCATCGCCCGATGTTGTAGGCAATCGAGATAAATGGTCACCACTGATTCTCGGCCCCTTCGCCTCTAATCTCCGTGATCAAATTCTTGTAGCAAAGAAGATCCACCTGATTAACCGCGCTCGCATCTTTCGCGACAAGATATCTTACGGCCGCGTGATCGTGTAAACAATCACCTTCGAACCCACGTGGTAGGCTCTAAATTTTCACAAGTTTAACACCATCGCTAGCGCCCTTCTCCGTAGTGGTGTAATTTATTCGAGCTTCCACCAACGCTTTGCTAGCGTAATAGACGGAGTGGAATATCTTCCTTTCTTTCGACCCAAAGACGCCCCCATCGCAAGTCACTAGCCGCACATAACCTCGAAAGGTAATGACCAGCTCGTCCAATGATTACCGAGCGTCACTAGAGCTCGCTTCAAAATGTCAAACGCCTTTTATACATTCCGGTGAGCTCGAAATGGCTATTTTTCTCCAAAGAAGGCACACAGTGGCTTAGAAATTTTGAAAATCCTTTATAAACCTTCAGAAATCCTCAGATGTCCCAAGAAACTACGCACCCCTTTACGTAGTAGGGGTGGAAGTTTATCTATCACTGATCTGGCTCGCCCACTTCGATCCCCTTCGATATGTGACGGCCTAGCACTATGCCTTCTTGCACTCATGAAATGACATTTTCCCAATTCAAGCACTGCGCGCCGCCGCAGCCGCCTCCAAGACCTTCCCAAGTTACCCTGCATACCTCAAAAGTATCCCCAAATACGAGAAGTCATCCATGAAGATTTCGACCGACTTCTACCATATCCGAGAAGATGGCCATCATGCAACGCTGAACGTCGCCGGGCATTACAGAGTCCAAAAGGCATCCTTCTAAAGGCAAAAGTGTCGAGGACAAGTGAAGGTGGTTTTGTGTTGATCATCGCAGCAATGGCGATCCGATGATAACCGTAATACCCATCTAGGAAATGTAAGAACTCCTCGCCAATGAAGTTTATCAAGCATTCGATCCATGAATGGCAGAGGAAATGGTCTTCCTAGTAGCCGTGTTTAATTTCCGTAATCCACACAAACACGCCATCCCGCTATCACCCGAGTTGGAATTAACTCGCCGATCATTCAAATCACTATAACTCCTCCTTTTTAGGAACACACCGCACCGGCTCACCCAAGAATCGTCCGAGATCGGATAAATGATTCCAAGATTCAGCCATTTAATAACTTCCTTTTCAACACCTCTTCACGGCCGGATTAAGACGGCGCGGTGTTCTATGGAAGTGTTGTGGCAATCTTCCAACAATATCTTGTGCATACACGTAGCCGGCCGATCCCTTGATGTCGGCAATCGACCATCCAATAGCTCTCAGATTTGCAAAGACCGTAATGTAGATTCTTCTTGTCGAGCTCGAGCGCACCGAAATGATTACGGAAGAGTTTGTCCTCGCCCGCATAAGTATATTTCGTGGTTGGGCAAAGTTTTCGCACTAAGTATTGGAGGTTCGCTCATCTAAGGTTCGATACCGGACAGCCGATCCATGAGCCCAAGTGACCCGAGCTCGCCGATACGCTGTGGCACTTCGGCTGCATCTCTTGTTGAGGGTATCCGAGGTAGCCCCGCTTTCGCTTCTAACTCTGTGAGGTCGGCATATTCATTCTCACCGCCTTCGAACCGAGCCGAGTGTTCCAAAGATCTTTCGACGACGACCGCCTAATACTCAGACATCGAGCATTCCTCCACTTCGACCATCCAATAGCTTTCAGATTTGCAAAGACCGTAATGTGGTACTTCATAGCATTGAAAACATTGAAAGTAACCTTTCGATCATTTACTCATCAGGAGTTCGCTTTTTGGACATCAATCATAGTTCTTCCCTTTGCAAGGAAAGGACGTCCCAAAATAATAGCACTTCGTGGTCTCAATCGCTTCATAATCCAATATGATGAAGTCAATATCGAAAGGGAAAATGAATGTATCAACCTTTACTAGCACATCTTCAAATTTTCCTTCAGACGAGCCATAGATCGATCTCGCCAATTGCTGTGGTCACTGCTAGGGCCGAGCTCCTATCCCGAGCTTCCCGAATATCGAGAGCGGCATTAAGTTTATGCTTGCTCCTAGATCGCATAGAGCACCACCAACGCCGCGACCTCCAATTGAACATGGAATTGTGAAACCCTCGATCTTTCAACTTCATGGAATTCGCTTTTAACACGGTACCATCGCTCCGCCAAGCCACTGCTTTCAACTCCCCAGCGATCTTCTTTGTTAGATATCCTTCAAGAACTTCACATAATTTGGCATTTGTTCTAGTGCTTCCACCAATGGAATATTAATGTGCAACTGCTTCAAGACATCTAGAAATCTCCAAACCGAGTATCTTGTCGTTTGTTTTTCAACCTTTCGAAAAGGTGGTGGTGGTCGATAAACCACCTCATCCATCGACTTCGGCAGTGGTTTCACCTCGTAGGCTTCTTAGCATCAAGGGTTTCTTCGAGCTCCACTTCTACCGATTGCTTTTAGTGTTTGAGGACCCGCCTTCTTCTTCGGGTTCAGCAGCCTGGTTTCGCATTTTCTTTCCACTCGTAAGGTAACGGCCTCGACATGTTCTTTATCTTCCGAGGGTTTTCCGTGTCACTGCAGATTACCAAGTGGCCTATTCCTCATCTCGTGGCTAATTGTCCGATCCGAACTTCCAAATTACGTAGCAAAGTGGATCGCCTCGATTATCGTGATCCGCCTTAGCCATATACTCCTTCATTAAAGTTTCAACAGACTTGGACGTGGAGGGCTTGTTGTTGCTTCGTTGGAAATTTTATGGATATGTGTGATGCAACCCAAGGTTCGTTGATTCCAAACCCCATGTGTTCCTCGCTGGGTGGGTTACAAGAGCACGAGCCAAGAAGTTCAAGGAGAGCTTGATGGGCTTAGTCCAAGAAGTGGGAGCAAGAGTCAATATGAAGCCCATTGGAGAGATGGATCGACCAGCCCAAGAATCATCAATTTCATGGAGGCAAATGGGTCGAACTTGAAGATGTTTAGTCTTGATTTTATTCGCATATCGGGCCATGTTATTTTTATCTTTAGTTGTTTATTTTCGGGATTATTAAGGCCCACTTTAGACATGTTATTTTCGTGGGTTTTGGGCCTATTTTGACCATGTTCGACTAGGAGTCGATTCCTTATGTGATTAGGCCCAATCTTTGTTTGATTCCTTTAGAACTAGGTTTCTTTTCACTTATATTAAGGCATGTGTGGGATGAACAAAATCGCACCATCTTTTATGAATAAACGTGAGTTTTCATTCTCTCGAGAGTATTCGAGTTCTTCTTGGTTTTGCCAAGTCGAGTTCATTTATCCGCGAATCAACGAGATAACCACCACAGACATTAATATTCCATTGGTGGAAGCACTAGAACAAATGCCAAATTATGTGAAGTTCTTGAAGGATATCCTAACAAAGAAGAATCGCTTTGTAATGCTCGGACCAGCGACAACTCCTTATCATCGTGGATAGCTCAATGTCTATCTGCCTCACCGACGCCACGCCGCCCCTCTGCATCAACACCGCACTACCCACACCAAGCATCACATTCAATCTCAACGACTTAGAAAAATTAGGAAGAGATAATACCGGGCGTGAGTCAACTTGTGCTCAAAAGTCAAACGCATCTTCATGCGCCTTTCCCACTTGAACTCCACGCTTCTTGATCACTTCTCATGGGAGCGCAATAGTGTCTGAATGAGGTACAAACCTCCATAAAACTAGCAAGCCGTGGAAACTCCCAACTTCACCAATGGTTTCGGCTCGCCACTCTTGAAAGCCGAATCTTCTCCTCATCAACTGTACACCCTGCACAACAACAAAACCAAGGAACACGAGTTTGTTGATAAAGCGCATTTTACACGCTTATAGTTGATATTTGAAGATGAGTTTAGCTCTTAATTTGCACGATCGATTCTTAATGTTTTATCTATTTCTAGAAGATACCGCTCTTGGTTCTTTTTGGTGTTGTAGGTCCATATGTTGAAAATCGCAAGGAACACGACCAGCCAATATAATCGACTGCTTAGCGACCCCCCTGCGTCGCTAGGTGCCGCCAGCAACCCACGCGAGAACCCGCGAGGCCGCGACCGCGACCCGTCTGCCGAAGCCACCGAGAAAGCTCTCGACGACGCGACGTTCAGACTGTTAGCGACCGCACCGGTCGAGGTACCATGCGAAGCGAGGCGGAAGGAGAAGACGGAGACATACCTAGCATCGCCTAGCGATCGGGGTGGTCGCGAGTCCGAGCGTAAGGAGAATTAGGGTTTGGGTGCTCATATATACGGAACACCCGCCCTAACCGCATACCCACGATTCCGAGCCTCTTTTCTCGTTTTCATAAGTTTTCCAGATTTTTAGCTTTAGGTTCCATATATTTTCATTCTAGAGTGATTTACGCATTGTTCTTCATTTGTTTTACGGTTTGTCGACGATCCTAACGCTTTGTCCGGACACCATTAATTTTCCGTCCGAGGTTGATTCAAGCCCAACGATTGTTCATCCAACGCTTCATCACGGGTTTTATATATTTAATTTCCTTTTTATGGTTAAATCGTACTTTATTCCGCTTATTATGTCTGCTAGTTTTTCGCTCTAATCCTGGTTTGCATGATTCGATCCTATATGTTGTGATTCTTATCGCTATTTACCGTCCGGCATTGATTCATGATTCGATTGTGCTTATTTACATGTGTTGATTTGATCAATCTTAAGCATATCTAGTTATCGGTTAATTACGTAATTGTGTTAATTGTCACGATCTCGAATGCATGATACGAACGAGCCTCGAGTCGTGGAGATAGGATATTCGAGGAAGCATATTCTTTGTGATCCGTTTGAGTTGCTTGTTTTCACCCAGAGACGTAATGATAGGGAAAACTAGTAATCTACGCCTTTGTCGTAATGTAAATTGTCTGTATATATGTGATCTTCCATCTTGTCTCGGATTAAAATGTTAATAGAACAGGATAAACATACGTTGTGGATAGGATTAATGCATCCCAGGTTAGTCGCCTTTATCGCTTTCAACATCCGAGTGTTTATGCTTTATTTTACTTTCTGTTGTTACCTTTGTTTTGATAATTCAAGCCCTAAAATCTACCAAACCATATTTGTTGCTGATAATGATGAATCCTTGTTGAGTTAGCTTCGGCAGCATTACAATCCCTCGGATACAATAGCCACTCCTATACTTACACCTTTCGTGTTAGAAAAGGAGCGATCAAATTTACGCCGTCGGGATTGTTAAGATCATATAGGAATAACTTGATAATTTGGAATTATTAATTCAAGTTGTACTTTTATTTTATTTCTTTTATTTCTGCCATTCGATTTCCTTCTTTTCTCCAGTAGTTTATGTTCACAAGGTCCCGAGGACCTCGAACTACACTTTGATCCGAAACGAAAATTCACGAGAAGAGAGACGGGCAAGAAGAAAGGAAGCAATGGCAAATCGTAACAATCGAATAACGGGCGCTCCCGGGCGCTCACTGTAGTGGATTTACGTAAATGTGAGCCAATTGGCGACTATGGGACTCTGTCCCCGCCTCCCGAGGCAAGACCGTGAATTACATGGCGACCTCCTACCGAGCAATTTCAAGGAGGCGGATGGGGCCTAAACGCTAACAATTTTGAGTCAAGCCGCCCTAATCAGATGGTTCAAGGAACAGTCGGTGGAGGAGTTACAGAGATCCGAATGCCCATCTCGAGACCTATTCGACTATCAGGA